>OX388305.1:15168030-15542915 GCA_947579605.1 Athripsodes cinereus
AACCACTTAATAGAAGAAAACCATAGCATAAACCAAAAGGAGCCTTTTAAAATATTGAATTTTAATAATAGTAGTTATAGAAGATTATTACTAAGAGAAACATTGGAAATTCATAAAAATATTAATAGTGTAAATAATTTAGTCAATAAAACAACAATACCCAATGCATCCCCAATTCTCAGAATATTCCCACTTGTTTCATACCCTCATACCTCCATTGTTCCCCCCTCTACCACTACCACTGTATTTTCACCTTAATTGAATATTATTTGTTTTGCATAGTTTAGTATTGATAATGTCTCATTAAGAGACGAAACAATATTGTCTACAAAAATAAAAATATAAGTGTGTATAAAAAAGTATAAGTTTTTTAATTAATTTAATATGGATACACAAAAAGTGACGGATTACATTGAAAATATTATAAATACCAGTAAGGTTAACCCGTATAAACTGTGCAAGGAATATAAGAAGTTAATGGTGAAATATAAAAAATTGTGTCTTAACATTTATTTTAACCATCAGTGTATTAAAAATAAAGTGATACCAAAATATATTCAATTAAAAACTAAGTGTAAAAGTGTAGCGGCTTTAAAAACAATTGAAAAAGCTAAATTTGATTGGATTAAACAAGAACTCAAAACACATTATATAGATAGAGATAATATCAAATTATACCTTAAAGTGATTCACTGTGAATTAACTTATTTCATGCATCCTGTAGAGTTCGATATATTTGATGACAATGTTAGAAAAATAGTTAGTGAATTCAGTTATAAAAAGTTAACAGTTTTGAAAAATAAATTAAAAAATCTAATTAATAATAAATGTGAAATAAATAAACAAAGTAACAAGATATATAAACCTTTACAACCACATAAGTTCGCTGAGAGAACAAAAAACATGTCAAGTCATGTTTTTAAACAAGAAGAAATCGATTTATTAAACAAAGGACTAAAATACAATATGAATACACGTAACATCGAGAAAGATCTAGAAGACCTTGCAATAGACATTGATTTATCCACCAACAATATCTCAGATAAGTACAAGTGTATTGAATCAATAAAAAGTGTAAATTTAAACATAAAAAACAATGACAACTACAAGGAATGGAGAGTTTTAAAAAATATTGAAAAAACATTAAAAGAAAAGGATCTTGTTGTTACTAGAGCAGATAAGGGTGGCACTACAGTGATATTGGATAAAATTAATTATATCAACAAGGTTCAAGATTTTTTAAAATCAGATGTTTTTATAACTTTGGACAAGGACCCAACGGAAAAATATAACAAAACAATTAAAAATACTATAAAAAAATGTCCTAAAATATGTAATAATTCCAACAAATACAACTATATTCAGACTAATCCACACGCTCCTACAATGTATGGACTCATAAAACTACATAAAAATGGTGAACCTATTCGCCCAGTTGTACCATCCTTTGCAGCTCCATCATATAAGATATCTAAACACCTTGTTGAAATGTTGAATAATCTAAATATTTTCAAGCCGCAATTAACATTAAAAAATTCCAATGAATTAATTCATAAAACTAAAGAGTTACATATACCTGGGAACACAAAACTTATATCATTGGATGTTACGAATTTATTTACAAATGTACCGACGGATGAAGTCATAATGATAATAAAAAATTTGTTGGATAAATCTAATATAGATAAAGACTTATCATCCGAGATAATACAACTCCTCAAGATATGCACATCGCAGAATTATTTCGTATTTAACAATAAATATTACACCCAATCTGATGGATTAGCTATGGGCAATAGCCTTTCTCCGCTCCTGTCTGACATATTTATGGATAATTTGGAGAATAGAATATTGAAATCTGATCATAAATCTACTAAACACATATTTAAATGGTGGAGATATGTTGATGATATATTGATCTTGTGGAATGGTACAAATAGACAACTAGATGCATTTATGACATATGTGAATTCATTTCATAACAAAATAAAGTTTACATTAGAAATACATGAAGACAACAAATTAAATTTTCTAGATTTATCGCTATCCATAAATAATAACAATATGCAATATAATATATATAGAAAACCAACACACACAGATAATATAATTCCAGAATCTTCAGCCCATCCTTGGAACCAAAAATTAGCCGCATTCCAATGTATGACTCATCGTGCCTTAAATACTCCCCTTAACAAAGACAACTTAAACAGAGAAATTGATGTAATTAAGCAGGTGGCACAAAACAACGGATACAACGTAGCAGTGATAGACAAATTATTAAACACTAAAAAAATGAAAAAATGTATATCGGAAAACGTATATTCTTGCCCAAATAAACCAACTAGTAAAAAATGGAGGAGATTCAAATATATAAAAGGAACTTCACAGAAAATTGTAAGCAAATTAAGTCAAGATATAACTGCATCATACTATACTGACCACAAGCTTGGAAAGTATTTAATTAACAATAGACATAAGATTGAACATGTGGAGAAGAGCGGAGTATATCAAATAAATTGTGAAGAATGTGACAAAAAGTATGTAGGAATGACAACAAGAAAAATAAAAACTAGGATTAAGGAACATTTAAATTGTCTAAAAAATACGGGATTCTCTGAATTTGCCAACCACTTAATAGAAGAAAACCATAGCATAAACCAAAAGGAGCCTTTTAAAATATTGAATTTTAATAATAGTAGTTATAGAAGATTATTACTAAGAGAAACATTGGAAATTCATAAAAATATTAATAGTGTAAATAATTTAGTCAATAAAACAACAATACCCAATGCATCCCCAATTCTCAGAATATTCCCACTTGTTTCATACCCTCATACCTCCATTGTTCCCCCCTCTACCACTACCACTGTATTTTCACCTTAATTGAATATTATTTGTTTTGCATAGTTTAGTATTGATAATGTCTCATTAAGAGACGAAACAATATTGTCTACAAAAATAAAAATATAAGTGTGTATAAAAAAGTATAAGTTTTTTAATTAATTTAATATGGATACACAAAAAGTGACGGATTACATTGAAAATAAAAAAAAAAATAACATAATTTTAATTTGAAAATGATTTAATTATAATGTTTCAGTGCACTAACCAATGGAAGATGCGTGTATTTCAGGTGTTCCATCATTATATTTAGTACCACGCTCCCACATCCCGTAGTCTGGTGTTCTATATGCTCGCTCAACATAATACACCAAATTCTGTACAAAAGCAACTTCATCCTGTAAATAAATATATTACTACAGAATGTACTACAATATTAACAACCGTTATTTGATTGCACAAAACTGTAGTGTGTATTTATTACCTGTGTATAGACGATCTGAAGACCGGATGTAATCATTTGCACAAGGAAAATGAGATAGAGTGATATAACATCTATTTGAAGGTGATTATATTCATCATCCCTGTATACCATTTCTCCAGTGGTGAGATGAAATTTACAATGAAGTGCATGAGCATTGCATTGCTTTCTTTTAAACATCTCTACTCTGGAAGCCTGCTTTACCCAACATTCTAATATCCCTCGCATACACTTTACTGTGCTTTGTCCTAACTCGTATGATTTTCCACGATCATCGTCAATACGTCTGAAAAAATAATAAATAAACCTGCCTAACACTTTCACAAAAAGCAAAGTTTTATTTTAGATCCCTACTAAAAAGATATATCTAAATTCTAAACTAACATATTGTGCATTTTCATATTTTCCTACATTGATCTCCATGTTAATATTCATTATTTTGGATATTGTTTTTTTTTTTATTTGTTTAAATAGACTCTTACTAAAAAGTTGTATCTAAACTAACATATCATGCATTTGTTAGCAAATTTATAAAAGGATATCACATTTGCGTTTGACAGGTAACAAGAAATTATATAGAATAAGTATGCCAATCTATCTATACAACCACAACATCTTCAAGTGGAGTAGCCAGTGGACTAACTGTATCTAATTAACATATAAGTTGTCCTCTCTGTGCCATCAATAATATGACGTTCAAAATGGATAACATACCTCATCCCAGGGCCCTAAGTTGGATTGCTCGCACCGTCAGTAACGCTACATTATCTCCATGGTAACAACGGAAATTGCTAATGTTGCGCCATTGTTGCCATGGAGATATTGTTGTTACCATGGAGATAATGTAGCGTTATTGACGGTGTGAGCAATCCGACTTAGGGCCCTGTTTTGGAAACAATAATATACATCTTATAGATAATATTTTACAAATATTAACCTCTTGAAGAAAAGAGAGAGTTATACGTGTATATATATTTAATTAAGGGAAGTCTAATCTGTATGGGATATACTTACATTAAAGTGCAATTGCATGTAAAATGTTATTTATTTATACTAAATTGTACCTGTATGCCTGATACAAACTCCAGACTGCTGCTGCACAGAATATGCTCTCCCTCACGCTTCCCACTTGTGTATCCGTAGATAGGACAGGAAACAAACCTGTTATTGGACTCTGAAAGCGTAGCAGTTGACGTTTCACTGAAATTTTATACATATACTGTATACCTATATACCTTTTATACATAGTCTATTATAAAAGTAATGCACATGATTTTATTGTGACGCGACTATCCATCTCAGCGAGCCATGGAGGTGATCCTCAATCTCTCACCGCTCCACATGGTAGTGGAGGAAACTGCAAAGAAGACATATCTCAGACTTAAGAAGACAGAATCAACGAGGGTAAATCGCATCAAAGAAGAAGAAATTCTAAATGCGCATACCTCATTGATCTGCCACCTGATCTTATGATCAAGAAGTTCAGTTTCGAGAAGAACTTTGCTATCAAACTGAGCACAAAGAAAGAATGGAACGAGGATATTATACACTCTCTCAAGAATGGAACCATCGTATGGTATACGGATGGATCTAAAACAGAAGAGGGAACTGGAGCAGGAGTCTACGGTCCGCGCACCGAATACTCTGAAACACTATCAAGCTTTGCGTGCAGCTTGGAAAGAATACTACCGAAATATTCTAGATGCTTCAAGAGGCCTATGAGGACGACTGCATTTCGAGATCACAATCCGAGAGGTAGCGCAAGGTGTTCAAGGAGGGCCGGGAGAAGGACTTTGAGGAAGACAGAGCTGAAAGGAAAGCATTTGGAGTCCGTGGAAAACATCCAAACGCATGTTACAACGTTTTTGAAATGCATCCCTGTGAAGGAGTTTCAGGGTGCCTTCCAGGCATGGCAGGCACGTCTCCACAAGTATATTAATGCAGGAGAGGATTATTTTGAAGAATTTTAAGCATTTGTACTGATAGGATCAGAAAATATATTTTTCCCAGAAAATGTGCATTACTTTCATAATGGACCATGTATACCTATCCTACGAATAATACCAAAGATGTAAATTTAAAATCACACATAGGGAAAAATATGTAACGATCTAAAAAATTTACATAAAATCATAAAAATTTTGCATGGCGCCATTTTATTTGGAAGTGAATATCACTTTAAAAAAAAAGTATTGTTTTGTTAATGTTTCACTATGATAATTCTTTGGATAGAGACAAATTGACACGCATGGGTATTATTAGGGAATGCAATCTCGATCTTGCGAGATCTCGATTCATGCGAGATCTCGAGTAATTTTTCGTGATTTAATCTCGAAGTTAGGTAATCTCGTTTTTAAAATAAGTTCTCGTTCTCGTTCAAGATCTCGAGCAAATCGATCGAGATCACAATCAAGATTGAGATGGAGCGCGCATGAAAAATGTACGTGTTTATCAATGCGCAACAGCGCGCTGACTGATCTGAGCTATTATTATTGAAACATTAGATAGTCAAACAAGTGAAATATGTCTAAGAACAACTCAAGCCAAGTGTATATGGACGTAACTACAAGTAAATTGGTGGTATGGCATTACTTCAAAAAATCTGCGGATGGATTGACTGCTAAATGCAAGTTGTGCAGTGCTATTTGTAAATGTACAAAAGTTTCACCAACAGGCTTAAATATACTCTTGAAGTCCATTCATAAAATTGACACCAATCATATTTTGAATGTGAGCCGAAATTTCTCAGCCGCCGGATATATTGCTACAGATATTAGGTAGATGCCGCTTAGTTGATGCTTCCTGAGAAGTTATTTACAAAACAATAACGTTTAATTAATTATTTTTGTTTTATCTCTTCTAATGTTCCAATTACATTCTCCAAATTTCAGTGCACTAAATGTTGTAGCTTGCTGAGTTTGTACCTATAGTGTAAACGCATATCTGGCTTTACAAACTCAGCATGCTAAGATATTTAGAGCACTAAAATTTGGAGAATGTAATGGAGACTCAACACTTACTTTTTCTTTAATTAAAGTTGATTTGTAATTTTATTCTTAATTATTATTGTGTTTAACTTACAAAATTATAATAGTCACCTAAGTAGGTAGTTTTTATTTAATTTAAAAATAATATTTGAACAAATAATAAGGTATTTATAAAAAGTAGTCTAATCTCGATTAAATTGAGATCTCGCAAAATCTCGTCGAATTATTTGACGAGATCTCGAATGACTCAATCTCAAATTTTGAGATGAGATCTCGATTCGAGATTGCATTCCCTAGGTATTATAGTTTTAGGTAAGCATATGGTATTCCATTATGCACCTAGTCGTGCATGCCAACCAATTTATCAGTTCTATAATACCTACTACAAATTTCACAAATATAAAAAAAAATATTACCGATTCCATAATATATGTCCAACTGCCTCACTGTTTCTTCATAATTCGAAACTTTCAAAAACTGATAAGAATTAATATCATCTATACTCCCCTGGCGACCAACAGACTCCTTGTGAGTTCTCAACATTGTCACTCTAGAGATAAAACAATGTTAATATATAATAATATAACTCTAGATTCACACTTTTATTTACAACTATAAACTATGCGTGTATTCATAAAAAGCTAGTTAGCTAACAGGTATCTGGTATCTGGTTGTTGATAGATAACTGCTGAATAAATATAACTCTAGATTCACACTTTTATTTACAACTATAAACTATGCGTGTATTCATAAAAAGCTAGTTAGCTAACAGGTATCTGGTATCTAGTTGTTGATAGATAACTGCTGAATAAATATAACTCTAGATTCACACTTTTATTTACAACTATAAACTATGCGTGTATTCATAAAAAGCTAGTTAGCTAACAGGTATCTGGTTGTTGATAGATAACTGCTGAATAAATATAACTCTAGATTCACACTTTTATTTACAACTATAAACTATGCGTGTATTCATAAAAAGCTAGTTAGCTAACAGGTATCTGGTTGTTGATAGATAACTGCTGAATAAATATGAATCTGGATTTGAAATAAACCCAAGCACCTCATAACTCATAGTAATCAATATGCTGTATCATGATGGTGGAGAAAGCTGGTGGAACCAACCCCGCATTTCTCCATTGAAAGTCCTACACTTTGACATCCGGCTATCTACTTCCTCATTATACCTATAAATAGTGGAGTCGCTGTATGAATGCATCTGTTGTACCCCGGCAACGGGGGCGCTATGTATCTTACTCAGGTACCCACCCTTCACCATCAATGTATTGTTTTGAATGGTGCGTCAGTGGTAGTCAACAAAAAAAAAACAACATCATAATTATATCTGGTAAACATTTAATATTTTTACGTTAAGTATTTTTTTTATGTATTTTGAACTGATACAAATATAAAAATATAATTTTACAACTAGGTATTACTCTCGCAAGGGCTAGTTTGAAACTAAATGGTTGAGTATTCAAATGTGTCATGAATATGTAGTATGTAGGTTTCTTTTTACCTAAGCATAATATAAAGATTGTTTTGACAATCCCTAATCTATAATAATATAATAGATGAGATATAGGTATAGTATATGAACTTTCTATGTACTTTTGCTATTTTATCATTCAGTTAATTAGTCACAGCTACCTGTTAAAAATAATAACCAAGCAGCTCCTTTCTTTCTGGAAATCATTTAAAAATAACAATGAGAGATATTTGCTATATAGCAAATGAATCATAGCTAACAAAGTTATTGTTGGCTATGATATGAATGTTGATAATAATTTTCTGTACAATTCCTAAATTGGCTACAGATCACTTTGAGGCGACCCGACCCGACTGATAGCAGTGAGCCGAACATGTGATTCAGGTCACGGGTCTTTCCGGTTACAACCCAGATTTATGTCTTTAGCTCAGACCCGTTTCCGCTGCAGGTACATATACGGCTCATGGGTCTTTCCGGTTGCGGCATATACCTGTGTCTCCAGGTCGGAGATGTTTCCGGTGTTGATAACTTATTATCTATGATCCACTATGTCTTTCATACAGTACAGAGATTTTTACACTTTTAATATCTCGAAGGAGTACTCAATAATTATAATAATTACATTTATTGGCCATAAAATATTTATTTACATAACAAACAGCTGTGTCAGCCTTTACAAATAAAAAAAAACAGTCAAGAGAAATAATGCATAAACAAAGAAAAGCAATATATAGAAGAAAAAAACAACATACTACCAATTAATTTCAAATAGGAAAGTACTTTTTATTGTGTACTGTGTAAAAGGTTTAGCTGAAATAAAAAGTGATAAGCTATCGATCAAAGGTAAACATTTTATATGAAAAAGTGTTGGTTTTCATAAAATGTTACGCCAAGATATTTTCTGTGAAATATTTTGTGTTTGTGTATTGTAGTATTATTTTGTGAAAAACATTATTAGAGACTAGCAAAATTTTCGATACTTTCCAGCAATAAAACACAATATTAGAATACAGATTTGTATGTACGGGTAAGTACAAACGGTCATTCCATTCAATTCGTGAACAAAACATACAGAACTTATGTGTCATCCGCTTAAACGGATCCTACATGTCATCGTCTCAAACAGATCTTTCGGGTCCTCACAGATCCAACGGGTCACTGCTCAAACAGATCATTACGACTCATATAGATCTTGAACTTATACTGACGCGTTGACCCATAAAATCCATAAGTGATCTGTAGACCCACGGGTCAATTTGGAAAGACCCAAACATTTGACTCGGGTCGGATCTGAGTTACACATGACTACCTGCATATGAGAGAAAGAGACCATTATGTCAGAAATGCATTGGTAGAGGACCTGACTATAGATATAACTATGATTAAATAATAATTTGTAGGGACTAACTAAAATATCAATATCAAGTCGCACCACTACACTAAGCAATGTATAATGTATAAAAACAGAAATCATAATATTCCACATAATATTTAATACGTAAATACGTATTTATTTAGGTACCTACTTGGACCTTGGATTTTTTTATTAAAATAAATATTATACCATCGCTTCTTCGAGGTACTCTGAAGTTTATCACTAACCTGAACAACTTGTTTTACTTAAAAAAAGATCTTATTAACAAAACTGATATCAGCTAAAGCAGAACGAAATACATATAATAACTCAAAACAAATCGCAATGGCCACAAACTTCACTACTCCTTTCCCAAAATTTGACAGCCACCACCAGCGAGGCGCAAGGTTGAATTTGACAATTCAATAACATAACATTCTGTGGCAATTAGGCAAAAGTACATAAGTAAGAAATCTCATATTTTCAGTAGAGCAGTTTGAAAGAATATGACAATTTCAATTTAGTATATCTATGTTATTTTTCAACATAGCGTAACGAAAATTGGTACATGTAATAAGAAAAGTGTGTTCTTTTAGACTGAGTGCATAATTTTAAAACAGTATGAACAATAAAAAAGATAGATGACTTATGTTGAAGATAAATGTTCAATCTATAGTTGAGCAAAACTACATAAGTCAACATAAGTGGTTTTACCCAAAGCTTTTTCATAATAAGTAACACTTACGATGCGGGCATTTGTCATTTTTGTACCTTTTCAGGTTATGTTACTAAGTCTAAACTATAGTATTGTTCAGAATCTGAGTATTCGTTTTTATGTATTCGTTCTTCAACTTAACTCGAAGAACTAAATCCTCAATGCCAAATCTGTTCGGTCTTTTTCGTTCTTTTGGGAAAAATTACATTAAAGTACTATATTTTCAAAGAAACTAAGGTTTAACATCGCGTGGCAAATAAAGTCACGAACGAGATTTAAATCTTCGTGTGTGTTTTTTTTTTGGAAAAAAAACCTTAAGATACTCTATTTTCAAAGATACTAAGGTTTCATATTGCGTGTCAAACGTTGAGAACGAGATTCTTGGATTTAAATCTACGTGTTCTCTCTCTCTGGTTTCAATCCTGGGATTGGTTTGCAGCAAATATCTCTTTAATTCTTCTCCTCCACTCCTCCCTGTCTTGTGCGGTTCTTTTAAATTCTGCATATGATGAGCAGCGCATGTCCACCAGGTACTCTCGGCGTGGGCGTCCCCTAGAGTTTGTCCCCTCGGTCATACCCTCCATTACGGCATGCAAGAGGCCTTCTTGTCGTATTACATGGCCGATCCACCTTGCACGCCTTTCTGACAAGATCTTGAGCAGGTGCCTTCCTCCTTCGATTCTTTGAAGGACTTCTTCGTTTGTGATGTGGTCTCTCCAGGAAATTCCTAATAGTCTTCTATAGGTCCACATCTCAAACGCCTCTAGTCTTCGTTTATCTCTTTCAGATAGGCACCATGTCTCGCAGCCGTACATCAGGATACTCCATACATAGGTCTTGATGAGGAGTATTCTCAGTCTCAGGTCTATATTGTTTGATTCTATTATTTTCGACTTTTTATTAAATGCAAGTCTAGCCTGATGTATACGGCTGTCGACCTCACTCTTAGACCGACCGTCCCATGTTATTATTATCGTCCCATGTTATAGACCGTCACGTGTTATTATTTTGGAAAAAACGCCATTGGAGTATTCTATTTTCAAAGGAATTAAGGCTTTATATCGCGTGTCAAATGTAACAAACATGATTCAAAGATTTAAATCTTTGTGAAGTTGTTTTGGTAAAAATACCATTAGAATACTCTATTTACAAAGAGACTAAGGTTTAAAATCGCGTGACATATATCACAAACGAGATTTAAGGATTTAAATCTTCGTGTCGTCTTTTGGGAAAAAGGCCTTTAAAATACTTTATTTTCAAAGAGACTAAGGTGAAAATCGCGTGACAAATTCCACGAACGAGAACGAATACTAAGAACGAATTGTTTTGAAGAACGATGTCTCAAGTACCGATTACTGAAAAAGAACTGGATTTACCAATACTACTAAACTATACCTTCATGCCGTGTCCCAGGTGGGTTAGGCAGAGAGAACGGAACGCCATATGGATATACCCTTACATACTTCTTTCGCTTCCTCTACATTCATCCAGTTTCTCATATATGCTCGCCAATTTCTCTTTCTAAACACGCGGCTGTCCTTAAGAATTTGATTCACGTGATCAAGCCACGTGGTTCTCGGACGTCCGCGCTTCCTTACACCCCCTCTTTTGGATAAATACATCCTCTTCGTCATCCTTTAATCGTGAATTCGCTCAACATGTCCAAGCCATCGTAACTATTTGTTAACACGCATTCTGTCCTCAACACTCCTACTCACATCCGCTCATTCACCCGCTATCATTCTTCTCAGCTATCATATTCCCACTGCGATTATTCCACTTTCGTCCTTCAGCCATGTCCATGTTCCCCTTGCCTTCGTAAGTGATGGTACCAGAATGGTATTATGCACCAGCATTTTTGCCATATTTGATACATTTCCATTGCTGACAATGGGTCGAAGTACCTACAACTTTCACTCTAACATCGATCACTTTTCATTCTTTCAATGTCCCTATCGCATCTTCCATCCTTCGCAGACAAACAATGCATTCTCCCGAGCCCTATTCAATTCGATATCAACATTCTTCTCTTTCACAGGTCGCATACAGTAGTCGAATAATATGTTGAAAAACCACGGAGACATGACACAATCTTGCTTCACTCCTTTGGTGAGAACAAACCACTTCGAAAGGGTATTATTTACCCTTACGCAAGCGGAGCTCCCCATGTAAAGTAAATAGATTGCGTGGATCAACTTCTTATGTTCATTTTAAAATATTATATGACAGGATGCCACTTGACTGGCACCTCTTCAAGCAAAGGCTTCATGCCACATATTATAACAATTTGGTTGGCCAGTATGCAAGTGAAACTTGGACGTGGTTGAAGAAGGAATAAGTATGAATAAATGTATGTAAAGTGGAGATAGGTTCATTGAGAAGAATGGTTGGTAAAACGTTGCGAGATAGAAAGCAAAATGGGGATATCAGGTGAATGAGCGGATGTGAGTGTTGTTGTTGTGAGTAATGAGTAATGTGAGTGAGTAATGTTGAGGACAGGGTGCGTGTAAACAAGTTACAATGGTTTGGACATGTTGACATTCACGATGAAAGGATGACGAAGAGGATGTATTTATCTAAAAAAGGGGGTGTAAGGAAGCGCGGACGTCCAAGAACCACGTGACTTGATCACGTGGATCAGGTTCTTAACCCATTTGAACCTAGTGATCCGATTTCGGAACACTTGACTCATTGCGGTTTTTTGTTTTTTTACTTCTTAATATCAAAAAAATATGACATTTGAAGTATCAAGTGGGTTATAGTGTTAGTGTAGCTTGCTTGTGGTCAGTATCAAAGAGAATATAATACTACGTAATATTTGGACGTGCATAGACCTGTAACGACGTCATGATATATTTATAAACATTGACGTGTAATATTGGACGATTTCAGCAACGCTTTTTTCAACTTAGGTTAGTATTGCTTTGACGTTTTTGGTCCTATGAATACAATTTTTACTATTACTAATCTACTTTATATACGCTACCGTGTTTTAGTCACAATATACAGAAATTATTGATAGTGTCGTTATTATGGGTTTGTAAAGTCGAGTGTTCCGATTTTCAAACACTAGGTACATACGTATCACATTCAATGCAGCACGGTAGTGAAGGAAGTTAGGATTGATGTTTATTTTTTTATTTATTTTTGTTACAAAATAATTTTTTTAACAAAACACAACTTAATATAATATCAAATCAAATAATAAATAAAGTAAACTATTAAATTTAAAACATTCATACGTCAAAGAACACTGTTTTTTTTTTTTCTTTTTAGTTAAAACAGGCTCTACCCAAGATGTCAAAGGGCTTTTTTCTGGTACCCTACTATGGTCAACATGGGTATAATCAATTTATTAGAGGCAAACCTAGTATAATAGATGATTTGGTTTCAAGTTTTGGTGAAAAGCAACAAGATTAGGGTACCTACATCTGTTGGTTCGAGCCATATCAGGGTTAAAAATCCAAATACCAAATATGAAGAATATGACGTCCGTGCATCGGCAGTGCTTCAATTTGTAGAGAGACACACAAAAGAGCATTCTGGAGAATATTATTTCATATTCGATATTTTTTTACAAGTATTTCTTTACTCGCAACAGTGACCGTGAGGCCATCAGGCGACAGGCACCGTGAGAAAAGATCGAATTGACAGGCCTCCGATTCACTCAGACGAAATTATGAAGAAAAAAGAAAGAGGAGCATTTGACTTCAAAAGCGATAATTAGGGAAATATTGTCTGTAAGTAGCATGCCAATAGTATTGTCACTGTTGCCTCTTCAGGAGCTGGAGTTAATCCAGTTGGTCTAGTAGATCGTTGTTCTCAAAAGGACAAAAGGTAATATAGGTTCAACAGCCATATATGATAAAATTATATAAGCAATATGTGGGAGGTGTCGACAGAGCTGATGTAAATATTGCTAAGTATCGTGCTTCAATACGAGGAAAGAAATGCTATTCGAGCCCTTTGTTCTTCCGTTTCGAATTAATTTTACAAAATGCTCTGCAATTACACAAAATACTCGAAGAAAAACCATTAGATCTTCTGGAATTTCGTTGCCTTAAAGGGTCTAATTATTTGGAGACCTACGGACATCCTGCAGAAACTGGAAGAAGTGCAACAGAAATGTTCAGAAATGCAACATCGATTCAAGATATGATGGTCTGAATCATAATATAGTCAACCAAAATAAGCAAACACGTTGCCGTCAATGCCATAACAATACAACATTTAAATGTGAAAAATGTTATTTTGCCTTGCATGTCAAATGTGCAACCACATATGCACTAATATTTCTAATAATAATAATTTAATCATTAGTATCTATACTTCAGTCTTTCTATCCATGCACTCGACAATAACATTAGAAATGCGTGATGTTCACGTGATCAGATGGGCCGCTCGCAGAATAGATACTGGATAGAAATTGCCCAGTGTGCATAATAAAAATATTGTAATTTTGTTATATTAAAAAAACATACTGTTTTAAGATTATCTTTATTGTAGTGCTCTCAATAATGTCGAGATAACTCGACGAAAACGCTTCAGATTTTTTATATGTGAAAATTTAACAGTGTGTTTTTTTCAATATAGGTAATTTATTATAATGTATTTTCTGTGTCAATACACAACCCTTTGGATTATACAAAATTATTGAATTAAAAAAAATATTTATTACAAACTGAAACATGAGGGACCGTTTATCGAAATTTTATGATTATACATAGGTACCTATACAAAAAAATCTTATTTTACTAAATGATTTGATTATTTCATTTTAAATTTTTTGAAGCTTATTTTTGGGCAGACTCAGGTAACTGATTGGAATAAGTGTTATTTAAGTAATGCATGGAACAAAATTTTAGAAAGATAATAAAATTATTGATTAAAACATTTTACATGTCAACGTGACATAATATATATATACTTATAGCAAAACAAAAAACATTAATACGATAACATAGAATAATTAATTAAACACCTTAACAAAGTGTCAACACAAAAATAATTATAGCAAAACGAACAAACATTATAAATGTGATAACATAGAATAATTAATAGAACTAAAGTAAAAATAACAAATTTTATAGACTAAATCGGCCCAGTTTTCATATAACATATATTTACTTTCATATAACATATATTTACTTTGTAAGTGCATATATCTTAATTTATAAAAGAAATTTGAGGAATTACTGTAATATGTCGGAATTTAGCACAAAAAGATTTATAAAAAAAATTCAGCTAAATTAAAAAAAAGAAACAATTAATCAGAGAGATGAGGAATCGGACGTGTTTCCAACATTTATCACGAATTGGTCGAAAGCATCATCCATCATTCCATCTGACATCCAAAATATTTTTTCTACTTAAATCACGTGTTTGAAACAATTGCTCCAATTTTCCATTTGTCACATTGCGAATCGCATTCTCGAAAAAAATTTTAACCTCAAGAAGTTTTATTCTTCGCCGAAACCTCATTTTTGATTTGCGCCCAAATTACCTCTATGGGGTTACACGGCTAGTGTCTAATATTCACTGTCAAATAATAAAAACATATCTATTCGAAAAGAAGTACAAAAAAATATCTCTAATGTACAATATAAATTGAGGTGATTTTTCCGTGTAGCCGCTATTTCATATAATGTATTTCGTTTAAGCAATGTATTTGAATCTGTTGGTAAATATTTTTTTAACGAAAAGTAGAAAGGGTAATTTCAATATATATGGAAAGATAATTTACACAATTGCAATGAAAATACCTTTTATAAGGTTTCAAAAGCAAACTTTTAATTATAGCCGCGTGATCGTTAGTGACTTTATAAAAAGGATACAGTCATTTAAAAGCTATTTAAAAAATACGGAGTAGAAGAAACGGCCTTTTATTGAAATTTGCCTGGATGTACTAAACGTTCTCAGAATTGTTCACGTGGACAATTGCATCTTCTCGGTGGACGTACTTTAGTAGTAGTCACCAAATAATATTATAGAAAAACAGTATATTCTTCTAATGTCATAAAAGGTAGTCCAAGAGCCTAGTGATCCGATTTCGGAACACCATATACCTATCTCAAAAACTAGAAATAATAAAAAAAAATGTTACTACAAAAATCTTTTTTTTACACCATTTTATGTAACATATATGAATTTCAGGAAAAAAATCGCAGAAAAAACCTTCGGTCTAAATGGGTTAAGGATGGCCGCATGTTTAGAAAGAGAAATCGGCGTGCGTGTATGAGAAACTGGATGAATGTAGAGGAAGCGAAAGAAATATGTAAGGATAGACCTATATGGCGTTCTCTTCTCTCTGCCTAACCTACCTGGGACACGGCATGATGGTATAGTTTAGGTGTAGTAAAATAACCTCAAAAGGTACAAACATGACAAATGCCCGCATCGTAAGTGTTACTTATTATGAAAAAGCTTTGGGTAAAACCATTTATGTTGACTTATGTAGTTTTGCTCAACGAGACTTGGCACGACTATGTTTCACAAATACATCATAAGTAAATATATGTACTTTTTCCCAACGTTAAATTGTAAATTTTTTTACTTATGTTCTTTTTCACAATGCTATAACTATATATATTTTTATTGTGTTTCATAATGTGAAGTTTTGCCCAATAAAAGACGGTCTTTTAAAAGACCAAAAAAAATGCTTTTAAATGGTATATAAAACTCATTTCGGCCAAAAATCGACTTATGTACTTTTGCCTAATTGCCACAGCATTAACAATCATAGTAATAAATTATAGGTATATGCTAGTGATGTCACGAATGTGTGATTTTGAATATTCGCGAATGCGAATATTTTGTTGCCGACATTCGCGAATGTGAATATGGACTTGCTTAAATTTCTACAATAGCTCAAACATTAATTAGAATTTCTACCCCCCGTCGCCGAATTTTGAAGATGGTATAGGAATTTAAAATATTTCAAAACTCCTCGGTTTTATTAAAGAATAGAGTTCGTCGGTAGCCTGGAGGTAGAGTCTCGGCCTTGTAAACTAGGGGTCCGCGGTTCGATCCCAGGTGCCGGCAAACTCCCCTTTCACGACACAAGCTTACTGTGAAAGGTGTATAAGGTTGTATTTGGGTTTATTACAAAAACCCAGATATATCTTTTTTTTTAAAAAAAAAGTTTCTTGCACTACCTTTCTCTACAATGCACCGGGTAAGTATCTGGTACTTTTACCGAACTACCGGTACTTTATTACCAAAATAATATTCGCAAAACATTCGCATATTTTTTTGCGAATACGAATGCGGATGCGAATATTCGTTACATCACTAGTATATGCGAGATTTAAGTTGAATCTAATATGAATTGGATCGGGCTCACGAGAGCATAAAAATATCACGCGACGTCGAGTGACAAATTAATATCTTCCGATAATTTATTCAAAAATATATGCAACTTGAGATTAAATCATAAGTTTTTTCGCAATGATATTCGTATATTTTTTAATGTAAGTAATATGAAAGTGAGGAACCATCGATTATTTTACCAATAAGCAACGATTTTGGTTTTAGGCGATATAGGTACTCTATTTAGGTCCATGCTATCAACACCACCTGAATATAATGCTATATACCAGGGATGTTGCGGATGTCGATTTTTACACATCCGCGGATGTGAATGCGGATGCGGATTTTTGAAGGCTCACATCCGCGGATGCGGATGTTTAAGATGTTATAGAAAAAAAGTAGGAACTATCGTAATTGGTAGGCCCCACTGTCAAATATGTGACGAAATTGCTGCTACAAAAATATTATGGATTTTTTGGCGAAATATTTTTTTCTTTTTTGTTATTTGCAAAAATAAAATAAATCCGGCAAAAATAAAAACGTGTCGGATCTTGTCACCATTTTTTTCGTTCCCATTGGTTAATGTCAAGTGCGAACGGCACGCGCCATTCGCCGGCCCCACCCCATTTCTTTCTTGTCGCAAATTGTCTTACATCCGCATCCGCATGAACATCCGCATCGATTATTGCGGATGCGGATGCAGATGTCCAAATACATGCGGAAGCTCCGCATTTGCGGATGCGGATATTCGCAACATCCCTGCTATATACCTACATCCATGATGGGGTGTTCACATTTGGCGAATATCGCCAGCCGAATTTCAAAATATAACGCCAGGCGAAAAAACAAAATTCGCCGTACGCCCATTGATCGTCACACCTGTTCACACAAGTCCACCGATATAGAAACGATCTGTCAGATGCGCTTTGATTTTGACACTGTTTCCAAAATGGCGTCGAGATGGAGATCGCGAAGTGTTTATTTTTAGTCGAAAATGTTAAAGTAGGGGTTATAAGGCGCCTTTTAATTAAGGAAACAAACGCCACAAACCAACAAAAAAGATAACAGCTGTCACGAAGCGGGAAACATAAAATTTATAGGTTATAAAGCTTTAACCATAGATACAAACGTCGCGCAGCGACCATGAAGTTGCAGTGAGTGGCGAATGTCACCCCGGATATCGTGAACAACTTTGAGCGTTTTATGATCCAAATGTCATTGTAATGGCGCCATTTTCGCAAGATTCATTCGCGATCTGAAAAATCTGCACTAACTATTTTAATTTCTCTTCCATTTCACTTCTTTAACTAAAAAAATATGATTTTCTATGTTGAAAAATTGTATACGACAAGAATACACCATAATTACGATTAACTACGCCCGACGACATCCTGAACGCGAAAGTGCGAGTCGTCGGGTGATTCGCTCCGGGCGCGTGAACGGCTGGAGCGTCGTCGAGTGATCACTAGAGGTGGGAATAACTGTTATTTCAAAATAACGTTCAACCAGTTATCGGTATTTGTAAATAACAGTTATTAAAAAATGTTATTTAATAACGATCAAATTGTAAAAAAAAAAAAAAAAAAAAAAAAAAAAAAAAAAAAAAAAAAAAAAAAAAAAAAAAAAAAAAAAAAAAACCGAATATTATTATTATCGTATCAAATGGAAATACATTTGCCTACCAATACGCATAAAAATTATATGTTATGCATGATGTGCAAGATGAATAAATAATTAAATAAAAAAAAAATTCAAATAGTTAGTTCAAAATAGTTCAAATAAACACAATTAAATAGTTCAAAATAAAAACAAAATAACTGCCATCGTTTAATAACATCCGAAGTTATTAAACCATATGAAAAAACTGTCGTCGTTCAATAACGTGCTACGTTATTGAACGACGACAATAACAAAGTCGTAACAATGTGGTACGTTAAAATATAACTAAACGAAAACGAAATAACTATAGTCGTCGACAAAACGGAATAACGATAACTTTGTTATAACAGTTGAATAACGCCGTCGTCGACAATAACTGAATAACGATAACCTTGTTATAACAGTTGAATAACGCCGTCGTCGACAATAACTAAACGGAATAACGATAACCTTGTTATAACAGTTGAATAACGCCGTCGTCGAAAATAACATTTATGTTATTGACAAAAAACTGTTAGTTTAGTTATTTTGAAATAATGAGTTTAAAAATGAGTTATTAGTTATAACGGCCAACTCTAGTGATCACTCGACGACTCTATGAACGCTGCCCTGGCTTTACATTTTCATGTATTTTAAAGGAAATTCAATCACTCTTATCTCTTATTCTTTACTCATTTCTTCCTTATTGAATGATGGCGTTTTCTCTAGTTGAAAATGTTTTGACGAAAAGACTTCTGTCGCTTACGTATGTATCTCAGTTACTGTAATATATATTGGAACCGATGAAACTTTCCCTCTTGAGATATTATTAAAATATATATATTTTTGATTTTTTTTAGGTTAAAATCTAGTATATCAATGCCAACCAGAGCCAAGAATTATTTCTTCCTGCAGAAACCGAAGAAACGTTATCCAGCGTGGATACCAAACAGAAACAGAATTGTATGTAATTTCTACCTTGATATTATCTAGCTGGTATATGAATTTTCATATCATCGCGTGTAAAATTGCATGAATTTAAGTAGAAAATTCATAAATTTAATTTTGATGCATTCACCTTGTCTGGGCTTATACCGAATAATTAAAAAAAAGAAACGTCAAACAACCCTTTACCATCAAAACTGGAGATGCAAGGAATATTAGTCAACTATTCGGTATTCTGTCTATTCGGAAACATTTTTGCTATTTAGCGGAACACCGAATATTAAGTCCATTACTCGGTGTTGGCAGAATAGTTTAAATGTAAAACTGGAAGAAACTAATAGCTTGTAGATTGTTGCTATTTCATTGTCAGCTGCAGGTGCATAATAATTACTCAAATATCTAATTAATTAATTTAATTTATATACATATCTAATTAAATATAATTAAACACATCTATTGTTACCTAAAATGTATTAAATTATTATTATGGATATGAAGCAGGCAGCAAAGCTGATATGCTTGAATGAGTCCATGATGTTACTGCAATCTGTCAAGACCATTTTTAAAAGAATTTACACTCCCAGAAACAACCAAATCTTGAAGCAGCCCCTTCCAAGAATCCACAACCTTATTACTTAAGAAGTGTTTATGTGGATTTTGTGCAAACACACTTCTGTTCAGCTTAAAGCTATGGTCGTGCAAGTGCTCATTCTGATTATGGGTGTAGATTTATTTATAAATTAATAATATTTAAAATTCAGTACCAGCAAGTTGTGATGCAAAAAAGTAATTTTTTCTACACTGTCCGCTCTCACCATTGTTTTGCCTAATATTTGGTTATTCGGCAAATGATTTGTATAATATTCAGTAATAGTTCAAATATACTATTGATTGCATCTTTAATCAAAACCTTTAGCATATTTCCCTTAAAAGAGCACACTTGATACTGTTCTGTGGGGAGGGGAAACACACTGTTTTAGTCCATTATAATTATTGTGTTTTACTCAGTACGTATGAGTTAGATATGATTAGTAAGAGAAATTAGTTTCTATTAGGAGCAATTATACACTGGCATGGGGAAGATTGCTCCTTATTCTCTATTCCTTTATTCTTTGCTAGCCTGATTATTGAAACACAACTTAATTTGATTTTTAGCTTCACGAGGATTACATCACACCAGATAATAAAGATTTCTTGAAAGAGTATGCAAATGAATATAATCAGAAATTACTTACGGCAAATCAATTACGGATAAGTCAACAAAGTCCTCTGTGTGCAGAGCCAGAGGCTCGTGCTGAATGGACACCTAAGTCAAGAAGAACAGGATTGATTGTTAAGAAGATTGGCTTTTATCCAATGTGGGACAAGGATGGAAATCAAGTATCTACATCACTGCTGCAGGTATAGTGTCTCTATTAGTTAAAATATCATACAATTCAATAATTTGTGATACAACTTTTGATTTGGTAGAATATTTTGTCAATATGCCACTCTTACGTGTCAATTTTTAAAAAAAAAATGAGATATTGATACCAAATTTTTCGTCTTGTTAAGCCATCCAGGGAAAAAGGTATTGAGAAAAATTAAATATCTTACATGCTATGAAATTTTTGGAATCTCACCTAGGAATTGAATATACTATAGATTTTCTAAGGCACATTATATGTAACGAATCACACACATAGAAAATGTCACCTGGAAAAATAGTTTCTTTCTTCTTCTTTCTGTGCCATGTCAGGTCCCCCCGACGTTGGCGATCACTCCGGCGAAAACCTCCCTGTCCTGTGCTGCTCTGAACAGGTCATCCACTGTCCTCATTCCGGTCCATTCTCTAATATTGCGCAGCCAGGACATCTGCTTTCTGCCAACTCCCCGTCTTCCTTCTATCTTGCCCTCCAATATAAGGCGAAGGAGACGGTACTTCTCTCCACGCAGCACGTGACCCAAATATGAGACCTTCCTCACTTTAACAATCGACAACAGCTCTCTCTTGTCTCCGGCTCTCCTAAGCACTTCGATGTTACTGACCCTTTCGGTCCAAGGTATACGAAGCATTCTTCTGTGTACCCACATTTCGAATGCTTCTAACCGATTCATTACGTTTACTTTCAGAGTCCAAGTTTCACATCCGTATAATAGAGTTGACCATATGTAAGCTTTTATCATTCTTTGTTGAAGTTTAAGATTCAAATTATCGTCACAGAAGAAGGGTCTCATCTTATTAAATGCAGCACGAGCAACTTCTATCCTGCATTTTACCTCTGTATCTGGGTTGAGTGTATTTGTTATGATACTGCCGAGGTATTTAAACTTGTCAACCATTTCGATATTTACTCCTTTTAGTTGCAGAGATGATCCAGAATAATCAAGTCTTCCAAACGACATCCACTTGGTTTTAGTGACATTTATTGTCAGACCCAACTCTTCTCCAGCCGTGTCAATCTTATTAAGAAGCTCTTGGAGATCAGTTATACTTTCAGCCAATATGACTGTATCGTCAGCATATCTGATATTATTTATAACGACTCCATTGATCTTCACTCCAAGGCTAGTGTTTTCTAGAGTTCTTTGAAAGACTTTGTTGGAGTACAGGTTAAACAATAGAGGTGACAGAATACAACCTTGTCGAACTCCTCTTTGTATAGCTATAGCCTCTGTGTTTCCGCTTCCATATCTGAGCCCGTAGACAATTTGTACTTGGCGATCGCCTACAAACGAATTTTCGTCAATAACTGCAACAATAATGCATAATTATACGGTACGTGTAGGTAGATTGTCGAAAAGTTCGCCAGTAGACGATCGCTAAGTACAAATTGTCTACGGGCTCTGATCTTTGCCGTTTGACACCAGTAGAGATTTGTTATGAAGTTAAGGTCTTTGGAGTCAATATTACAGTCTCTGAGCATCTCCATGAGTGTCGTGTGCCTTACCCTGTCAAATGCCTTTTCGTAATCGATGAAGCATGCAAACACCTCTTTGCGTTGATCGCGACACTTCTGTAGCAGGACATTGACTGCCAATAAAGCTTCTCTGGTACCGAATGCATTTCGGAACCCGAATTGTGTGTCATCTAGATCTTGCTCGCACTTGTTTCTTATTCTGGCATGTATAATTTTAAGAAACAGTTTTAATACATGGCTCATTAGGCTAATCATGCGATAATCATTACAGTTCTTTGGGTGCTGCTTCTTAGGTAAGGTGACAAATATCGATTTCAACCAGTCTTGGGGGATAGTCCCTGTGTCATAAATCTTATTAAATAACCTCAGCAGGTAGTGAATATTGTCTTCATTAATTAATTTTAATAATTCCGCAGGGATTTCGTCAGGACCACATGCTTTTCTATTAGCAGAAGTTGTGATGGCATGTATAACTTCAGATCTGAGGATGGAGGGTCCTTCCAGCTCACCGTCAACTGTGAAGTCAGTCCTATTATCTTTGAATAATTTTTCAATGTGCCCTTCCCATGTCTTAAGAATTTCTTTTTCATCCAATATTAGTTTATTGGAATCGTCCATCAGACATGTGGGTGTAGCCTTCCTTGTTGTTCCGGATATTTCCTTTACTTTTTTGTGAAGCCCGAATGCATTGTGGGCTTGATTGAGACTTTCAAGTTCTTCACACTGACGCTTCACCCATTCCTCTTTGGCCTTTTTGATTTCCCGTCTTATTGTACGTTGCAGGTTTCTATAATGCATGCCATTTTTCTTAATCTTTCTTCTTTCTTCCATAAGAGAGAGAATGTGATCCGTCATCCAATTTTTCTTTTTAGCCGTTCTTTCGGCCTTCAAATTATTAGTGCAGACATCTGTGAATACTGATTTGAAATTATCCCAATGTTCATGGACCGTCTCGTCTGCTACCGATAGTTCCCGTAATCTGCTGTTGATTTCTTTGGTTACTTTTTCCTTCACAGTTATAGATTCCAGTTTTCCTGTATCTATTCTCTTAAAAAAAGTAGTTTCTTTGGTCTGTTAGTTTCTTTGGTCCCATGTAAAATGTTGATAAGAGATTTCATGATATATTATGTATTCAGCTATTCTGAACTCCCTATTTATGTGAAGTTCATATTGATAAGAATTTATCTTCCCCACATGTAGGATATGTATATCTACTTCATCTTCTTCTTTTCATATCGGTCAGTAAACGATAAATATCTACTTACATTGGGGGCTATTCTGAACATCCAACTGGTAGCATGCAATCTGATAATATACTTCAATACTTCTTAAATTTTTCATTATTATTTATATTTTCATTATCTGTGTATGCAGTAAAAAGTCTAGTCGCTGCCTTTGTCACTTCTTGTCTAGACTTAAGTAATGTTATATGAACAGGACTGCCCCAGATGCTCCTCAATTGACATCAGACTGCACTGTCACATCACTCATACTTAAGGATGTATGTTGGCAGAGAGTGGATTTAAGCAAGGCATTAAGCGGCACGCCACCTCTATGCCTCTAAACTCTGTCCTGTTAAAAAATTTGAGGCGGCCACTGAGTTCAGTTTCCACCACTGTCATCAAACTTGTAAAACCGAACAGGGCAAACTAGCAGAGAGAAGCTCCAGTGTCACGGGGTCAACTGCCTGGAACCTTTTATCAGTGAATCTAAGACAGAACAAGCCTACAACTGCGTTCAGGAGCGAGTTGGAAACTTTATTGCTCAGGAGAAGTCACGGTGCCCTTGAGATGGTCACAAATCATTATGATCGGATGTTCAGAATAACCCCCATTGACTGGTGCCTAATCATTTGCTTTACTCAGCTAGGATCATCACTACTATTAATTGTCCCTACCTACACAAACATAATTATACATACATAGTCCATTATGAAAGTAATGCACATGATTTTATTGTGACGCGAATATCCATCATAGTGCACCCGGATTAGTTGGAAAATATGGCATGATGTCTGCCCGTTTAAACGTGCATAGTTCAATTTCGCTTCAAGTAGTGAAAGTGAAATGACGTGTCTTTGCGTGAAGTGTGTTTTATGTCTTTGTAACACGGCTTGATAGGCGGTTCGCTTGAACAGCGGTACGCTTTCAAGCTTTGCGTGCAGCTTGGAAAGAATGCTAGAGAAACATTCCAGAGGTAGGTAGCAAGCAATCCGGGAGGTAGCGCAAGGCGCTCAAGGAGGGCCGGGAGAAGGTCGTTGACGAACACCATTCTGGACGCCTACAAAGGCCGAAGAAAATGTGACGCACATGCGCCAAGTTTTGCGTCTGACCGTTGATTGAGCACCCAGCAAATCGCTGACTCCCTAAACTTGTCCATATTTGTGGTACATAGGATTGTGACCGAGGATCTGCAAATGCGAACACACAGAAATTCCACACGGTCTTCATCGTAGACAACTTCCTGGCCCAAAGCAGTACCCCAGTGGTTCCCCAGCCCCCCTACAGTCCCGATTTAGCTGCCTGTAACTTTTTTTTGTTCCCCTGACTGGAAAGAGCTGAAAGAAAAGCATTGGGAGTCCGTGGAAAACTTCCAAATGCATGTTACAACGTTCTTGAAAGGCATTCCTGTAAAGGAGTTTCAAGTGTATTAATGCAGAAGGGGACTATTTCGAAGAATTTTAAGCATTTGTACCGATAAGATCAAAAAGTATATTTTTACCAGAAAATGTGCGTTACTTTCATAATGGACCATGAATATTGTGAGCTACATGCTATATCCAAACATCATTCAATGTGATGCTTTGTATATGTTTTTCTATAGGTAATTGATAATCACGTGATTAAATACACACCTGCTGAAGAACATGTTTCTATGAGAAAGAAACCAGTAGAACCCAAAACCAAGCGAGGTTGCCTTCTGGTTGGTGCAGAAACAATAGATCCATCTTATGTAACCAAGGAATACTATGGCTTGTTTGCCAAGTATGGGCTACCAGCAAAAAAACACATATGCAGATTCTATATTACTGATGATGCTAAACTAACATCTGGGACTCCATTGCTAGCAACACATTTTAGAGTTGGAGATTTTGTAGATATTGCCGGATTTACGTAAGTAATAACAAATAGAGATAATCCATTTCCGACAAGACTATGTTGCTCAATATCTTAGATCTTTTTGTACTTTACCTGATATGTTGATTCTCTCATAATTTTTTTGATTTTATAGAAAATAGATATTTAGAAAAAATATTGTATCTTTTTTATTAATAAACATTAGTGATGTAACGAATGTGTGATTTTGGATATTCGCGAAAGCGAATACGAATATTTGTTGCCAACATTTGCGAATGCGAATAGCGAATACTGACTCGCTTAAATTTTTACAATTGCTCAAACATTAAAATTTCCACCCCCCGTCGCCGAATTTTTAAAATGGTATAGGAATTTAAATGGCTATCATTTAAATGATCAGCATAATATTGATGTTATTTTCAGCAGAAAAATGTATTCTGCCGACAAATATATCATGTTGATATGCTGCTTATGCCCAGCGAAAATATTATATTTCTATTAATCGACCAGCAAAATTATTATTTGACCGGCATAATGATTATTTGTCCAGCAAAATAAATAAATTATTTCAAAACTCCTCGGCTTTCTTAAAGAATATTTTCTTGCAGTGCCTTTTTCTACAACGTACAGGGTAAGTATCAGGTACTTTTACCGAATTACCGATACTTTATTAACCAAAATAATATTCGCAAAACATTCGCATATTTTTTTGCGAATACGAATGCAAATGCTTAAAAATATGCGAATATATGCGAATGTGAATACGAATATTCGTTACATCACTAATAAACATACAAAGATTATAAATATAATTTATATGTATAATTCTCTACTTTATAAAATAATTTTGATCATCATGAAAGATTACTAAACTTTGCTACAAATTTACAATTCTAAAATTGAATATTTATCATTTTCGCATCATTATTTCAGAATGAAAACAAATATCATCGTCATCAAAATTATTTGTATATATCCAAGTGGTTTTTAACCTTTGTTGTCCGGTGATTGTGTAGTCAATACACATGCTTCTGTTTATCAATAATATTTCTATAAATACAATAAACAGAAGGTTAAGATTTTAGATAATCCTCAGTCATACATTTACGCATCGACTTATAAAATGATTTTAATAATAAACGGAACTTATTGAGTAATTCAAAGGCGTTTTTTGTGGAAGTCGGGAATGAACTTACAAACACAGTCAAAATATCTTACCAATACAATGAAATACACAATGTCTCTACGAGTGAATTATTAGACTGTTATACGCGGCTGCTGTCAATAGACACATTTTACATCTCACTCTCGCGCACTATGATAAGGAGGGAGCAGACGAAATAGCATTATCGCTTCTCACCCGTCTTTTATCATTCAAGGTATACTTGCCTAACAACGAAGTGGCCAGAGGTTCTAAAGTGATTTATTATTTTGGTTCCATAATAATTTCAATAATTATAATTACAGACGTGTTCAAATTATTAGACTAGAGTTTCAAATAACCAATTTTTTGTATTTGTCTTCAAATATCTTCTATGTTTTTATAAAAATCGTAACAAAGCTTTCCGAAATGTAAAGAACTGACATTGGGTTATATTTTAACCCATTTTCGTAATTAGCAATGCCGTATGTTTTTTACTGGAGCGTTGGCAACATTGGAAGACATGGAAATTCATGATTTTGTCATTTAGTAACAAAGCGTTCAAGCAGTTGCGTGGACGTCCTCTTGAGGTATTTTTACATTTTTTTTTTATTCTTATGTTTAAATCTCTTCAATAATAAGTATTCTTGTAGATTTTTATCAAAAGATGTTTATTTATTTATAATTATTTTTTCAAGATATCGTTTTTTTAAAGTATATTAATATTTTTTCAAAATGGGGAAAAAATGTGATAAAGTACCAAAAAATTTCTCTGTGGTTAAGGTTTTATTGCATGAAAATGCTTAAACAGTCTTAAATTGTACAAAAAGTAGAAGTTTTGCAAAAAACAGTTAGCAGAATTTATAAAATTGTGTCCAATATGAGCATCATAGAAAAGAAAATTGTGGTCACAAGAGGAAAATCACTCCCAGTGCACAAAGAAATCTGGTGAAAATGGCATTAAACAATCGATAAGCTACTTCTAAGGTCCTGTGCGATCAATTTAGTGAAGCTGGACTCAAGGTATCTGCAGTAACTGTGAGGAGGAGACCTTTTGAATGTGGGCTAAAAGGACGTCGACTAAGAAGAAAACAAAAGATTACACTTGAAATGGCCAAAAAGAGGCTGGAGTGGGCTAAAACCCTAGGAAATATATCCAGTGAAGACTGGAGTACAATGAATAAGGTGTTTTCACCTTATTCATTGTACTCGAAGGAGTTTCTGCATCGTTTCATAAAAAAAAAGTGATCTTCCACCATGACAATGCACCGGCAAACACCTCCGTTGTCGCCACGGCCAAATTGGTCTAATAGGGCTACAATGAATAAGGTGTTTTCACCTTACTCCAGTCTTCACTGGATATATTTCCTAGGGTTTTAGCCCACTCCAGCCTCTTTTTGGCCATTTCAAGTGTAATCTTTTGTTTTCTTCTTAATCGACGTCCTTTTAGCCCACATTCAAAAGGTCTCCTCCTCACAGTTACTGCAGATACCTTGAGTCCAGCTTCACTAAATTGATCGTACAGGACCTTAGAAGTAGCTTATCGATTGTTTAATGCCATTTTCACCAGATTTCTTTGTGCACTGGGAGTGATTTTCCTCTTGTGACCACAATTTTCATTTCTATGATGCTCATATTGGACACAATTTTTTAAATTCTGCTAACTGTTTTTTGCAAAACTCCTACTTTTTGTACAATTTAAGACTGTTTAAGCATTTTCATGCAATAAAACCTTAACCACAGAGAAATTTTTTGGTACTTTATCACATTTTTTCCCCATTTTGAAAAAATATTAAGATACTTTAAAAAAACGATATCTTGAAAAAATAATTATGAATAAATAAACATCTTTTGATAAAAATCTACAAGAATACTTATTATTGAAGAGATTTAAACATAAAAATAAAAAAAAAATGTAAAAATACCTCAAGAGGACGTCCACGCAACTGCTGGAACGCTTTGTTACTAAATGACAAAATCATGAATTTCCATGTCTTCCAATGTTGCCAACGCTCTAGTAAAAAAAATACGGCATTGCTAATTACAAAAATTGGTTAAAATATAACCCAATGTCAGTTCTTTACATTTCAGAAAACTTTGTCACGATTTTTATAAAAACATAGAAGATATGTGAAGACAAATACAAAAAATTGGTTATTTGAAACTCTAGTCTAATAATTTGAACACGTCTGTAGGTAGGTATCCATTTTACATTTCTAAATACTAACTTTTCATTTATCATTGCATCATAAAAGGGAAAGGTGTGTATTTCATATTAGGTTCCTTTTCAGTTTGTTTCTTCGCGAGGGCACTTCATTTATTGATTTATTAGCAATTTATTTATGAATATTATTATATAAACATTTATAATATATATTACATAGGTACCTAAACATTTTAAAAAAATAATTATTTTCTACATTTGAAATAAACATAAATGTAATAGTATTTTTTTTAGCGTGTGTTGTGTATTTTACTGCAGTAGTCATTTTTAGCTCAAGTGATCGAAGATCGTATAGGTGTGTTATATGGGTGTGAATATTGTAGGGGTAAATATATGTTACACGTATGTGGACTGTTATATGCGCTGGTTTTAATTTTATTTTGATTATAATCTTGATATGTGTACATACATATATTTTGTCTTAGCTAAATCCTAGAACAGGTTGGATAATCCATTTTCTATGCTTTAATTGATTATAGTTGTGTAACAATAAATAAATAAATAGCTTAATTAAAAAACATATTAAATGGTTTGCAACCACTGCAGTTTACGCAAATGCATGTTGGACCATCGGCCGATGAATGCCGATTGCCATCACACAGTGCCGCTGTCCCGTCAGTTGGTCTTCACTTTTCATAATGAGTTGTCTTCACGCTAGGTTCATGAGCGCTAGATAATGTTATGTTGTTACGTTTTCAGCAACAATTATATATTTTTATGATTTCTAACTATACAATGCTTATAACTATCTGAATGGATGGCTATGACTATTCCTATTTTTTCAATCTTAAATCGCTTATTTAAAATTGTGTAGTCACTACACATTTCAGGAGCGCGCGTAAGTATTTTATCACCGTAAGGTGAAGGTTTTATTTATGTTATGGAGTATGGTATGCGCCGTGACCTATATACGCGATCTATTGTACTCCCCCTACTTAGCTTTCCTGGTGTTGCCAGTCAAAGCGAACCCTCAAGTCCTAGACATCTTATGAAGTCCAGGATCTTGAGGGGGTCCAAGGTGTGGAGAGACTCGACTTCTACCCAGTGTCTGCCTAGGGCTTTGATTCTTGCGAATCCTACATCATTGCAGTCCGCCAAGAGATGTCGAGGAGTCTCGGCCTCTTCACAAAATCCACAGGTGCCGTCTTCTTATAGTCCCAGGCGAAGGTTAAAATATGATGTTTTGAAATTTCCACACAAAATACTAGCCCAGTATGGCTCACTTTTCCCCTATTGTGCCTATTCATTTTGTATGGAAATTTCGAAACACCATATTTTAAAAACCACTTGGACTACATAGAAATAATTTTTGTGGTTTATTTCAGGGATGTCGCGAATATTCGCATCCGCATCCGCATGTATTTGGACATCTGCATCCGCATCCGCATGTATTTGGACATCTGCATCCACATCCGCAATAATCGATGCGGATGTTCATGCGGATGCGGATGTAAGACAAGTTGCGACAAGGAAGAAATGGGGCGGGGCCGGCGAATGGCGCGTGCCGTTCGCACTTGACATTAACCAATGAGAACGAAAAAATTGGTGACAAGATCCGACGCGTTTTTATTTTTGTCCACGGATTTTCGAAAAATGGAAAAAGAGCAATATCGGTCGGTGATTCGATTCTTGTTTTTGGAAGGGAAATCGCGCAGCGAAATCAAAGACCGCTTGGATGCTGTGTATGGTGACTCTTGTTCTTTGATAACGATCATCAAAAATTGGTTTAAGAGTTTCAACATGGTCGTACGTCAGTTTTTGACGAGTCACGCCCAGGTGCCCCGAAAACGGTTAACTCGGAGGATATAGTGTCAAAAATCCACGATATCGTAATGGCAGACCGCCGATTGAAGGTGCGTGAGATAGTTAAGACAGTAGGCATCTTAAAAGACCGCGTGGGTCATATCCTTCATGATATTTTGGGCATGAGAAAGCTGTTGGCGCAATGGGTGCCGCATTTTCTCACTCCGGTCAACAAACGCAACCGTGAGACCACTTCATAGCAGTGATTGACGCTATTTAAGAGCAATCCGAAGGAGTTTCTGCATCGTTTCATAAAAAAAAAGTGATCTTCCACCATGACAATGCACCGGCAAACACCTCCGTTGTCGCCACGGCCAAATTGGTCTAATAGGGCTACAGACTGCGACTCTATCCACCGTATTCTCTAGATTTGGCTCCGTGCGTCTTCTTTTTGTTTCCATACTTGAAAAAGTCACTCGCTGGGTGGAAATTTGAGTCGAATAAGGAGGTCATTGCCGCCACGGAAGCCTATTTTGTAGACCTCGAGAAAACGTATTTTTTAGACGGGTTAAAGAAGTTGGAGAATCGCTGGTTCAAGTGTATCGAGCTAAAAGAAGACTATGTTGAAAAATAAATCACCACTTTTCCAAAATTTTCATTTTTTCTTATGTAGGCTAAGTACTTATCGGACCGCCCTCGTATAATGACCTTGAGATGAAGTTTTGGTATTTAATATAAGATATACTGTAATAGAATATCAATATATAGTCTCATTATTCCTCAATATAATATTTTTTAAATTATTTAGCTACGGTTACAAACAAAAAATATTACGGATTTTGTATTGATTTCTTTTTGCAAAAACAGCCCACGGGAAAAACTCAATATTGAGTGATATTGGAGCAATTTTTGGGATATAGAGTTTTCCACATTAAGAATACAATTAATATTTTGTAATATTTTCAAAAGAAAATATTCAGTCCCTTTTCAGATATTTGGTTTCAAAATTTGCATTTTTTCACGTAAGTGCAAAGTTCGACTAGTTATAGAAAAAGAAGGACTATCTTAAATTCATCTGCATTGCTTTTATTTTATTTATTTATTCTCTTCGACCTCCATAGGCTCCGCAATGGGCACTTGGGGGTGTCAATCCAGACTACATTTTAATCATTCTCAAAGAATTCAATTAAAAGAGACAAGGCGTACAACAATATATTAATATCAATGGTGATCGATAATCCCTGGGTGTAAAGGGCCCAGTGATTATGTCGTCAGATGTGATATCAACTACATTATGTTTCTGCATCCATGGTACCTACATATAAAAAATGTTGTTGTTGCATGTGACTTTGAGAAAAAAATTTCTTGTAATTAGTTCTCTTGAAAATGTCAAGCTAACTTGACGAAAGCGCTTGAGTAATAATAAATTAATAGTGAAAAGTAAAACAGTGTTTTATTAATATCAAATATGTTTAAAATGTCTTTTCACAATGTGAACACACAAACTCTAGATCATTTGAATAGTGTCAGTCTGACTAAATTAGTGTGTAATTATAGGAAGTTAAAGTTTAAAGTCAAAATGTGTTCCCTAAATATCTTTTTCAATCAACAATGCCTAAAACAGAAAATTATTCCAAATTATATCAATATCAAAAGTAATCTTAAAAATAACAGTGCCAAAATTTTATGGATTAAGAAGCAAATCAAGTTGTCGTATATCAAAATGAGTGTTTTAAGATCATATATTAAAGTGTTACATATGTTACTTACACAGAAACTTCATTTTATTGAGTTTCAAGTTCTAGATGATACCATTTATGAAAAACTAGCCCTTTTTGGCAAAAAGAAAAAGGAATCTTTAAATAATAAAATTAATAACCTTATACTAAAACAGAAGCCTTCTACACTCAAATCAAATAAAAACGTCTCTAATAATGTTGTTAATGATGTTGTGTTCTACAAGAAGTTTGTCAATTTGACAAAAGTTCATTTTGATAAGCGTGAAATTGAATTGCTTGAAAAAGGACCTAAATTTAATATTTTAAAACAAAACGATAAAAAAAGTGTGGATTCTCTCAAAGCAGATTTAGAAATCGCAATTGATAGTTCTGAATGTAAAAACAATAACTACCTTCTCAAACATAAGTGTTCTAATGTGTTGAATAAGCAAATTGGAATGAGTCATCATAAAACAAATGATTTGAAGACAGTTTCATTAATAAATAAAAAAATCAGTGACAACAATATTATTTTGACTAAGGCAGACAAAGGCGAATCATTGGTTACTTTAAAAAAAGAAGATTATTTTGAAAAGTTAAACAATGTTATAATAAAAGATAAAACTTTGGAATTACCCAAAGATCCAACTACGAAATATCAAAAGAAGATATTGCAATACCTCAACACAAATCAATTTACAACAGGCGAAAAGAGAAGACTTACAGTTACTAATCCTGCAGCACCAAGATTGTATGGATTAATAAAACTCCACAAGGAAGACTACCCAGCAAGACCAGTGGTTTCATACGTAAACGCACCTGCAGTTAATATAGCTAAGTTTCTTAACAATGAGATTATGACATTGACAAATTTCACTTCGAAATTCGGTATAAAGAATTCCATTGACCTAGCTAAAAAACTTACTAGTGTTGTTCCTCCAAAGAATTGTTTACTTGTTTCTTTTGATGTGAAGAATCTGTTTACTAATGTGCCTGTGTCTGAAGTTATTGTACTGGTGAAGAATAAATTGGATGAATTGAACATTGATAATGTTAAAAAGCAACGTCTATTAAATCTTTTACAAATTTGCATGGAGCAGAATTATTTCAAGTTCAACGATAAATTTTATAAAATCTTAGATGCCTTACCAATGGGTAACCAATTGAGTCCTATCTTATATTATATATATATTAGTTCGTGGTGTAGGGAGCATGGACTACTTGTTAATCCTTCAAAGTCCCAAGCAATCATTATAGGTAGTTCCAGGCTTTTGACGTCTCTAAATCTCGCCCCTTTGCCATCTTTGATCTTAAACGATTCCATTATTCCCTTCGCTGATACAGTCAAAAATTTAGGTATATACTTTGATAATAGGTTGTCCTGGTGGAGGCAGATTAATGAAGTCAGTAAAAGGGTATTTGCTTCTTTACATTCGCTTAAAAGACTTCAAAACTTTCTTCCTATTGACACAAAAAAACTTCTCGTTCAATCCTTAATTCATCCTATATTTGACTATGCAGATGTATGCTACTTAGATCTCTCAGTTGAGGCGCTGAATAAGCTGGAACGTCTCCAGAATTCATGTATTCGGTATATCTTTGGTCTAAAAAAGCGTGATCACATTTCTGAATTCCGGCAGCGCCTTGGCTGGAAGACAATAGCCCAGCGTAGAGATGTTCATATTCTCTCTCTTCTTTTTAAAATTCTCTTCGATCCAGTCACACCCTCTTATCTAAAGGAAAGATTTGTCTTCTTACAATCACACGGTTTGTCACTTCGTTCAGCTACAAATAATCTTCTATCCATCCCACCTCATCATTCTAGTTTTTATACGGATTCATTTACTGTTCATGGTGCGAGGCTTTGGAACAGACTCCCACATAAGGTTCGTACTTCTTCAACATTATATTCATTTCGTAAACAAATTAATTGTCTCTAGTCTTCATACACATTTTTCGAATTCTTTTTTTTTTTTTTTACTTTTTAAACTTTCACGTAATAATTACGCCGAGCAGATCCTCTCCTTTTCCCCTTTCCCCTTCCCTTCTTATTCTTGTTGTATGTGTGCTTTTTATATTTTATCTTGTTTTTATTATATATCTCATTTGTAGTTTTTTTTAGCATCTTGTTCTTATTTACTTTTATCTATATGTTTTTTCTATTGTTTTATTTTTATTTATTTATTATTTTATTTTTTCGGGTTGGCTGGAAGAAATCGCATATGCGATAAGCCCGCCTTTTGGTAGTTTATTGGAACAAAAAACATGTACACATTATATATTGATGCCAATAAAGCTTTATTTATTTATTTATTATCTTATCGGAGATCTATATGGATGAATTTGAAAGGATATTATTCTCGTCAAATAATTACTTGCTAAAGTTTGTTTTTAATTATTTCAGATATGTGGATGATATTTTGTGTGTTTGGACAGGTACCCATAGACAGCTTGATATGTTTGTTAATTTTATGAACTCAATAAATCCTAACCTGCAATTCACTTTAGAAATTGGATCAAATAATATTCTTAATTTTTTAGACTTAAAGATAATGATATGTGATAATAAATTTAAGTTTGGCATATATAGAAAACCCACTTATACGGATAATATCATTCACGCATCTTCGAATCACCATATTAGTCATAAGATGTCTGCTTTTCACTCAATGTTACATAGACTCTTAAATATCCCTTTAGAACAAGATGAATTTTCTTCAGAACTAAATATAATCAAATGTATAGCCAAAAATAACGGATACAATGTGGAAATGATTGAGACGATGTTATTAAAGAAACAGAATAAAATAATGATTCATAGATATTTGTATGCACCCATTGTAAAAGATAGTGATAAGAATTGGAGAAAGATTTTGTACGTCAATAGTTTGACTGAAAAAGTAAATAATATTACAAAACCATATTTTAATCCAGCATTTTACACCAACAACAATTTAAGCAAACTTCTTTTTAATAATAAGGACCGTAACAATATAATTAATAGCAGCGGTGTCTATTGTATTGATTGCAATGATTGTGATGCCAAATATGTCGGACAGACCAGTCGATCGATAGACACTCGTATCAAGGAACATTCCAGAGCACTTAGGGGTTTATCTAATTGTTCGGAGATGGCGGATCACTACATTAGTCATAATCACAATTTTGATGTGAATAGTGTAAGGGTCCTACATTCAGAAAACCGGTATAGAAAATTAATTGCTTTGGAAACATTGGAAATACATAGAAATATTAAAAATATAGTAAATATTCAAATACCCCATTCATCACCATTGTTGAAACCAATTGTTCATCCACCATTGTCTTAACTACTCTTACTTCCTTACCCCTTCTTTTCTGTTTTTAGGTACCTACATATAAAAAATGTTGTTGTTGCATGTGACTTTGAGAAAAAAAATTCTTGTAATTAGTTCTCTTGAAAATGTCAAGCTAACTTGACGAAAGCGCTTGAGTAATAATAAATTAATAGTGAAAAGTAAAACAGTGCTTTATTAATATCAAATATGTTCATCTATATCGTTATAAAAATGGCTGCCAAAAAATTTTAGAGTAAAGAAATAATAATACTTGTTTGAAAGTCTCAACATATCAGGTAATTAACAGGGAAAGTATAAAAAAAATCTAAGACAGTGAGCAACATAGTCTGGTTGTTTTGAAAAGGAATTAGCTGTATACAGATTTTCCATCATATTTTTTGATAAGTACCAAAACTTCTGCTCAAGGTCATTGCATGATAAAAATAAGGTGATGCAAGAAATTTTTTAATACAAAATAGTAAGAATCCCCATTTATTTATTTCTCAGAATAAATACTTTGTACTCTCAGTTAAAGAAATATGAAAGGTAGCGCTTAATTTTGTACAATAAAACTAATGATTTCACTTCAACTCAAAAATCTGTAATATTTAAGGTTCTATATCTAAAAAGTGGTTCGATATCTTTTAATGAAAATTCAAAATTATTTATTTATTTATTCATTCTTTACTGTACATTGATTACAAACAATTACATAAAAGGTAAGCATTCAAGTTAGATACAATCAATATACAGAGGACAAGTTTTATCGCAAAGGTGCAATCTCTTCCAATTAACCCACAAGTTTAAAAACAAAAACCATGTAATAATAATAAAAAAAGCAAAGCAACTGAACGAAAGAATAATAACAATAATAATCTTACAAAAAACAAGAAAATACTTTATACATTCACTTATTTCATTTACAACACAAGGCCATTATGCATTACAACAACTACACATCAATGCCTTAGAGCACAGATGTTGTTAGTGCAGTTTTTACTGAAAATGAGTTATACGCATGCGAATCTACATCATTTGAAGTATGTTCCATAGGAATATTACTGCGTAACTCTGTCATTGACGAGATATTTAACAAAAACTATGTGTGGTAAGTACTAAATCGTATGGCATCTCAAACTTTCAACTTCGATTATCTCAAAACTATGAAAATTGCACTTACAACATCTGTGCTCTAAGCCAGGGGTCTCCAAACTACGGCCCGAGGGCCACATCCGGCCCGCGGACAGATTTTGTCCGGCCCGCGGAGAGCTAGCATACTTGAAAACTCCTTTTAGAGAACATATTTTTTATAGCAAATTAAATTTAGTTTACTGAAGTTTTCTAATTTTATGTTGAATAATTATCAATATGACATCTACATTGATATGGTTATGGGCTAACTACTCATAACATTGTTGTTGGCTTATTGTTATTGTTTTTGTGATAAGTTGGATAAAGAAACACAGAATTGTAATGAGTAAAGACATGTATAATATGCAGAAAATTTAACTTCAATATATAATAACTAACAAATTATTGAAATGAATCCAACTAACATTTTATACATTTAAAATAAAAAATGACATATGAAATACTAATGAAATTTATGTAATTGAGATTTTCCACTGACAATAGTTTGTAGTTGTGGACTAATTTTACTTGTACCAATTATTAAAAGAGATTTAAGATGCTCATCAGTTAATTTAGATCTGTAAATATTTTTTGTGTACTTCATTTTGGAGAAGGTCTTCTCACACAAATAAGTAGTACCAAAAACAGAAAACAGCCCACGAGCAAATTTATGCAAATTATCAAATTGTGTCAGTGGAAGACTCTTATAAAATTCCAACAAAAATGAGTTGATATTTGTTCTTAATTATATCACTGCACTGTAGATCAATCATTTCCATTTGAAGTTCCGGGGCTAGGGTTTCAATGTCAGTATCAAAAGGATTCTGAAAAATCTTAATTTAATTCACAATGGCATCAAAGTCCGAGAAACGAGTATCAAAATTTATTTTCAAAGCACTCAAAGTTCCGATTGCAAAATCGATAGGAAACTCAGTCTCAGTGGTGTGGCTGAATATTTCACATGTTTTAAAATGTGAAAAACATTTACTTCATAGTTGTGATTGAAACAGTATCAATTTCTTCCGGAATGATTTGATATATATAATGAGTTACAATCCATTGGATTGGTCTGCAACGAGTTTTGACTTATTTCTCCACTCCTCCCTATTCTCAGCCAGTCTCTTCAACTCCATATATGAGCCACAGCTCATGTCCCTCTTCAGTTGGTCCATATAGGCGTCTCTCGGTCGACCTCTGCCATTTGTGCCTTCGGTCCTGCCCTCTGCGATTGCGATGAGCAGTCCTGGGTGCCTGATGTTGTGGCCAATCCAATTAGCTCGTTGTTGGCAGATTCTTTTGAGGAGTTGCCTTTTTTCGCCAACCCTGGTTAACACTTCTTCGTTTTCGACGTGTTCCGACCAATGAATCTTCAGCATGCGTCTATAGCACCACATTTCAAATGCCGCTAACCGTCCGCTTTCCCTCTTACTGATGGTCCACGTCTCGCACCCATATAGCAGAATGCTCCACACAAAGGCTTTAGTGAGATTCTTCCTCACGCTTAGATCAATATTAGGGGATTCTAATATTTTGGATTTTTTGTTAAAGGCAATTCGTGCCTGGTTTATTCTGCTCACAATTTCTGATTTGGAGCGTCCGTCCTGGTTTATTCTGCTGCCCAAGTACACAAATTCTCTTACTTGTTTGATGCTCACTCCATTTATGGCAATGTTCGCAGTCGCTTCCTCCCTTCCAACGACCATACATTTTGTTTTATCTTTATTTATTTTCATGTTGTACTTTGACAACAGTATACTTTCCATTTTTCCTAAGGCTTCGTTCAGCTCCATCTCGGAGTCTGCGAGCAGTGCTATGTCGTCAGCATATCTAATCATGTCAACCTTTTTCCCATTTATTTTTACTCCTGTCCAATTCTTCATTTCTTCTCTGAGTTCATCAATAGCTTGCTGTATATAGCAGTTAAAGAGTGCTGGCGACATTGAGCATCCCTGTCTTACACCTTGTTCTACTCTCGCTTCTGCGCAGCTCTCTCCGCTTTTAATTACAGCCGTTTCATTCTTGTATAGGCTCCAGATTGCTCTTCTGTCCTTATAGCTCATTCCTATGTGGTTTAGAGTCTTAAAAAGTTGTTCCCATTCTACTTTATCGAATGCTTTTTCTAGGTCGATGAATGCTACATACGTGTTTCTATTCACTGTTATTCTCTTTTCAAGAACAAGTCTTAGACTCAGAATTGCATCTCTTGTACCTGTCTCTTTGCGGAATCCAAATTGATCTTCTGAAAGTGTTTCGTTTATTTTATTTTCCGCCCTTTTCATTATAATGTTGGTGAGTATCTTAGAAGCGTGTGATATCATGCTTAATGTTCTGTGTTGTTCGCACTTTGTCGTGCCTGTTTTCTTAGGTAGCGCTCGTATCAGACATTTGGCGAAGTCCTCAGGTATCTCTCCTGTGTTATATATTTTGCAGACAAGCTTATACAAAGTGTCAAGCATGCCGCTTCCTGCACATTTAAGCAGCTCTGATGGAATTAGGTCAATACCTGGTGCTTTGCCGTCTTTCAATTTTGATAAGGCATTATCAAATTCAATTCTTAAGATATCATCTCCATTATTTTCTTTGTCATATTCTGTTTCCAGTGCTTTACTTTCCTCAAGTATGTTCTTTCCTTTGTAAAGTTGTTCTAGGTATTCTTTCCACCTTTTAACGATCAATTCATCCTCAAACAGTCATATTAGTGTATAAATCAGGAAGATGCTGGTTTTCTCCTTGCAATCTCAAATTCAGTTCGTTCACATGTTTTGTCAAATCAACATAGAATGCTAACTTCCACAGCCATGCGTTGTTTTATAATTCAGTAAGAGGGCGATGCTTTTCGTTCAAAAAAATTTCGATCACTGCTCGAAGTTCAAAAAAGCGCTGAAGGACTTTCCCACAACTAAGCCAACGTACGGCAGTATGATAAGGTAAGTCATTTTCTCCAATATCTTCAATAAATTGTCGGAATTGTTGGTGATTCAGCCCAAAAGATCTGATAAAATTAACAGTTGATATGACTGGTTTCAGAACTTCAGACATATCCAAACATTTTCCGCACAAAGACTGTTGATGAATGATACAATGTAAGACTAATGGTTTTGAACCACCGTCATTTTCTACAGCCTTTGACACAAGAGCGACCACTCCTTTATCTTTCCCACTCATGTTTTTGCCTCCATCAGTTGTAATACATTTCAAGTTTTTCCATCGAAGGTTCTTTTGATTAATGGCCATTTCAACTCCTTTAAAAATATCTGTACCAGTAGTTGTGCCATGAATACTATACATATCAAGAAGTTCTTCCTGCACTTCATAGCTTTTATCTACTCCTCGAATATAAATCAACACCTGAGCATAGGGGATTCGATCCCGGCCCTTTTTTCTAATCCCGGGATTTCGGGATTATCTACAGTTGATCCTGGGATCCCGGGACTAGTCCCGGGATTGTATTGATAATGTAAAGTGGTAACAAAAAGTCAGTAAACCATGTCAAAATCAGTTTTTTTTTATTTATCTGGCAATGAATTTAAGTTTTGAATCTGCAAAAAGTCGGTTAAACAAAGTTATACTTCAAATATCTTCTAAAATAAACAAACAAGGCACTTATGATTTATAAAACTAACAATTTAATTTTTTTTATTTTTAAATTGTATTCTTGTATTTGTATTTATTTCATAGTTTAAACCCAGTACAGTTGTAGTTTAGTGGGGCAATATATTCTATAATGTTGTTTTTATGTTTGTTTGTATATTCTATTTTGGAATATTTTTTTTAAATCAACTTAGTTACACTTATTTAGCTTAACCCATGACAAAAAAATACATACTACAGGGATCAATGTGTAAACTCGTGTTTTTAAATTAAATTGACCAGAGACTTTATGAATTATTTATTTGAATTAGGTCGGTGGGTGATTTTTTAATGCAATATTTTAAAATATCAAATCGCTCAAGCATTGTTCCAACGCGATTTGCAGTTAAACAATAAATTAAGCTCTCTTCCATGTTCCTTTTCAATATGGTTTTGAAGCATAGTATCATACTTCAAAGATGCTCTTTTGAAAATAAGAACCACTACAAACTTTCTTTATGATTTCATTTATATTCCAGTCATTGGTCAAACCCACCATTACCGGTTTTATAGATTAATCCTGAGTCCAGTTCTTGATTATCATCATCCAAATCATCAATAAAAGGCGATAGCCGTTTATGTATTAAATAAATAAATAAATAAAACATCACCACTGATAGGCGCATTTCCAGGTATTAATCTATACAATAAATCACAAATGACTAAGTGAATACCGTGTGCAAAACAAACTAGGTGCGTTGAATTAACAAGTTTTCCAACCTTCAGTATAGCATTTGGATCATCAGTAACTATTGCCACAATATTGGTATCTAGTGAGATATCGAACTCAGAATAGCGCTCTTTTAAGATACTAACACAAGCTTCGGATGTCAGTGATTCATTGATGTGAATGAGTCCCAAATTCTTGACTTATTGTATAATTGTATTAATCACGAAAATCCCGGAATTTCATAAATTAAATCCCGAGATTTTCGGGACTAAAATACCACCGGGATCCCGGGACCGAATCCCCTACCTGAGCAGTATCTGACACATCCGTTGACTCATCCAAGGCCAAAGAAAACCACTCAACATATCCATTTTTGTCGAACAGTTGAGAGGATATATTTTCAGCGATGTTTTCTACCCTTCGAGCCACAGTGTTTGCTGACAAACTGACAGTTTTTAATAAATTTACCTTTTCAGGGCACATTTCTTCGGCTACTGCAATTATGCATTCTTTGATCATTTCTCCATCGGTGAATGGTTTTCCACGTTTTGCAATTTCAAGAGCCACATGAAAGCTGGCACGAGTTGCAGCCTCTTGTTCAGTTTTGAGTTTTGTAAATGAAGATTGCTGCGATTTCAATCGCGCTTCAGAGCTTCGAATTTTTCTGTCCGCAAACTTCCTGTATATTTTGAGTAATTTTGAAAATGTTTTGTTTCATAATGACGTTTAATGTTATATTCCTTGAGAACGGCTATGCTTTCATTGCAAATCAAACATAGCGCCTTGTTACTGGACTCAATTACGAAATACTGAATGTTCCACTGATCTTTGAATTTTCTGCATTCACTATCAATTTTTCGCTTCTTTTCCATACTACTAAATCTCACACAAAAGCAACAATTCAAATCAAAATACTGTTACAAAGATGTCTTAAACTTAAACACGCACAAACACGTTTTAAGGAGGTACGCACTATTTTATTTCACAACAGTGTCATAGGAACTGACTTGTGGTTGCGCCACTAGCCTTCTTATATATTCCAATTACTTCCATCTAGAAGTGAGTGGAAGACACCAGAACTTTCTCGAACCAACGAGATTATTCTGTACGTGCTATTAGTGCCATCTGTTAGCGATAGAAGGTACTACCTATTTCCGCTTGTGTCCACCAGATGTCGTGTCACGTTACTCCTCATGGCTCATACTCTACGACTAATCTAGAAATTACAGATAATGACAGGAAGATTAATAATATGCAGTGTTGCCGTTTTGCGGACTTTAGTCCGATTTGCAGCCTTTTTTAAACGTTGCGTACTTTTTCGGACTTTTTTTTTTCATCAGTGGACTATTTCACTTTTTACCACCGGCAACAATGATAATATGGTTTTGGCCCTCGGAACTTACTGGAGTAATCAGTATGGCCCTAAGGCTGGAAAGTTTGGAGACCCCTGCTCTAAGCCATCGAATGTCTTTGTCACACACACACACATACCACATTTAATATATGTATATGCTTGTTGATTTGATTTGATATGAAGAATTTGTTTCTTAGGCTTGACCGTGGTTTTCAAGGGGTGATGAAAAGATGGGGATTCAAAGGCATGCCGGCAACACACGGTGTAACAAAGACTCACAGAAGACCAGGTAATATTGGTGGAGGAGGAGAAAAGGGAAGAGTATGGCCTGGAACCAAACTGCCTGGGCACATGGGAAATCGGTATGTAAATATTCTCTCTCAAACTTCATAAGTATGCAATATATCTACTAATATTTTATATCAAGTGTAATAATACATCTATTCAAATCAACACACTAATTAATGTTTCATTCTGATTGTTCAATTTCAATATTTTGTGAAAATTTGAAAATTACATGATATTTAGAACATTACATTAGCCGGCACCTTCCATTGCCTCCTATGGTTAGAAGATTCTGGAGTCTAATACAATTGCGTGGGATCCATACCAAAGTAGATATTCTCTTATGCTGGAAAAGGTTCAAAAATTTGTATTATTGAACATATTAACCCATTTAGACCGAAGGTTTTTTTCTGCGATTTTTTTCCTGAAATTCATATTTGTTACATAAAATGGTGTAAAAAAAAGATTTTTGTAGTAACATTTTTTTTTATTATTTCTAGTTTTTGAGATATAAGGTGTTCCGAAATCGGATCACTAGACTCTTGGACTACCTTTTATGACATTAGAAGAATATACTGTTTGTTTTATAATTATTATTTGGTGACTACTACTAGATACTAATAATTAAATTATTATTATTAGCAATATTAGTGCATATGTGATTGCACATTTGACATGCAAGGCAAAATAACATTTTTCACATTTAAATGTTGTATTTTTATGTCATTGACGGCAACGTGTTTTTACTTACTTTGGTTAACTATATTATGATTCAGACCATCATATCTTGAATCGATGTTGCATTTCTGAGATGGTCTCCAAATAATTAGACCCTTTACGGCAACGAAATTCCAGAAGATCTAATGGTTTTTCTTCGAGTGTTTTGTGTAATTGCAGAGCATTTTGTAAAATTAATTCGAAACAGAAGAACAACGGGCTCGAATAGCATTTCTTTCCCCGTATTGAAGCACGATACTTAGCAATATTTACATCAGCTCTGTCGACACCTCCCACATATTGGTTATATAATTTTATCATATATGGCAGTTGAACCTATATTACCTTTTTTCTTTTTGAGAACAACGATTTACTAGACCAACTGGATAAACTCCAGCTCCTGAAGAGGCAACAGTGACAATACTATTGGTATGCTACTTACAGACAATATTTCCCTAATTATCGCTTTTGAAGTCAGATGCTCCTCTTTCTTTTTTCTTCATAATTTCGTCTGAGTGAATCGGAGGCCTGTCAATTCGATCTTTTCTCACGGTGCCTGTCGCCTGATGGCCTCACGGTCACTGTTGCGAGAAAAGAAATACTTGTAAAAAAATTATAGAAAATGAAATAATATTCTCCAGAATGCTCTTTTGTGAGTCTCTCTACAAATTGAAGCACTGCCGATGCACGGACGTCATATTCTTCATATTTGGTATTTGGATTTTTACCCTGATATGGCTCGAACCAACAGATGTACCCTAATCTTGTTGCTCTTCACCAAAACTTGAAACCAAATCATCTATTATACTAGGTTTGCCTCTAATAAATTGCTTACACCAATGACGACCATAGTAGGGTACCAGAAAAAAGCCCTTGTACATCTTGGGTAAAGCCTGTTTTAACTAGAAAGAAATAAAAAAAAATAGTGTTCTTTGACGTATGAATGTTTTAAATTTAATAGTTTAATTTGTTTATTATTTTATTTGATATTATATTAAGTTTTGTTTTGTTAAAAAAATAAACATCAATCCTAACTTCCTTCACTACCGTGCTGCATTGAATGTGATACGTATGTACCTAGTGTTTGAAAATCGGAACACTCGACTTTACAAACCCATAATAACGACACTATCAATAATTTCTGTATATTGTGACTAAAACACGGTAGCGTATATAAAGTAGATTAGTAATAGCAAAAATTGTATTCATAGGACCAAAAACGTCAAAGAAATACTAACCTAAGTTGAAAAAAGCGTTGCTGAAATCGTCCAATATTACACGTCAATGTTTATAAATATATCATGACGTCGTTACAGGTCTATGCACGTCCAAATATTGACCACAAGCAAGCTACACTTACACTATCACCCACTTGATACTTCTAACTAATGTCATCTTTTTTTGATATTAAAAAGTAAAAAAACAAAAAACCGCAACGAGTCAAGTGTTCCGAAATCGGATCACTAGGTTTAAATGGGTTAATATTATTAATTTATTTATCATCCGTTTGTCGTTGGATGTTTAGATATACTTGAAAGAAGAAACATTTTCTTATTCAAAACATTTTTAAATTATTGAAAGGAATCATTTATAATCCGATGATGTTGACTGAGTTGTCATTTTATGTACCGCACTCCTGCAATAGATCGCCAAGACAAATGTTGTTCTATCGTTCCGTATGGTCGTACATGTAGGTCCGTCATTATTAGGACGCAACACAAAAAAATATATTAAAATTTAACACGGCACTGCCATCTATACGATATTCATGACAACATTTTGTACTTGTGGTGTAAAATTTTGGAGTTTGGGATATTTTATAGGTATGTAAACATTCGAGCGAGGTCACAGCACCACCATCTTCTTCTTTTTTGTAGTTTTGCAGGATTGCACTCCGCAGACAGTTTCCAATATTCGAGGGTTTCTGTGATGGTTTCATGTAGTCGAGATCTGGAGATATGCAGACACATCGCATAAAGTTCAACCGCAATCAATTTGCGATCGTCACGGATGGCATTTTCAATTTTTTCTACAATTTAGTGGGAAATTGAAGGTCTTTTGCTTCTTTAATTATCATACACAGACATACAACCATTTTTTTACCCGCACAATCACTTTTACACACTCGTACGATTCATAGCTTTATCATATGCAGTTTTAATCTCATTATAAACCTAAACTGGAAATTTTCCCTTCAAAGCGAGATAACGGACGACACCACTTATTTCGCATTTGGCGGGGGATTGGATTGACATTCACGAAACGTGTTGTTACGTCAACATTTCTCAATGTGCATTTTGAACCGGTCTCGTTGTAGAGAGTCAGGCTACACGAAGGAGTATCCATCATGTCTAAAATAAAATCCATACGGTCGTGAGAGCCTCAGTACACTTACTTTCTGGATATCCCTAGTAAATCTAGAAAAACCCACATACACATAAATGCAATCTGTAAATATGTAAATACATTATATGCATATTTATAAAATTACGAATACTCATAATATAATCTAAAAATCGGAATGTATACTAATGCATATTCACGCCTATTTTTAGATTGAACCATTTTCCCACTATTGATTCACTAAATATTTTTTATTATTACTTAATTACGTTTGTGTAATACCTAAATCATTTGCGAATAGATACATAAAATAAGATAATATCATATCTGAGGTGTTCATATACAAAGATACCTATATCAATTCTAGTACATTGAAACTAAGGAAACAGCATAAATATTCAATTCAATTCAATTATAAACAATACCTCAAAACAGCAACTAAGGTTGCTGTTAAATAAATTTGGCGAATTCTTTGCAGAGTACCTGCAGCTCTTGGAATTTATTTTTTTCATTAAAAATAAATTAAAATATGTTCATATTTTGATATTATAAAAAAAAAATAGTAAAAATGCTCGATCATGATAATATTGCAAATAAATAAATTATCAATATTCAAAAATGAAAAATCAGGCGACAATTTCGAGTTCACTATGGCAGTGCTCCACAACCCTTTCTCATGTACTGCATACCAAATTCTTCCTAGAACTCTGTGGCACACCAAAATTCTTCCTAGTATTCTGCGGCACACCAAAAGCTCAAATATATAGGTATTAAATTGATACACAAAATTTTTCCATGATAATTATTCAGCAATAATTATTTTTTAATATAATAATTAATCTATTCAATATTTTGAAAAATAATTTGTCATTGTGTATGAAATACAAAATGAAATCGCTGTTTAATCAGTGTTCTCTGTTACAATCCCTGGATCATCTCAGCAACAACAACTACCATAGTAATAATAATAATAGTCTTGTAGGAAGTCAGAATTGTGATATGATGTTTTATATTTTTTATTTCAGATTGAGAACTCTGAGAGGTTGTGAGATATTAAGGATAAATCCAATTCACAATGTATTGTGGGTTCGAGGTCCATTGATGGGAGGTACTGGATCTGTATGTTACATGTACGACACAGTTCTATGGCATAAGAAGCATCAGACTCCACCTCCATTCCCAACATCATATGGAGAAGAAGATCTTCCTGAAAATGTCTATCACCCAAATATTCATATGTTTGATGCTCCAACTATTCACTATACAGAATTATAATGCAATGGTCAAGTACAAATAATTCTAGGCGCATAGGTAATACATTATATTCATTATTGTTACTACCAGTAAATAGTTGTAGTAAATAATAATGACAAATTAATGAAAAATATTTGACAACTGGACTGACAAAAAAAAGTGTAATAAATGAACCTTATTAATAAAGAGCTTACTATATCTATTTTCATATCCATATATTTATTAGTATATAAACAGTTCGTCGGTAGCCTGGAGGTAGAGTCTCGGCCTCGTGAACAAGGGGTCCGGGGTTCGAACCCAGGTGCCGGCAAAACTCCCCTTTCACGACACAAGCTTTTAGCTTACTGTGAAAGGTGTATAAGGTTGTATTTGGGTTTATAACAAAAACCCAGATATATCTTTTTTTTAAAAAAAAAAAAAAAAGTTATACTAGGATTCAAATGAACCATCGACTTCAATAATAAAACAAAATCCAATTAGAGGTGATAAATTGTGTTACGGATATCGATGCATCGAACTTTATTTTCTTGTTACTCGATGTATGTAAGTTGGAATGTTGATTTTGATTTCTTTGATGTTGTCTTTCATCGACTTTTTGCCTCCCCCAGAATCCACGAGGCAGACTGGATGTGAGATTACGAGCTGTGTGCTCTACTCACCTGGGGTATGTGTGTTTGGAATTTCGAAGACATAGTTGTTTGGAGTCTTAGTTCTATATAGGTTCCTAAAATCCTCAAATGGCGACCATGGAGTAGCAAAAGAAGCATTGGCAGACCACAAAAGAGATGGACTGACGACATTACTCCAATTGCGGGAAGGAAATGGATACAGAGGGAACATGACCACGACATTTGGAAGAGGCCTATATCCAGCAGTTGAGAGATGGCTGACTAGTAGTAGTAGTAGCAGTAGATGTATGTAAATATTACATCTTATTTCTAATCCTATTTTGACCTGTTTTTACTAGTCCACTACAGTGGATGGGAAATGAAGAGCACATTTTTTAATCTTTTTTATGTTAACAACATACTTGTTTATTTGATGTGCTTTGTACCTGTAACTATAAAAGTTTTTTTAAAAGATGTATCTGGGTTTTTGCTTTAAACCCAAATACAACCTTATACACCTTTCACAGTAAGCTAAGAGCTTGTGTCGTGGAAGGGGAGTTTTGCCGGCACCTGGGATCAAACATGTCATGTACAGAATATTAATAACGTGACATATAGGTACAGATAAATATAATATGACGTATGTACGGAGACATATATCATTTTATAATAAATACATACCTTATTAATAAGCGTCTTCAAAAAATTAAAACCTAATTTAAAAATATTACTCCTTTTCATCTATGTTTTATTTAGTAACATCAAACATAATTAATAATATAAAATATAAAAAACACTGTTTTATGTTTCACATTTATGTATACCAAAGTATACTACAATTACGCCTAGCGCTTTCACCAATATATTGCCATCATCAGGGCGGAGTATAAACTAAATTTACAAGAGAAAACAACGTCTATATATACATAAGATATTAAGGGATGTTAGGTGGGGGTGTTTTTGAACAAAGCAATGGCGAAGTCAAAGGAGTTTGGACATTAATAATGTCCACTTTGTTGGATAGACATTTATTAATCTCCTATGATTCCAGAACGTTCAGTTTACGTCCCTTACCCTCAGAATGTAAGACCATTACATTTTCAACATTAAAAGAATGGTCATTCTGAAAGCAATGGTCTGCCATTTCTGAAAGTGCAGAAAGTCCACACACATAGAATATCATCAACATATCTAACATATTTAAAAACATTGACAAGGCCTTCCTTAGCTGGAACGGAGGCGAAGAGTGAACCAAGAGAGCTGACAGCAATTAAATAAAAATATTCGGGATAATTTTTTTATCATCATGCACAGACCCTCCATATCAATATAATTTAGTAAATGGTTATTAGAATTAAAAAGATTATTTTCAAACTCATCCATATATAATTCACTCAAAAGTGGAGATAGCTGATTGCCCATGGGCAAAGAATTATTAATTTTATAAAATTCATTATTAAACTGGAAATAATTTTGGTTCATACAAATTTGTGTTAAATCAACAGTTTTTTTAATAATATCATGTGGTAGGTTGGATAGAGCTAATTTATTTTTGAGTATATTAATAACACCATTTACTGGTATGTTGGTAAACAAATTTTTTACATCAAATGTCTATCCAACAAAGTAGACATTATTAATGTCCAAACTCCTTTGACTTTGCCATTGCTTTGTTCAAAAACACCCCCACCTAACATCCCTTAATATCTTATGTATATATAGACGTTGTTTTCTCTTGTAAATTTAGTTTATACTCCGCCCTGATGATGCCAATATATTGGTGAAAGCGCTAGGCGTAATTGTAGTATACTTTGGTATACATAAATGTGAAACATAAAACAGTGTTTTTTATATTTTATATTATTAAAATGTTGTTTCACAATGTCAACACTGAAACATTAAATTTAATCAAACATAATTAGTTGGAAGACATCCCATTTTAGCGATAAACTCGCCCTCTGTACATTGAATTGTATAACTGTTATTTTTATGACACTATTTTATTACCTATGTAATATTGTAACCAATGTACAGTGAAGAATAAAATAAATAAATAAATAATTTACCCATCACTACTAACGTACATAAGAGACATTAGCGTGACGTTGATTTGTGATTGGTTGAATCAATTCAATTAATTCAGAAAGATCTATTTCTCCATTGAGATGTTAATGAAGGAAACAAATATCAAGATAAAGTTGATATTTTCAACCGACGTTACTTGGTGGAAATTCATGTTGAATTAATTAAAATAAAACACTTATTTGTAGTAGGTATATCCACGGTGACTTTTTATTGGACGCGAGCCGGCTTTCAAGAGCTTCCGCTCTCATCATCAGGCTGGCGAAAAGTAAAGAAATTACAGGTTGGTAACAAATATATATCGCCCAAAACCAAAATCGTTGCTTATTGTAAAAATAACCGATGGTTCCTCACTTTCATATTAAATTAAAAAATATACGAATATCATTGCGAAAAAACTTATGGTTTAATCTCAATTTGCATATATTTTTGATTATCTTATTTGGAGATATTAATTTTTCATTACTTTATAACTATTAAATTTGATTTTTAAAAATATCCTTCATTCTGCGCTCCATACAAATTTGACATTGTTCCTCAACACTTTGATAGCTTTTTTAAGCAAAATGTAAAAATTCCATTAGATTTCAACGAAAAAAAGTGTCTAGTTTAATAAAACTATAGTTAATTTCGTTATTTTTCTATTTATTACACTTTTTATTACCACCAAAATAAAAAAAGCAAAAATATCTGAGTGTTCCTGCGTTATGCACAATTGTGCATAACGATATTTTATATAAAATTCTTTTTCTATTTTGCATAAAACGATATTTTTTTTTGTTTTAAGTATGCTGTCAACTTTTATTTCTTCATTTAAATACATATAAATATCATTCAAGTGGAAAAAAGACCGCAAAAGCTTATTATATTAGAGGTAGTATAATTAAGACATTTCTTTTTGTATCAAAAATGGTACATTTCTGGCAAGGAAAATGAGTATATCGCTAAAATAATATATTTAACACTAAGATAATACTCCCAACTTGTATTTAATTATAAAAAACACTAAGAAATTGCGCGAAGTTTCAAGTAAAAAACAAATTCACATTATAAATCACGTGTTTTTTGTTATGCACATAAGGATTTTGTATGTAAAGGACAGTTCACATTGTGGACCGCGGAATAACAACGGTGATAGATATAAATACCACATAATGCATGCGCATAAATTTTAAACACTTTTTATTTGAAAAATAAGTTATTTTATTCATATTCCTATATAATATAATATTTTTTTGCCATAGCTGCAATACATCATATATGTAAACTTATCTATATAATAAGTATACTATGTGATATACCATTGTGCTCTGAACTAAAGTCTAGTTTGAGAGATCTACAGGAGTCTGATATATAAAAATGTTAATAAACAATAAGGTGACACTGGCACTTGTCTTATTTTTATTCCCTTAATTTTAAATCCGAGCTATAAAAGTTCAATATCTTCAGTAATTTGCGCAAGGTTCCCATATGTACGACGGCCCCGGCGGTTGTTCTATTTCTCTGTCGTAAAAACAGTTAATTTATTTCTGTGTTAATATAAATATTCTCATAGAATCATTTACTTCATCATTAATTTCTAACTACCTGTGCAGGTACATTGAAAACTTGAATCAAAATTTGGACGAGATGTGAAATTATCGCATTGCCGTGATGTCGATAATTTAGTCATTATTTTCCATATAGGTATATTTTGTTTTATGAGAATTTTTATGCCTGCGGAAGTCTTAGAAGGGTTTTATTTATTATTATTTGTTCACAGCTCGAGTCTTTTACATGTAGAAGATTTACATACATAATTTATATAAGGTAAGTATATGTATAATGGATTAAGACACAGCAAGTTATATTAAAAGTCACCAAAAAAGTAAAAAAATAACAATGAAATTGTCTCAGCGATAATAATTATTGATATTAAGAAAAAACATACTGAGCATGTAAACTGCGCTTTATAAATCTTGTGCATAACGACGTGTCTATGGTTTATAAGCAAAGATTTTGGTTTTAGGCGATATAGTATGTCATTGGGTAGCAAAACAAAAGAGGTAGTTAAGACAGTGGTAACAAACAATTGAAATAGAGTACCGTTGTGGACGGATTTTAAGAAAACATCTCCAGCATTTGCCTTTTAACAATATTGGGGAAACCACAAAAACCCATATCAGAGATGAGCATTATTTTTTTTAAAGAGGTAGCCATCCTCTGATAGTTAGTATACATAAAATATGAATCTGCTTGATATAATGTTATGTTTTTATATGAAAAATAATCTTTAAAATTAAAATGAGTATATACAATAGTAACAAAGTTTCTAAAATAATCACTAAAACTGGTAAAAACGTAGCATTTTATAACAAAAAATCTTTACATAGTTTCCTGGTTAACAACAAAGATAAAATCAAATCTTTAGATAATCTGCCAAGAAGACTCTGGAATCTGCTCGGAAGAACTGGCTGTTACATGAATCTACCAAATTCTACAGGATCCGGGATAATGTGAGTCACTTTATATATTATATTCATACCACTTTAACAAGTAGATTACTTCCTTGGGAATTTGATCTGATTGATTTCAACACCCGTATCTCAACTCAACATAAAATACATAATATGTTCTTAAAACAATCTAATAAATTAAATAATCTAACTACAACCATCAAATCACCAAAGACATCAAAAAAAATTAACAATAATCCAACCTTTTTCAAAAAACTTTGTCAAACTCATTTGAAATCATTGAGACCCACTACTCTTGTGAGTTTGAATAAGCTCTTTGGTGCCGGCTAGTTTACTCTTCCCAGGGCGTGGTTATTTGAAAATCCCCTTTTGTGTTGTGTGCTTTGCGCACTGTAGATAGTTTGGGAGAGGGCAAATAAAGAACAGAATTTATCAGTTATAATCAGGTCTATTGTTAAACTGGTATTTCTACATAAAGCACAAACAGATACAATTGCAATTTACAATTTTCTACAGTACAAAGATGAGTATTTTGAACAAGGCGTTTGAGAGAAAGCACCCCTATGTGTGTCTACAATTAAAATGAGAGAGGTTAGGTTCCAAAGGATGGTATCCAGATGAAGTTCCTGGACTCCAGGCGAAGGCCTGGTAAAGGGTTCCCCAACTGGCTAGGCGCTGAGGTCCATATGCACGATCGTATAGATCAAATGATATTGTATGATTAATATTTAAAGAGGCCTTCTCGCCTCGAGGCACTCCCCTAATCTCGGCAACAGGAGAACTGGGGTTTAGATGAGACAAGTTATGTATTTACCCAAACTTCCGGCAGTCAGCATGGTTGAATAGCCCTACCCACGGTTATCGACGAGACTAACCACGCCTAGGCGCTTCGTGTAAGCACTCAAGAGGTCCGAGATAGCTGTCCTCGCTCTCGGTCTGGTTCAGGGCACTAAACTAGACACTTATGGTGTCTTTTTCAGCCATTTTACACTATTATTGTGGAATTTACAGAATTTACAACTGAGGAGCTTTATTCGACGTCTTAATGGCACGCCATGGCAAAGCGGAAGAGAACGCCAAGAGGCATAGAAACAACTCATAATCTCGGCATTTTTATGTTGGTGTCCCTTATTTGCTTACAGGATTGACAATTTAAAACTAATATTATTTGTGGTTTTCGATTTTGGCGGGGAATTTGAATCTTTCTTTGACATCTAACCTATTTACTTATGTCAGATGTTTTTGCATCCTGACAACTTGTAAACACTACTGACATAACTTTTGACCCCGCTGAGATTACACTTCTAGAAAAGGGCCTTAAACATTGTCCTTCAACTACAATCAGATCAAATGACTTAGAGATGATTGCTTTGGATGCTGATTTTGCTCTTGATTCAAATTTACAAGACAAATACTTAGTTAAGAATGCTCTAAATAAACACAATAACAGTAATAATCAGGGCCACGATCAGGGCACTCTCCGTAGCATAAGAAAAAAATTAAATGATAATAATTTAATAGTTTCAAAGGCTGACAAAGGCAACTGTACAGTAATTCTTGAAAGAAATGTGTACAATTGCAAAGTTGAAGACATCTTAAGTGATAGCCATTTTCAATTAGTTGATAAAGATTTTACTTTAAAATTTAATGATGACGTCATTAACACCATAAAGTCATGTAAGTCGGTATTTCCACATGATCGCGATTTATTTTATTTAAAACAAATGAATCCACAATGCCCCCGCTTGTATGGCCTTCCAAAGGTACATAAAGAAAATATGCCTATGAGACCAGTTTTATCTTTTTACACTGCTCCCACTTATAAATTAGCAAAAAAAGCCAATTCTTTATTCTATAGACATTGTAAATATAACCCCAAATACACCATAAAAAATACACTTGAGTTGGTGAATAAAATTAAGCACATACAACCACCCAATAAGTCAATTTTAGTATCATTTGACGTCGTTAGTCTGATCACAAATGTCCCGGTTATTGAATTAAAATTAGCATTAGAAGAACACTTCGAAAAAATTAATTTAAACCCTATTTTGAAATCTGATTTACTAAAAATATTTAACTTATGTCTTGATCAAAACTATTTTAAATTTAATGATAAATTTTACATACAACGAGATGGACTAAGTATGGGGAGTCCACTAAGTCCGATTCTTTCTGACTTTTTTATGTCATATTTGGAACAGAAAATATCTAAACTACCTCTGTTCAAAAACTTAATATTTTATTATAGATATGTGGATGATATCATTGGCCTATGGACAGGTACTGAACGCCAATTAAACTTATTTCTTAGTCAATTAAATAACATTAATAGCTCTATTAAATTTACTATGGAGGTTGGTGGTTCTCATATTAATTTTTTGGATCTTAACATTTCAATTAAAAACAATTGTTTAGATTTTGACATTTACAGAAAACCAACATATAGTGATAATATCATACACGCCACCTCTCAACATCATTACTCACATAAAATGTCTGTATTTCACTCCCTCATTCATAGGCTAACAAACATTCCTTTATCAAAAGAAAACTTTACTAAAGAACTTGATTTAATAAAAACCTTAGCTTCAAATAATTCTTACGATCCGGATTTGGTTGACAAACTATTACGTAGAAAAAACTTGAAAATATTCAGAAATTCTGTTGCCCCTGGCTTAGTAAATAAAGTTGCTAAAAAATGGGTAAAACTAAACTTCGTTGAAGGTATTAGTAACAAAGTTTCTAAAATAATCACTAAAACTGGTAAAAACGTAGCATTTTATAACAAAAAATCTTTACATAGTTTCCTGGTTAACAACAAAGATAAAATCAAATCTTTAGATAATAGCGGTATTTATCAGTTGTCCTGCAATGATTGCCCCAGTGCCTATATTGGACAAACTGGAAGATCCCTCAATACCAGAGTAAAGGAACACTTGGCGTGTCATCGTCTAAAAAACATAGATAAGTCAAATTTTGCTGACCATCTTACGTCTAATAATCACACATTTGACCTTGATACTGGTATCAAATTAATCCATAGAGGGGTGAAAGGTCAACTTTTAAATCGCCTTGAAACTTTGGAAATAAATAGGTTAAAAAATAATCCTGATATTCACATTATTAATGAACAAATTACTCTTAGTTCTTCTCCTTTATTAAAACCTATTATCTAATACTTATTATTGTGGATTCCCAACTAGCTAATCCTTTCTAAAAACTTGTGTACTGCCGCTCTTTTGTTTCAGTCACTACATACCTGCAACAGTGATTCATAACCATCGGCCTCCACACCTCCTGACAAGATCAACAATTAATTATTTATTAAATTTATTTTTTACAATTTACTAATTAGTTTACTATTGTATAGACTCATTTTAATTTTAAAGATTATTTTTCATATAAAAACATAACATTATATCAAGCAGATTCATATTTTATGTATACTAACTATCAGAGGAAGGCTACCTCTTTAAAAAAATAATGCTCATCTCTGATATGGGTTTTTGTGGTTTTCCCAATATCGTTAAAAGGCAAATGCTGGAGATGTTTTTTTTTAAAATCCGTCCACAACGGTACTCTATTTCAATTGTTTGTTACCACTGTCTTAACTACCTCTTTTGTTTTGCTACCCAATGACATACTATATATATTTGTTACCAACCTGTAATTTCTTTACTTTTCGCCAGCCTGATGATGAGAGCGGAAGCTCTTGAAAGCCGGCTCGCGTCCAATAAAAAGTCACCGTGGATATACTACAAATAAGTGTTTTATTTTAATTAATTTTAATTAAATATCAAGATGATGAGAGCAGCAGGGTTACTCTTGACAAAACTAAACACGATCTTAATCTAATCTTGATCTTGATCATACGACGCACGAAGGGACTATGGTCAAAAACACTGCGCTACCGCTAACGCGCGGTTGGTTTTCGTGTATTTTTGGCCAATAGTCACTTCGTGCGTCGTATGATCAAGATCAAGATTAGATTAAGATCGTGTTTAGTTTTGTCAAGAGTAACCCTGCAGAAGCTCATAAAAGTCAGTTCGCTATTAACAGTTACTGTGGAAGTACTAAATGGGCTTTATTTTTATTAATGGTTGACCTTGATTTTGGCGACCTCTAACACTGTTTTGAAACTCGCAAGGCTTCAGGTAATAAGCTTATTTTTTCTTGGTGGAGCTAGTAGGCGACTTCATAAGACAGGTCTTGCAACACCAAAAGTTCTATAGAAGAATCATACTTTGGGTTAATTGGAAGAGATCGCGCCTTTGCGATAAACTCGCCCTCTGTATATTGATTGTATTTAATTTGAATGTATACCTTTTATGTAATTGTTTTTAATCAATGTACAGTAAAGAATGAATAAATAAGTAAATAAATAAACTTTTGCTAGACTATGAAGTCTATTTAATTGCTGCGAAGATCATGTAATGGTAGTGTCAAAGTGCAAAGTTCTATCAGGGACCATGATGGTGTCATGATATATCAAAAAAGTGTAAAGCCATACGAGGGGAATACAAAGTATTTTAGTTATAACAGCTTTTTGTTAGTTATGAGGGTATTTTTTGTTTTTGGTTCTCATAGGACATTATACTACTACTATACTATACCATCACGGCATATCCCACAAGTGGGGTAGCCAGCAGATCAGCTGCATGTAAGAAACATGCAAACTGTCCTCTTCGTGCCAATATAAAATCAAGACATTCAAGACATGGCAAGCCTCATCGCTGAATTTAAGAAGTAAAATGTCTTAATTTTTTCGAACACCTGCCTTTTACAGGACACTCGAAAACTTACGCAGAAGAGTGGGACATTATCCAAGGTGAAAATTAGAAAATTTTGTCTGTTCTCCACCCTTACTTTTTTCACAATCGTGTTTCGAATATTATAAAATGTCTGACGATAAATTTTTAACAAAATCCAGCACTGCGTTGTTATTAAATTTCTGACGAAACAAGGAAAAACTCAAAAAAAAATATTCCGAAGAGATGGTGGCCATTTACAAGGATTCCACTCTTTCATTGTCTACCATTCAAAAGTGGTCAAGCAGCTTCAAAAAGGGCAGAGAAAGCATTGAAGATGGTCTTGTTTCTACGGAAGATTTGTCACCTAATGGTGGCTGAGTAGGTACATTGCGCTGAGGTATTTAATTGTTTGATTATTTATACTGTGGAACTGTGTATACTTAGTATGGCTGAGTGCTGTCGTATAGTATAGTGTAGATATAGCTATAGGTATGCGATGATATAGTACAGTGTAGGTACATATAAATAGTATTGTGGTGTTGTTATTGTACTGAATATGCCTTATAATTATTCTTTATTCTTTCTTCCTTCTCTCTCTCTCACCTCCTATTAACTTATTTGTTATTTTTCTTTTCTTTCTTTCTTCCTTCTCTTCCCCACCTATTGTGTACTTACTTATATTGGTTTTTTTTGTACTACATAATAATGAATATATTTAAGATACTATAATTGGCGATGTAAATCAAATATTGAACTTGTAAATTACTTATTCCTATTGTAAATGCTGTTGTATCTAAAATAAAAAAAAAATAAAATAAATTAAAAAAAAAAGACAACCTAAAAACGTTGAGAAACTTGTACTCAAAGATGTTCAAAGAATAAATTTGTTAGGAGAGATAACCAAGCTTTTTGTGGGTACCATACACTAAATACTTCATGACTTTTTAAACCTCTTAAAAGTCAGTGCAAGATGGGTGCCACGAACGCTCACACCATCGCAAAAATAAGTGCGAACTGAATGTTCACTCAGCGCATTGCCAAGGCTTCTATTCAGGAGTGTAGTTTCCAAAATTATTCACCTAACAATCCAGACCTGGCTCCTAGTGACTATTCTTTGTTTCCAAAGCTGAAAAAAGAGATTCGTGGAAGGCAATTTTCCGACTATGAAGAGCTTAAGGCAGCCATAAATGACCATTTCTCAGAGAAAGAAGAAAGTTATTTTTTGGAGAGTATTGAAAAGATAACTTCACAATGTAAGAAGCGTATTGAGGTTGCAAGGAACTATATAGAAAAATAAAATTATTTCAAATTTTTGTCGTTTCTTTCATATCCATACTGATAATACTTTGAACTCCCCTCAAATGTATGTTCAAGATCAAGTAGTGTGTCTATGGATGTTTCTCTGTTCATTTCTTGAAGCAAACTCAAATTTCCAGAGCCCACAACATATTTCTTATAATTATAAAAATAATCCATGATATGACAAAGATAAGCAAAGGTAAGTGATGAGTCGGTGAGTCCTTTGATTAAATACACAAATAGAATAAACGTTCGGATGACTAGCTGAAGCACTCGTGAGATATGCCGTGATGGTAGAGATAAATAGATGTTTGATTAAGACTTTCCACAAATTACTTTTTCATAGAGGCTAACACCTCTCTAAGAAGTATTATCCAACAGTTATATTTCGACTTATTTCTTTCTTTTACCTTTAGAGCAGTGCTTCTTAACCTGTCGGGAATGGCGGAGTTGCCAGGTGGGGCATCTAATACATGCAAACAAAAATAAAAGGCTGTAAAATGTCACAATAAAGCAAAACGTATATCTATGTTGTTATTGCATTTTTAAGTTGCTCAAGATATTTAACAAATTAATTTTGACACACGAACTTGTTTAAATAATATTTATTGTTGAGTATTTTACATAAACCATATCCTGTTTTATATTCTGACATTATTAGAAAGGTAGATTACAGTAACACCACCCAACGCAGGAGGCCCACTGTCTACCCAGATACCGCAGTCAGAGTTTCCATTTGTCCGAAATTCTACAATTAACAAACCTTGCTCACACCAAAGGTTCCATAGTGGGCAGCCTGAAGGGTCGGCCGGCCACAATATCCCTGTGTATGGAATACTTTGATGTACCTCTAGTCGAAAGATGCCAACAGTACTATACTATACCATCACGGCATATCCCGCAAGTGGGGTAGCCAGCAGACCAGCTGCATATAAAACATGCAAGCTGTCTTCTCCGTGCCAATATAAAATTAAGACATTCAGGATGGGTGGCAAACCTCATCGCCGAATTAAGATGTAAAATGTCTTATTTTTTCGAACACCTGCCTTTTACAGGACACTCGAAAACTTATGGAGAAGAGTGGGAGACCAATTCTTTACCGGGTGCTCCACGGGATGTAACCATATAAAAATACAAACAGTAACTACCTATATAAAAATATAAACAAAAGAATTTTCTTAACTTAGGATATAATAAAAAAAAATATATATAAAATATTTACAAAATACTGTAACATGTTTTGAAGCAAAAGCTAACACAGTAAAACCATGTTAAAATCAATACATACCAGCCAAATTTCACAGGATATAGGGGAACTAAGCATATGCACCCATTTCTTGTACTGAATATACGGCCGTCCTTTGGGATTTGATCCACGTGGTTCTCTGACGCCCACGCTTCCTCACACCCCTTCTTTCTGATAATTATAACCTCTTTGTCAGCCATTCATACCACATATCCAAACCATCGTAACTAATTTACACACATTCTATCCACAACACTCCTCTTGCATTCACTTATTCTTCTATTATCCTAATTCATCACTCTGTCACGCAACATTTTACCAACCATTCTCGTCGGCAATTGTATCTCCACAGCATTTATTCCACTTTTCTCTCGCATTTTTGCCATGTTGACACATTACCATTGCTGACTATGGTTTGAAGCGCACTGTTTACTCTAGCACTTACTTTTCTTCTTTTGATATCCACAAAACAATCTCTTGTAAATCCCTTTCACTCTTAGCCATTAGCGCCAAATATCAGCATACATTAATTCAACATATACATTAAGGCTTAGCTATCCTCTATCCTCCTATTAGCTATACCTTTTCTAGTTAATTTCAATGTGTTTCAAAGATCAAAATACGTATAACTGTCATGCAATGTTAGTAAAAAAAATATATAATATAGATCAATCTTTTATCTCGAGTTTAAGTTGTCGACTTCAATAAAAAATGGTACCAGTTTTCCAGAAAAAAAATCCTAAAAAAATCAAAATTAAAACTTGTACGAATCGCATCTCAAGTTCCCTTTATTGCACGTTTTTTTTTATTTTTTTGACTTATGGCATATATAAAAATCTACATTCTAAGTTGTTGACTTTCTTTAATATGCGTTATTTTTTTAAATAAATTTCTAAAAACGTAAAATTGCACAAAAAGTATTTTCCGCCTATCGAAATTTCCATACAAATTTAATACTTTCTGCCCTGCCCATAGCCGAGATGCCGTGATGGTATAGATAGATAGAGTGAGATAGTCAGTAGACCAACTGTATTTAATAAACTTGTGCGAGATGCCGTGATGGTATAGATAGATAGAGTGAGATAGTCAGTAGACCAACTGTATTTAATAAACTTGTGAGAGATGCCGTGATGGTATAGATAGATAGAGTGGGATAGTCAGTAAACCAACTGTATGTAATAACCTTGTGAGAGATGCCGTGATGGTATAGATAGATAGAGTGGGATAATCAGTAGACCAACTGTATTTAATAAACTTGTGCGAGATGCCGTGATGGTATAGATAGATAGAGTGAGATAGTCAGTAGACCAACTGTATTTAATAAACTTGTGAGAGATGCCGTGATGGTATAGATAGATAGAGTGGGATAGTCAGTAAACCAACTGTATGTAATAACCTTGTGAGAGATGCCGTGATGGTATAGATAGATAGAGTGGGATAGTCAGTAAACCAACTTATTTAATAAACTTGTGGGAGATGCCGTGATGGTATAGATAGATAGAGTGGGATAATCAGTAGACCAACTGTATTTAATAAACTTGTGAGAGATGCCGTGATGGTATAGATAGATAGAATGGGATATTCAGTAGACCAACTGTATGTAATAATCTTGAAACTTGTGGGAGATGTCGTGATGGTATAGATAGATTTTAGTTCAATATTTACTATTCGGCCAATACCGGATAGTTACTATGGAATATGCATACCGATCTTTGGTATTAATTGTGTTATTTACAATTGACAATTAAGTTAATTGTAAATAACACAATTAATTTTTCAATTGCAATTAAATCAATTGTAAAACCACAATTAATGGATTTAATTGCAATTAACTTTAACTGCAGCTCGCTACAATTAAATCAATTGCAATTGATTTAATTGCAATTGATTTAACTGCAATTGAAAATTTAATTGTTTGGGCCTACAATTGAAAAATCAATTGAATAACGCCCAACACTGCCCATAGGGTGTGTCTAAAAATGTTAGTATCGAGTGAAGTGTTGGTGAGGGTGGACGTATCGCTTTTTTCGTGGCTATATTTGTGAGTTATTATTATCAGTGTTTCAAATAATCGAGTAAGATTACAGTCAGCCGTTTTGTAATAGGTAAGTGTCTAAATATTTTTTTGTCTCCATTAACTTTTACACTGATTCTTGTTAAATGACATTTTTTCTATCAAGATTCATTTATTTCGCGATGGAATTATGATAATTACAATTTTTTGTGTTCATTTACTACGCATAATATTTTCAAATTATTTTGATTACCTACAATATTATTTTGATTACCTCCGTATTATGAGATTAAATTCAATAAAAAAATCTTAATTCAAAAAATATAATATTTTTAAATTTGACGCGATGTATTTGAAATACTTAACGTTTTTTTTTTTACAGATTTTATAAAGATTCAGTATGGGAAATTCGAAAAAATATTCCGGAAGACGAAGTACTATAAGGAGAAATCAAGGGAAACATATGCAATATATGCATCTACAAAAAAAATTGTAAGTAGCTACTTTTTTCAATTTTTACCAAGGGTCTATGATTTGTGCTTATGGCTTTACTAGCCTGATCTATCTGTAGATACTATCATTTTTTTTTCTCTGGTAACAGGTAGGTACATTCAGTCAATATATTTTTTATTCAAGAATGTTTTGGGATAGATATTATTTCCAACTGTGTGTAATTATAAACAAGCAGGTTATCCGCCTTTTGTTTTGTGAATATCTGCCTTTTACAAAACGATCAAAAACCTACATAAAATAGGTTTATAATAGGTTAATAGTGGGAGAACAATTTATTAAAAGTACTTCTATACCATCATTGCATATCCCATAATTGGGAAGCCATTGGAGTAAATGTATGTAAAAAACATGCTGATGGTCCTCTCCGTAGCAACAAAAAATAAGACATTCAGGATGGGTGGCATGCCTCAGCACTGAATTGTAGGTGTAGGTTATAAGTGAGCTTTTACGAACACCCGTCTGTTACATGGTACTGTTCTTAGTATATTAGTAGGTAGGTATGTAATAATAAAATAATTAATTTTAGGCTTGCAGTTGATTCTTAGAATTGTGTGGGATATTTTCTATTAGCACGCCGAAATAACAATAAATAGCGGCTAGTGCAATCGATTGCTGTCTATAGAATTTTTACTACTAAAATTGATGAGTAATACTATAAATATTGAATGCCTACTCTCAATAAAACGTCGTTATATATTTAAAATGATGTATGTGCTTTTTTTTATTTAGGCATACTCTTACAAAACTGTTCATTAGTGCATGGCAATAAAAAGTTCAGTTGTTGTATGAACTTTTCATTGCTATGTAATATTATGATCATGTTATAAGTAAACGGCGCTTTACAAATTGTCCATATATATATATATATTGCATTATTATGATTTGTTATCATTCTGACGACAATTTTTAATTGATACTAGGTATGTAATTTTAAAATGAACGTGGATGTTGATCCTAAATAATGTAAAGCGCCCTTGAAGTGATATAATCACAGTACGGCGTTGTATAAATTGTCATAATATTCAGAAAGACGAAGCAATATAAGAAGAAATCAAGGGAAACATATGATTCTACAAATATATATATATATATATATATTGATCGATAATCCCCGATTAATTATTCTTAAAATATTAAATATTATTATTTGATAATAAGAATCACATTAACATACAGTCAAAATAAGCAGTTTATTATAGAAATGTCAAAATATTTGTAAATATTCACATACGTCATTTTAAATATGCAACGACGTTAATCTGTTTAGAAATCATAATCACTTACTACTGAGAACATAAACAATAGTACCTATGTCCACATAGCTGTGTTACTACTTGAATGATTTACCTGTAATACAATACATGAATGCGAAAAGGTTATCTGTAATTTTACTTACCTATTTACCTAGTATATACCTGATACATTTCTTCAACAAAACAACTTCTTTAGTGAACTATGTACATCACTCGAAATCAACGACCTCTATTGCAGATTCGAAAATCAATGGAAAAATTAGTACCTACTTTACTATACCCTCGCACCGTATCCCGAAAAGGATAGGCAGAGGATGGAACGCCACACCGCTCTACTCTTACAAACTTCTTTCGCATCTTCCACATACATACAATTTCTCATACATGCACGTCAATTTCTTTGACTCAACACGCGGCCATCCTTGAGATTTTGATACACGTGATCAAGTCACGAAGTTCTCGGATATCCGCGTTTTTTCGCACCTCAGATAGATTCATCTTCTTCATTACCTTTTCATCATCCATTCGCTTTATTGATACTCGTAGATATCATTTCAATTTCACAAACAAAAATCTTACAAAAATTTTATTATTTCTATTAGAAGTATATACTTGTTTTGAGTAGTAGACCGCTAAACTGATTCAAAATGTGATATATCTTGGAATATTAGAATTTCGAGTTGATGGAACTGGAGCATTGAAATACCTAAATTTAAGGAATCATTTGAAGTGTGTTCTGAATAGTAGATATTTATATAGCACATAATTGTATTTTCAGGACCATCAACGGGGATGGAGTCTGCAATATTAGTGGAAGGATTTCAGAAAAGTATCGAAATGCACAAACTTATTTATGGGAAAATAATATCAGACGGAGATTCTAACACCTACGCAAAACTTTTGCAAATTAGACCATACAAGAACATGACTATCGAAAAAATTGAGTGTAGAAATCATTCTCCTATTTGTTTACTTATAATTTTTTTTCTGTAACGTACCTACTTATTGACATAGACAATAAAACTCACTGTATAAAAATGAAATATTATGTTTTCTTTGTATGCCCAATAACAGTCATTCACTGACATCCATAATATGCGCAATATTAGCATATACCTACCTGCTTTCATTGATTCATTCAATTTTATTTATTTACTATAATACATTTAGGTAACTCATTATTTTGTAAACTATTGTGTACAGGTTCTACTTAGTGTTTCATTTATACATTGATGCATTTATGTATCAATCTAGGTACAGTAATTTTATATAAATACTACTATGGATATAATACCTACTTGGAAATGTGGAACGAATGAATAAGGAAAGGATGAAAAAGAGGATATATTATGTACTTGTCTGTACATATATATGTAACACCCAGACCCAAAACACTTTGAAAAAGGTCATTCTTCATTCTGCTCTGGGCGGGAATTGAACCCGGTACCTCGTGACTCAAAGGCAAGAGTGTTACCTCCGCTTCACGCCGGCCGCTATTTTTCTCAGCCTATCCCACATGGGACACGGCGTGAGGGTATAATATAGTTTCTCCTATTTTTACTAAACCATCACAGTCTATCCCACAAGTGGGATAGTATAATGATATACATATTTATATAACCCGTGGAATCTCCGGTAGAGAATAAATCTGTCAATCTTCTATCCATTAATTTTCAGGCTTGTTATGCGTCTTTCAGCTACTGAAATACGCATAACTTTCATGCAATGTTCATGAAAAAAAAAACATAATATAGATCGATTTTTTATCTAGACACCTACTTCTAGACATTTTTTAAAAATATTGCCAGTTTTTTAGAAAAAAAAAACAGAAAATAAGCTTAGTTATCACTTGTATGCCCAATAACAGTCATTCACTGACATCCATAATATGCGCAATATTAGCATATACCTACCTGCTTTCATTGATTCATTCAATTTTATTTATTTACTATAATACATTTAGGTAACTCATTATTTTGTAAACTATTGTGTACAGGTTCTACTTAGTGTTTCATTTATACATTGATGCATTTATGTATCAATCTAGGTACAGTAATTTTATATAAATACTACTATGGATATAATACCTACTTGGAAATGTGGAACGAATGAATAAGGAAAGGATGAAAAAGAGGATATATTATGTACTTGTCTGTACATATATTATGTAACACCCAGACCCAAAACACTTTGAAAAAGGTCATTCTTCATTCTGCTCTGGGCGGGAATTGAACCCGGTACCTCGTGACTCAAAGGCAAGAGTGTTACCTCCGCTTCACGCCGGCCGCTATTTTTTCTCAGCCTATCCCACATGGGACACGGCGTGTATATTATTATCTACATAATTATTATGAATAGGTAATACACAAAAATAAAGAAGAGCTCTAATGGGTTATAAACAAATGCTCGACATAAAGACTGCAAAATAAAGATTGCCCTAAAAGCAGGTATAAAAAATCTTAACGTTTTCAAAATAAATATTGCTCTTCAAGTTATTACAGTCATACTGCCTGTATAAGGGTATACCCGGCTTACTACGGGAAATGAATACCAAATTGGCGAATAAACACTTAACGGTAGTTTTAGTATTTTGTCTCTAAAACCAGCAACACTTTTATGGAAATATTATCATGATTACGTTTATAACAATGTTGTTTACCATTTATTATTACATAATATTCTAATAATATACCCTTATATATTGGTCCGTAAAAAAATATGTACCTATAACGTTTTTAGCCTAAAAAATACCCAGCAGATAAAACTAAACATTATTTTTCCTCAGTCTTATCATATTATTTTTTCTATTGAGGACATACAAACATACATCCATAATGACATAAACTAACAGACTAAAATATTTATTCAGTGATTTTTCACTTTACAAAATAATATTATCTACTACCTATGTAGAAGATACTACCACCACTATGTAGAAGATACTACCACCACTATGCTCTACCATCATTATAGGTAGGTACCTACTTCATCTCTCACAATAGCCAGCAGTCATAAAATAGAAGAACAATTATTTTTTTATATCTGCGAGCAGATTAGGGCAAATATTTCACACGTTATGATTTATAGCCCTAAACAATGCAACTACTACAAGTGGGGTAACTAGCGTAGAACGTAGCGTAACTTCTACCAGTAACACGTAATAAACAACCAAGTTGTTCTCTGCGTGCTTATAAAAGTTAGATTTGAATAGGTAAACTATTCATTTCAGGGAAACTAAACCCGATCACAAAACGTTTCTTACTTACCTACTAAAGGAACTACTACTACACCAGTAGCCAGTAGATTAATTGCATGTATAAACATGCAGGTTGTCTTCTCCGTAACAGTAAAAATAAGACATTTAGAATACACCGAGGAGTACCCAGTAATGAATAGATCTCCCACTCTTTTCTGTAAGTTACGAGTGTCGTGTAAAAGACAGATGTTCGGAAAATGAAATAATTTCTTTTTCCAGAACACTCGATAACTTACAGAAAACAGAAATATTCTTTTACTGGAAACTCCACGGAATACTATTTAAGTATTTCTAGTAATAAAAAATACCTTGTTCAAAATTGATTGTTATTTCCCGCTCCATTGTACCAATGTAAGCAAACGAAATGTGGTCATGGTTGAAGAGGGACGAAAGTGGAATAAATGCTATGGAGATGAGATCGTTGAGGAGAATGGTTGGTAAAACGTTGCGTGATAGAATGAGGATATTAGAATAATGAGTGGATGCAAGAGGAGTATTGTGGATAGAATGCGTGTAAATAAACTGAGATGGTTTGGTCATGTGGAACGAATGGAAGAGGAAAGAATGACAAAGAGTATATACTTGTCTGAAAGAAGGGGTGTGAAGAATCACGGATGTCCGAGAACTACATGGCTTGACCATGAAGATCAAATTCTCAAGGACGGTCGTGTATTGAATGAGAGAAATCGACGTGCGTGCATGAGAAATTGTATGAATGTAGAAGAAAGAAGTATATAAGGACAGATCTATATGGCGTTCCGTTCTCTCTGCCTACCCCACTTGGAATGCGGCGTGAGAGAATAGATAGAAATTGTACCAACATTAAATTCTATTTTGGTTTTTTATTATCATTCATTATTGTTCGAAAAGTTTCCCAATCGAACAAATGAGTGATGAAAAGATGCTAAAAAAGGATATTCTGCTTACCCTACTTGGGATGCGGCGTATAGTTTCTCCTATTTTTACTAAACCATCACAGTCTATCCCACAAGTGGGATAGTATAATGATATACATATTTATATAACCCGTGGAATCTCCGGTAGAGAATAAATCTGTCAATCTTCTATCCATTAATTTTCAGGCTTGTTATGCGTCTTTCAGCTACTGAAATACGCATAACTTTCATGCAATGTCCATGAAAAAAAAACATAATATAGATCGATTTTTTATCTAGACACCTACTTCTAGACATTTTTAAAAATATTGCCAGTTTTTTAGAAAAAAAAAACAGAAAATAAGCTTAGTTATCACTTGTAACGATCAAATCTCAAGTTCTCTTTATCTATGTATATTAGCTTAGTCGAGCGTTACATCCTTTCTGCACAGGACTTGAGGTGAGGGGTTAGACAGATATTTTATCTTATCTATCTATACCCTCACGCCGTGTCTCAGGAGGGGTAGGCAGAGAGAACGGAACGCCATATAGATCTATCCTTACAAACTTCTTTCGCTTCCTCCTCATTCTCATACATGTTCGCCGATTTCTCTTACTCAACACGCGGCCGTCCTTTAGGATTTGATCCACGTGGTTCTTGGCCGTCCGCGCCTCCTCACACCTCATCTTGGCATCTTGGTTCTCTGCCAAGATATTTTATACCCACTTTTTTCTGTAATTTTTTAGTCGAGCACGTTTTTATGTTTCTTTTTATGTACTCATTATTTTATAAAGTATTGTGTATAGGTACTTAGTGTTACATTTATGCATTTATGTATCAACCTAGGTACAATAAGTATACACAATAATATCAACTTGGACATGTGCAACGAATGATTTAGGAAATGATGACAAAGAGGATATACTTGTCTAACAGAAGGCATCCCGGGAGGTCTCGGGTTCGATTCCCGGCCAGGGCAAAATGAAGAATGATCTTTTTTCAAATTGTCCTGGGTCTGGGTGTTACATGTGTATGTGTTCAGTGCATTGTATATATGTGTATCGTCGTGTTAGTACCCAAAATACAAGATTCTTATCCTAGTTTGGGACTAGCTCGGTTTCTGTGAATTGTCTATACGAGTTGGGTTATAAAAAAAATGCACTAAGCACATTGAGTTGTATAACTGATATTTTTATGATACTGTTTTATTCTGTAATATTGTAACCAAGTAATTTTTGTAATATTGAAGAATAAAAATAAGATTAATAAAAATGTAACACCCAGAACACTTTGAAAAAGGTAATTCTTCATTTTGCTCTGGCCGGGAATCGAACAAGGGACCTCGTGACTCAAAGGCAAGAGCATTATCTCCGTGCCACGCCAGCCGCCAGAGAGATTATAATGTTGGTGTCTTTATACAGTATTTTGAAGTACAGCCATTCGATAATAGCATTGTTGTATATATCTATTGTTATTACCTGCTGACTCGGTTGTAAATAGAGCGGTATGTGAAGAGTGTGGTATGGTGCAAGCGAGATAGAAGCAAATGTATTCATAATAATCATAATATACGAACTACGTAGTATTCTTACTGAATTCTTATAAGAAATTAATTCGAAAGATTTTAATTCGTATCTAGGAAACAACAGCGGGGAAAGGGAAGATGCAGATCGCGCGGAGGGAGAAATCTACCGTAGAACGCATTTTCGAAATCTTACGGCGCTACACCCTACCCTTAATCTTCTTCACAGGTTGCATACAATAGTCAAAGAATAGGTGTAACAGCCACATATATATCCTTACTTTATTCCTTTGGTGAGGAAAAACCACTCCGAGAAGGTATTCTTTACCATTGTTTCTTGGAAGTGAATTTTCCCATGTAGAATACCTCACCCCATACTCATATTTCTCAGTCGATACGATCATACACCTTCAAGTCTATGAAAATGCATACAAGCCTCTGGTGTTAGTTTACACAAAAACTTTCCTATGACTATTCACAAAGAGAAGATCTGATTAGTGAATCCTATCCCATTCAAAAAAACTGTTTGCGCATCTCATATCTTACAATCGCTTGTCTTTTGTACTCAGTGCAATCCAAATTCTTTCAAGTGAATCGCCATTTTTTCGCGTGGGCTTTGATTGTGGCGGGCTGCTTTCAAATCTAACGATTTTATATCTTTTCCGTCAATAAGACACCCTGGTTTGGTAAGTCATTTATTATTAACTAATTTCATCTTGAATGTAAGCAATTTTGGATCATTTTAAATTCGTCAAGTCTTACAATATTTGCATATTATCCACAACAATAATACAACTTAATAGATACGTATGATGAACGTATGTACCTACATACTCCACGGGGATCATCTCTATGGAAGGGATGTAACGAGTGTTTGTATCTAAATCAACCCAAACCAATAACTGAGAGCACTATTTGAATCAAAAGTTAAATTAAACAGTTAGTATTGTAAGTACTTTACTACAAATATATTTTATTATGAAGTACACATTATTACTGTTATTATTGCTCATAGTTATACAACGGGCGGGTAGTAAATTTTAAATTTTAACTATTTTTCAAACATCAATATACCTAAATACAACTATCATCCCGCTTGCTGCACAAACTGTCATAGCAGAGTTGTTGTGTTACTTGACCATAAAAGAAGTCCGAAATGCAGAGTCTACAGGCCGCAGATTACATGTGCAAGGCAACCGACTTAATCCACCGAATGAATGAAACAATAAACAATGAAAGCTACAAATTCACAAAAGACCACATTAAAAAACTCAGCCCATATTTTAGTGAAATACTGGGTATGTTTGGCGAAATAGTTGCAGCCATCGCTGAGAGGAATGGAGAGATTACGGCGCAAAGCAATAAACACGTTGACTGACAAAATGTGTGCAAGGTCAACAGATATTGAAACAAAGGAACTGGAAATAAGTCAGGCTGCAAAAAAACAACAAACAAAACCGAAAACTCCTATTATTATGATGAAACCAAAAAACAAAGACCAAAATATTTCGGAAACTGAGACAGATCTAAAAAATAACATTAACCCAGTACTGTCAGGAGTAACCGGCATAAAGAAAACGAAGACGGGAACTATAATCTTGCAGTGTAAAACTAAAGAAGATACTATAAAACTACAGGAGGAAATATCCTCTAAAATAGATGGTGACAAATACACTATCAATAGCCCAAAACCTAAATTTCCCACTGTAAAAATTGTAGGAGTTGATGAAAAATACAATAAAGAAGAATTGGAAAACATGATCAAGAGTCAAAACGACTTTCTGCAAGAGAGTACGAAGATTAAAGTTGTTCACATCAAAGAAAACGCAACAAAATACAACAAAACATATACAATCTTTGTGGAAGTTGATTCAAAAACCTCGGAAATAATGATTAACGCCCAGAAAGTTAACATTGGTTGGAACAGATGCAGAGTATATGAACATCTCGCGATTATGAGATGTTACAAATGTAATGGGTTTTCGCACAAATCTATAGAGTGCACGAATAAAAAGACATGTCCTAAGTGTGCGGAAGAACATAATGAAAATGAGTGCAAAAATACTTACGCTAAGTGTATCAACTGTGTGAAGGCCAACGAAAAATTAAACCTAGAATTGGATGTGGAGCACACAACATTTAATAGAGAGTGTCCTGTATACAAACGAAAAGTTGAATCAGAGAAAAGAAAAATCGATTTTTTAGAATAGGAAAGGAGTCTGATAGTATTTATTTCATGAATATATCTAGTATATTAGCACACTATGAAGAAATAGAAATAGAGTTGAATAAACTAAAACCACAATTAGTAATGATGTGTGAAACATGTTGAGATGACCCTACCTATTTCAAACCATTCTAAGCTCCGAATTTGCAACATCCTAGCTTCTAAACTATACCTACTGTAATAAATGATTCCCAAACTAGAATTTACATCCCTATCCGACTAGCTAAGAATTGTATGAATTTTCGCATTGTTGCAAATATACGTACGACATATCGCATTCCTAATTAAATTAATTAACGAATTTTGGCCTTTCGTGATCGTCTAGATTTATCTATTAACTATTTTCGTAGATTTGGACCCAGTACGTTGTGTTTTGACGATAATTTTACCTACGTTGTGTATTTTTAAAAACGCAAAATAAGTCACCTGAAATATACATTTCAATAATCAAAAAGAACAACAAAATCACAAAATCAATAAAACAATTTAAACATGAATTTTGATACATATTAACTCTGAGGTCAACTTTGACGTCAGATCACTTACCTTGAGATACTGTAAAATAACATAATAAAAATAGTGCATAATAAAACATAACAAAATATAACATAACAATTTGAGTTCGTCGGTAGCCTGGAGGTAGAGTCTCGGCCTTATGAACATGAGGTCCGGGGTTCGATCCCAGGTGCCGGCAAACTCCCCTTTCACGACACAAGCTTTTAGCTTACTGTGAAAGGTGTATAAGGTTGTATTTGGGTTTATAACAAAACCCAGATATATCTTTTTAAAAAAAAAAAAAAAAAAAAAAGAATCATCATAAAATAAAATTCAAATAATATTATTCCATATCATCACGAGAATGTTGTATGGTAACTGGTTGCCGATCCATGTCCCTACATAAGATAACCGTTTCATAGTATCTATAGCCAATGTATGTACATATGTTCTACAACATACCTACTAATTCGTTGCGTCGTAAAGGACAGTGGCGCACCCCAAAACATAACTTTATTACTTTTGAATATTAATTAAATTTCAACACGATTGCTTTGGCATCATTTTCGGAGACTATAACTACTGGTTGTTAATGCATGGAAAGCATGCTGTGTCCATGCTGAAGGAGCGCCGCCTTCGCTCCCTCACGTCTCAAACTCGCCATGCCGTACTTTGAGCCCGGGTGCACTAATCTACACCGAATATATAAAATAATATATAATATGTATACTCATTTGAACATGCAGCTATATATAATAAGAATAATTATAAATATATGTTAAGAAGCTTTGTCTAGGACCCTGGCGGGAAACGGGGCAAGACCCATATTGACCCTTGTCTCAAAAGCTGAATCGAAGAGATGGGAGCAGGGCTTGCTAACGGTACACCTACATTTCGAAGCAGGATTAGGACTGAAATTGTTAGTATATAGTATATGTTTCTACAAAGTACATAATACGTCTCGTGCATAATTGTATAATAATAATGATAAATATGTGGTTACGAATAGATCAAACCCACACTATAGACACAAGGTAGCTAGTCTAGTGTCGATAGGCAGAAGGGATCCATATCCATAAGGTAATCTCGACAAGATTTAGCTATAAAAGACTACATATTTATGGTGAGGTGAATTTAGGAATCATGTAAGTCAAATAAAAATATATTAAGACCAATAAATACATAAATATTACTTATGATTAGTGTCATGCAAAATATCAAATTTGTTCCTTCCATGATATCGCAGCAATTACAGCATGTTGAATAAGTAGAAAAATCCAGTAAGTTCGTAGAATACAAATGACATTCGACGATAAAATATGTAATTAAATTAATAATCAAATAATATCCTGATCAACGTACAACTTCTCTCCAAACTGCATAATCTTTCGTTATGGTAAAATAAATTAAATAAAAGTATAATATTAGGTGGGTCGGTACGTCACTGCCGTCGGTCTAGTATTAGGTTTGTGGGAAGGCGCTATATAAATTCAGTCATAGGTACATACATACATATAATAATACTGAAAATAGGCATACATAACACATAATTCCTTTGTTTTCAAAATCTGTAAAATTAAATAAATCCTTGTGTACGACGACTACTTTGTAGACAACAATATCCTCCTAAATATCACGACACCTAGATATAAATAATTTTAATAATATTAAAAAAATCTTATCTTATGACAGCTGGCAGGCTCACGGATTTTAAATGTTAATTAAAAGTAATTTAGGATGATCTATATATATTCCCAAATGTGGAAATATCACTAAAATATAATGTAATAACTACTACGAAGGTGGGTAAATAAAAATATTAAAATATGTCGAATTCAAACACAGAGATTAATATGAGTCCCACCTCTCCTAGGCTCAAAACTAAACTGCCAAGAGTAATCTATCCTCCCTCTTCAGATCCTGAAAATGTCGACCCAAAGCAACAAAAAAAAACTACATCCATCTCTTTATGACACACACCAAAATATACCTGTCTCTGTCTCCTACATAGATAGCTTGTCATCCACTTGAAATCGACTAAGTTCCATCTCTTTATTAATTACCTACTACAAATATTCCATCTAGGTATATGAAAATAATATATACCGTCTTGTATATATTCAATTCATCACATCCCCCCTTTGAGATCATGCTGAAGACAAAATGGATGAGGCATTATCTCACAAACAATTATTTATTTTCTAATTATTTTTCATAATTATTTAATTCCAACTTTCGAGTCCGCCACTGTATATTCCGATAGGTCGTAGGTACCTCGTCAGCTGTGCTCCTCTATTTAAGTAATCAATAATAATAATACATGCATGCACATAATACACCGATGCATCCACTTGAGAAATACTCGCTCAATATTACTGTCCTAACATAACATAATATTTTAATATTCTGTTATATTTTATTATTTCGGGTTTCGTTATTATTTTATGTCATCACATCTATAGAACATAAAATAATCATAATAATAAGTTTGTGCTAATTCTTAAATATCCAAGTTGCATTTTGTTAAAATTCCTTTTCATGTAATCATATCCACACATCATTATAATTATTCATAGTCGTTGTGGTTCTCTATATATGCATTCTTCAGGGTAATCCAATGCGCTGGTAACACCAATCCTGTACTACTCGCCAGATGTCATGATTCCTTTGCCGATGCAGCCAGTAGTCCTGCAGCACACAAATAGACATGCAAATCGTCCTCTCCGTACCAATACAAATTCAGAACATTCATGACGGCGGCAAACCTCATCGCTGAATCCAAGATGCTAAATGTCTTAATTTCCTAGAACACCCGTCCTCCCACAGGACACACGAAGACTCACGGAAAAAAGGTGGGAGACCAACTCTCCACCGGCAACCCATCCTAAATAACCATTCATCTCTCAGCACCATCACGCTGCGTCTCAGATGGGGTAGACAGAGAGAACCGAACGCCAAATACTTCCACCTTGGCACGCACCCTTCGCTTCCACCACTGCCATACAATTTCCCACACAATGCATACCGATTTCTCCCACTCAACACGCGGCCGTCCATAAGAATTTGATCCATGTGATCAAGCCACATAATTCTGCAAATTGTGCAACATCCTCCAGCTAACCAGCAAAATGCGTGATAATGTGTTGACAATGTGCCTAAATAATATCAAACGCGAACAGCTAACTCAAAATACCTATAATTACGTAAATTAAACCACCTATAATAATACCACTAATAATTAAGAGGAAGATAACGTACTATGTTCTTGAACATACAGGGGTAAGTGGTGGGAACCCCTCCCTCAATGTGTTTACGCACATTCACGCATATAAGATACAAAACGCAATATTTAAACGAGTTGCATTGACAATATCTACATAATACATCCCAATATGTTATTCTATAATAGGTATATAGAATTACCCTCGTCTCCAATAAAACTACTATCATCGCTGTCCAAACTTTTCACCAAGTTTCTTGCAAGTAAATCATGTTGGTATCCTACCAACAGATATTCAACTCAAATATTTCCTATATAACCTCGTATACTTTATGTCTCAGATTTCCTTGTTCCATTCAGACAATATCATCAAATCAGTCCTATAGTTTAACAACCACTGATTGCATACATCCCGTTAGGTACTATAATATACCGTATACCTTTCTGCTTGCATCTTTATTTAAAACTATAGTTTTTTTGTCATTCCAGTAATAATATTATTTCCTATCTCGTTCATGGTTTAGAATAATATAACGTTTTAATCATTATTATATCCTAGGATTCATAGGTTGTAGGTACATCTTATTTCTCTATTTGGAAGACGATGTATTATATCGGCGAACATCAACCTCTTTTCTCCTTAGAACATTTTCATAAATGAGCATTCTCTTGTCCTCAATTTTGAAATGATAGATACCACCTTTCAGGGTATACAAAGAGTTCCAACGTTTCCTAAAACTCAAGATCCTGGAATGCCCCTCCTGGTTTAAAAGAGTCTGCTTTCCGTGTAGACTGTCTTCCCTCTAAGCCGATCATTCCCCCCCTAGCCTGTAAGAATGAATATTCACTATTTCTTCCAGCTAACCGTTTAACATATAACTGTAAAAATAATCACCTAAATCGTGATTTTATCAAAACCCATCATTCGATTATTACCTATATACTTATCCGCTTCATTCATATATTGTATTATGTATGTTATCAGATACTCATAAAATCTGGTCTAATATTATTTCAAACTCAATAATATATTCACCATTCTTACCTCGATCATAAATTTATTTCACACCCCAAATAATTAACTTGACAGAATTCTAAAAGTTTATTAACAAACCACTTAACTTACAAATACTGTAAAATGTTAAGACCATATCCCTCATGAAATAATAATACCTATTATAATTAGGTACAATTCTAATCCTTAACAAACATCCACTTGATACATATAACTAACATCAAACTATATACCTATTATTTATCCATTTTACTCAAATACTACAATATCTAAAAATCCTAAAAACTCTAGTCATATACCCATATACATAAAATGCACTTCGCATACATAATACCCATGTTTACAAGTCTACTTGGGAATATAATATTCCATTTTTCTAACACCCAATCTTCTTATGAAAGTACATATTTTTGGTACCTACCTATATTATTGAATAAAATAAAGAACTATTCATAAGGACATAATTCCGAATGAACTCTTAAGGGTTCACTATTCTTATGCATAATGTAAGATATATACCTATAGATAGACAAACATAAATATAATATGTTGCCGAATTTGCCTAACACTATAATCCATGGGTAACCAACCCGCGGTTCTCGAAGTAAAAATCATCAACCAATTTTCTCACTACATCTACCAAGAATAGATTTTATCCCCCCCCCCTCAAAAACCAAACACATTCCTCTGTTCATAACCCAGTTCTACTCCTCAAAACCCATTTATGCTCTCCGCCCCTCCAATATTCATGATTTTAGTTGTTTATCATCGCAAACCCAAAACCCACTTATACTCCCGTAAAAAACCCAATTTTATGTCGGCAGTGACCGACATAATATCCTGGTCCAAGGCACCATTTGAGATGACCCTACCTATTTCAAACCATTCTAAGCTCCGAATTTGCAACATCCTAGCTTCTAAACTATACCTACTGTAATAAATGATTCCCAAACTAGAATTTACATCCCTATCCGACTAGCTAAGAATTGTATGAATTTTCGCATTGTTGCAAATATACGTACGACATATCGCATTCCTAATTAAATTAATTAACGAATTTTGGCCTTTCGTGATCGTCTAGATTTATCTATTAACTATTTTCGTAGATTTGGACCCAGTACGTTGTGTTTTGACGATAATTTTACCTACGTTGTGTATTTTTAAAAACGCAAAATAAGTCACCTGAAATATACATTTCAATAATCAAAAAGAACAACAAAATCACAAAATCAATAAAACAATTTAAACATGAATTTTGATACATATTAACTCTGAGGTCAACTTTGACGTCAGATCACTTACCTTGAGATACTGTAAAATAACATAATAAAAATAGTGCATAATAAAACATAACAAAATATAACATAACAATCATCATAAAATAAAATTCAAATAATATTATTCCATATCATCACGAGAATGTTGTATGGTAACTGGTTGCCGATCTATGTCCCTACATAAGATAACCGTTTCATAGTATCTATAGCCAATGTATGTACATATGTTCTACAACATACCTACTAATTCGTTGCGTCGTAAAGGACAGTGGCGCACCCCAAAACATAACATTATTACTTTTGAATATTAATTAAATTTCAACACGATTGCTTTGGCATCATTTTCGGAGACTATAACTACTGGTTGTTAATGCATGGAAAGCATGCTGTGTCCATGCTGAAGGAGCGCCGCCTTCGCTCCCTCACGTCTCAAACTCGCCATGCCGTACTTTGAGCCCGGGTGCACTAATCTACACCGAATATATAAAATAATATATAATATGTATACTCATTTGAACATGCAGCTATATATAATAAGAATAATTATAAATATATGTTAAGAAGCTTTGTCTAGGACCCTGGCGGGAAACGGGGCAAGACCCATATTGACCCTTGTCTCAAAAGCTGAATCGAAGAGATGGGAGCAGGGCTTGCTAACGGTACACCTACATTTCGAAGCAGGATTAGGACTGAAATTGTTAGTATATAGTATATGTTTCTACAAAGTACATAATACGTCTCGTGCATAATTGTATAATAATAATGATAAATATGTGGTTACGAATAGATCAAACCCACACTATAGACACAAGGTAGCTAGTCTAGTGTCGATAGGCAGAAGGGATCCATATCCATAAGGTAATCTCGACAAGATTTAGCTATAAAAGACTACATATTTATGGTGAGGTGAATTTAGGAATCATGTAAGTCAAATAAAAATATATTAAGACCAATAAATACATAAATATTACTTATGATTAGTGTCATGCAAAATATCAAATTTGTTCCTTCCATGATATCGCAGCAATTACAGCATGTTGAATAAGTAGAAAAATCCAGTAAGTTCGTAGAATACAAATGACATTCGACGATAAAATATGTAATTAAATTAATAATCAAATAATATCCTGATCAACGTACAACTTCTCTCCAAACTGCATAATCTTTCGTTATGGTAAAATAAATTAAATAAAAGTATAATATTAGGTGGGTCGGTACGTCACTGCCGTCGGTCTAGTATTAGGTTTGTGGGACGGCGCTATATAAATTCAGTCATAGGTACATACATACATATAATAATACTGAAAATAGGCATACATAACACATAATTCCTTTGTTTTCAAAATCTGTAAAATTAAATAAATCCTTGTGTACGACGACTACTTTGTAGACAACAATATCCTCCTAAATATCACGACACCTAGATATAAATAATTTTAATAATATTAAAAAAATCTTATCTTATGACAGCTGGCAGGCTCACGGATTTTAAATGTTAATTAAAATTAATTTAGGATGATCTATATATATTCCCAAATGTGGAAATATCACTAAAATATAATGTAATAACTACTACGAAGGTGGGTAAATAAAAATATTAAAATATGTCGAATTCAAACACAGAGATTAATATGAGTCCCACCTCTCCTAGGCTCAAAACTAAACTGCCAAGAGTAATCTATCCTCCCTCTTCAGATCCTGAAAATGTCGACCCAAAGCAACAAAAAAAAACTACATCCATCTCTTTATGACACACACCAAAATATACCTGTCTCTGTCTCCTACATAGATAGCTTGTCATCCACTTGAAATCGACTAAGTTCCATCTCTTTATTAATTACCTACTACAAATATTCCATCTAGGTATATGAAAATAATATATACCGTCTTGTATATATTCAATTCATCACAATGTGTAACTGAAGACATTTGTGATCAAAGATATACTAGATATGCAATTCAAAGAAAAAATCTGTCGTGAAACCGATACAGCCGATGCAGCCAGTTTTAAACTAGCGTCCGTCGAGACGGTTTGTGAGACTGCGCATAACCATTATCATCTCAATGATATGGAGTGAGACAGCATAATATTATTATTGTTATTATTAATGCGTTAAGTTAGAACACGAATATTCCGCAATAATGTACTGAATTGCAAGTCTAGTATGTCTATGTTTGTGATAGTGAAATTTCATTTGAGGGATATAAAACAGTGAGATGTGATTCTGTGAGTAGACATACGGGAGGTGTTATCATGTTAATAAAGAACAATATTAAATACAAAATAATGGAAAAATTGGTCTTAGATGAACGAAATTCTTGGTTTCTGACAATAAAAGTTAACAATGGTTTTAAACCAGGAATATACTCGGCTCTGTATCACTCGCCGAATCAAAACCACGGAAGATTTCTGGATCTCTTTGAAACATTTTGCAGTAAAATCATAGAATCTAACACCTTTGTATACATTTTTGGAGATTTCAATATAAATATGAAAACAGAAAGTTGCTATTCTTATAGACTTAAAGCTATAATAGAACGGAGCGGTTTAAAACAATCAGTAAATGAGTATACGAGAATCACAGCCACAACACAATCACTTATAGACTTGGTAGTTACCAACGATTTCTCTATGAATGTACAAATATCCGAAGACTTCAAAATATCGGACCATGAGACAATTAAAGCACTTGTACACAAGAAAAACCGAACAGAAACAGGTAAAGTTGGGACATTTAGAAATAAAAAGCAGTACAGTAAGAAAAAAATCTGCGAAAAACTATCAAATAAAGATTGGACATTGTCCAGTGATGTAAATGAGCAAGCAGAAAGATTTGTAAAAAATATGGAAGATGCAATAAATGAAGTTATCCCTCTGAAAACAGTGAGAATGAGAGAAACTTGCGAGTGGTTTAATCACGAACTTCATATAATGCGTAGGGAAAGAGACAAATTATACAAGGCTTTCAAGATAACAAAGCAAGAGGATTTATGGAATAGATACAAAAACTTAAGAAACCAATATAATAAATGTTTAAAAACTCGCAAATACGAATACATTAAAAAGACAATAGAATCCAATAAAAATGATCCTAAAAAAATGTGGAAAAGTATCAAAAATATTATAGAGCCCAAGAAAAACACGAAGTTAGAATCAATTGAGTTTCCAGATGGAATTGAAAATAATATAAAGATTATAGTCGAAAAATTTAATGAGAATTTTATAAGTAGCGTACAGGAAATAAATAAAAGTATTCCCAATTCAACAGACAGTAGAATCCAACAAGAGCCAATTACGATTTCCACCACTTTCAAATTCCGCAACGTCACAATAGAAAAAATAAAGAAATACTTAGAGGGAATGAAAAATAAAAATTCGTATGACGGAATAACTGCACAAACTATGAAAGATTCACTAGATGTAACAGGGACATTCCTAACAAACTTAATTAACAAATTACTTGAATATGGAATCTTCCCACGGGAGTGGAAAACATCTGCTATTATGCCAATACCAAAGATTAAAGAAGCAAGAAAATTTGATGAATTTAGGCCGATAAATGGACTACCAAAATATGAACAACTACTAGAAAGAATTGTAAAAGAACAGCTTATGACATACATAGAAAACAATAACATTTTAGTACCACAACAGTCGGGCTTTAGAAATGGTTATTCTTGTGAAACGGCATTAAATTTCATTATTGATACTTGCAAGAAAAATTTGGATGAAAGAAAAGTGATAACTGCCATTTTCCTGGATCTTAAGAGGGCATTCGAAACAATTGACAGAAGTAAATTACTTAAAAAACTACAAAACATCGGCATAAAAGGAGTGGAGAAGAGATGGTTTCAAGACTACCTGGACTCCAGAAAACAAGTAACGAAGTATGATAATTATGTTTCCAAAACTCAAGATATTAACCTAGGAGTGCCACAGGGTTCCGTGTTAGGTCCAATATTATTTATAATCTATATGAATGACATTGCTCAGTATGTTAATAATAGTGAAATAAAATTGTTTGCAGATGATACATTAATAAAACAACAAGAAAGAACTTACTCTCTGTCCAATATTTTGAAGCACAATTCAAAGACAGGTTACCTTTGAAGTAAAAGCATTATGCAATATCACTTACTCCTCTTTCTTCTATATTTTTTCCAACCGATGGAGAGTTCTCGTACCTACTATTAATTTATCCTCGTCGCCACTTGTACTGTTTGCTCCCTCGAAGATCACTGGCTCTGACTCACACCAAACAGCAACTGGCTTGCTATTTCACAATACTCCAGTTCTTATACTGTTCTGTGTCAGAGACAATGTACCTGTCAATTTACATTGACAGTCCCACACACCACAGATGTACAATCTGTGGATAGTTTACCAATGTGCATACACTACAATAATAATAACTTCTTAAATTCAGCAATGAGGCTTGCCACCCATCCTGAATGTCTTGATTTTATATTGGCACGAGGAGGACAGTTTGCATGTTTCTTACATGCAGCTGAGAAACATGCAGCTGATCTGCTGGCTACCCCACTTGTGGGATATGCCGTGATGGTATAGTAGTAGTAGTAGTGATACATTAATAACGTAAGTGATAGTGTAAGTGAAGGATTAAACAAAATCCAATTAGAAATAGATATTATGTCAGAGTGGTTCAAGAATAATAAACTTAAATTAAATGCGTCAAAAACAAAATATATGATTTTAGGAAACAAAATAGAAACAGATTATATCAAGCCACTAAAAATAAATGGTGAAACTATTGCAATGGTTACTGAAATCAAATACTTGGGCGTAGTGTTAGATAACAAATTGAACTTTAAGAGAAATAGTGAGAAAACGGGAAAAAAATTAAGTAAAAAGGTGGGTTTCTTCAGAAGACTACAGAAGAAGCTGAGTGCTGAAACAAAAAGGACTATATATAATACCATAATTCTACCACATATAAATTATTGCTCTAGTGTATTATTTTTAAGTAATGATACAGATCTAAGTAGAATGCAAGTAGTACTAAATAAAGGAATGAGGGCAATACTAGGGGTAAATAGATATTGTAGAATAAGCACAATGTTAAATAAGCTGAATTCGATACCTTAATTCGCAGATTGGGTAACTCCAAAATAGCTACTTTACAGGGCGGACAAAAAACTAAATATTTTTGTTATGCATATTATTATTATTATTTTCCTTATTCTAAAATATCTACATGATGTAGATACATGTTCGTAACACAATAACCATGACATAATTATGTTTATAATGGTTTTGTAGCCTTTTTTTGGAGTTACCTAATTTTCTGTGATAGATTTTCTAAAATAAATGCTATAATTGATGGAGTTACCCAATTTGCCTATAAGTATTGTATACTGTTTGGTCTCATAATAATGTTATTTTTAAAGTGTTTTATATGAAAATCAAATTAAATTGAAGTAATATATATAGGATAAATACTTCAACATCATCATCATCATCATCAACGCTCCTCTCGGGAGGACAGGGCAGAAACCAGCCTCCTCCATTCAGAGCGACTCTGTGCCAATTGCGTCACCTCTTTCTACGATATTTCCTGCGCTCTGCTGTTGTCGCTATAAGAACGGTGTATTGTGAAAGAGGGAAATCACGGGCTGACGAATCCTTGCGGACGGAAGACCGGTGCTCTTTTTGCCAAATAGCCTTTTCAGGATATTACCCAGCCTGGAACATCGTCTATCCTGTATCACGGAGTTGAACATAGTTGAACAAAAAAGTTGCACCTTTAGAGATATGCTCGTTGATAGCTAGACAGAAATAATGAAGAGTGACAAAATGTGAAAATAATAATTCGTGTGGAGCATTATTTTAGATATCGTGGTAGTCCATTTTCGTGAAGATATTTTCAGTCTCGTTTAGATTATTTAAGCAGACAATATTTTTTGGGCCAAGGCTTTTCTTCCTTTGAGGCAATTTATTTATTTATTCATTCATTCTTTACTGTACATTGATCACAATATATACAATTTTATAAAAAAAATGCATTCAAATTAGGTGTGATCAATATACAGAGGTCGGTTGCCCAATAAGAGACTCTTACGACTTGTATTATGAGATAGCTGAAGTCCAGTATCCGATCAAAGTGTCTTGCCTCTTGCACACTGATGCCCTCTCTGTATATCTCAAGATTTTTAAATCCGCCAAAAGAAATTTTATTATTTTATAAGTAAATGCCTTAATATTACGTGTTATATTCTAAAAATATTGTTCTTGGCACAAATCGTCCCACAAGGGACGGGTTGCCGTAATCTTATAAATAATAATAATAATATACAGAGGGCGAGTTTATCACATCTCTTTTTGATTTTTTAAATTTGAATTTTAAATTTTTATTACTCCATGATTCATCCTTTTTCCAAGAGAAGTCTCAGAGTTTTCATCAGAATCTGAATGTTCTGAATATGGGACTAACGAGATGTTGACTCTTGTGCTGCCCTTCTCTGTTGCAATATTATGATCAATAGCATTAGCCTGTGCATCTAACAATATCCCTTGTGTCGCATTATTATCATCAGTAGGTATTTATATTTTGGATTTCTGCAAGATTACCACTATCAAGTAATATGATGGGCCAATTCCATTATAAAAATTCGAATTGTCTTTGATAAATTTGTGGAAAATCATGATTTCTGGGATTTGTTTCACTCATACGATTTTCTTCACTCCTTCAATTTTCAGTTACTAATTTAACCATAGTCTTTAGTCTGCTATTCATCTATAAAATGATGAGTAAACATTTCACTTTTGCCTGACGATGAGAGCGGAAGCTCTTGAAAGCCGGCTCGCAAAATAAATAATGTCAATAGTGGAATAACTATATATCGTGTTTCATTTTAAAAATTATTAATATGAACTTCCACCAAGAACCGTCGGTCGAGAAATTAAACTTATGATAAGTAGGTAATGTATGTAGATACACGTTCAGTTCTTCGGATTTTGAGCTTATTTAAAAATAATCATGATTCAACAAATCCTAATATATCAAAAAATAAAGCCGTTTATTTAAGTATTAAAACCTAGATTTTTTATTTGACTATAAAATAATAACATAATATGTGTTAATAAACAATACAATATTAGTAAATCAGCTTCAAAATTTGTGCGCAAACATATCCAGTAATAATTAAATTCCACGTAGTAACTCTTGCAAAAGTTGCATTATTTAAAATGTGAGTAGGTACCTTACATATTAACTACATCACATAAGGAGCAAATGATAAAAAAAAAACTTTAAAAAATTTAAGAAAATAAAACTGATACTTATGGTTACAGTTATCTAACATTTTTTTACAGGATAAGATATCCAAAAACACTATTTTGTAAAATATTCCTAATACACAACCTATCTCTCGCAAGTCTCCATACAGAATGGTGGAGTTACCCAATTTGCAGCGTTGTAAATACTAACATTGGAGTTACCCAATTTTCTTGAGGTGTTTTTTAGGGCATTTGTAATTACGTTGGATTCTTCAAATTTACCTAGAATGTGTGTTGGAATACAGTTAACATTATGGCATCATTAAGTCATTTTGTCAAAAAATGGAGTTACCCAATCTGCGAATTAAGGTATCGTATGTTATCTGTTAGGCAGCAAATTTTACTAAACACTTTTACATTTCTATATAAGTTGGAAAAAAATATGTTGCCGTCTTATATGGGAAGAAATCTAGTGAGAAACTTAGACAGACGCAGTTATCCAACTATAAGGCGAGATGAATTTAGACTTCCGAGAATAAGACTGGCAGCAACAGGAAACAGTCTTATGTTTAAAGGCATGAGGCTGTTTAATGAAATTCCTGGCCGAATCAGGGGGGCTGAAAACATCTCATCTTTTAGGAGACTGTGTGTGCGCTATGTCAAAGAGAGATTCTCATGATACAGTATATTGTAATGTTGATTATCGTAGTATGTATATTTAGTATAGTATGAATTTGTCTAGTTTAATTTGTAATTAAGTAGTGTATGTATCACTTAAACCTAGTTTTTAAGTTATAAAAATGTGTTATTTTTATGACTTTATTAAACAAAAATAAAAAAAATTCTATCATACAGATTCCGATTGAACTCAGCAAGCGCTAATAGCCCAATAACTCCCTCTGAAGTAACACTCTCTCCCTCCAACAAGTGTTAGAACTCCAGCACCATGCTAGAATCCTCCATCTATCAAACTTGATGAATTCAATTGAATATCATAATTAATCTACTATTATAGTAATTAATCTTTATAGACTTAATTATGGGTCAATTACTTTTTACAGTGAAAAAAGATGTTCTTCATTCAATAATTAATATAAGTTTTTACAGGGTTGAATATTTTGAGAATTAAAATTTATTTTTTTCTTTTACATTATTAGCAAATAAACAAATACTTAATCCTGTGTTGATTTGAACCCTTGGATATTATTCTAACAATTTCTATTCTGTAAACAATAATTCAGCTGTTAAGTGTGACAAAAGTCTAACTCACAATGTCAAGAATTTTTAGTTCTAAATTCTTTTGAAAATTTCAAATCTCATATTCAAAGTGTAAAAAAAACATAAACCAAATCCAGATATAGAGAAAATGACCGAGATGCATTATTATTTTGATAAGATTCATAAAAAGTTTAAATTGTTTATCTCAGTTCTTAAGATACATAAAATTTTTTTATGAAAATGAAGGTAATCAATTGAATGTAGACGGAAAGTGATGAAAAGAGTGCTAGTAAACTGTGCAAAAGATATCTGTGGAGAAACTGAGATCGAACGAAAGAAAGGTGATACATGATGGGATGATCATGTTAAGGGTGCGATTATGAGGAAGAAGAATGCATGGTAAAGTGTGTTAGCTTCACATAACTTAGATCAAGTAAAAATTGAGAGTGCTGAAGAAGTGTACAAGATATAAGAAGTGAAGGTGCTGATAAAGTAAAAAAGGATATTAGTTGATGATGAGTGTAAGAAATTCTCTGATAATGTGAAAAAATATATGACAATGTTTTTAAAGTTGAGCGTAAAAGAAGCAATAACAAGATGAAAAATTTAAAGAAGGATGTGTGCACAGCATGCCAGGCATGATTGAAAACAGCTAAGTCTTGGAACAAGTTGACGAATGTGTGTACTTAGGTAGTTTGTTCACGAAAGATGAAAGTGATATTGAATGGAGAAAAGTTGCTGGCAATAAGGTAAACGGTGCAATCAAACCAATAATTGTGAATGAAAACATTTCTACCACAGTTAAAACACAGCTATCTTAGTACTAACACTGAAGTATACAAGTGAGACATGGATACGGCTAAAGGATGTGCGGTAAAAACCTCAGATTGTATTTGTAACGCTATACAAGATGAATGTGGAATAAAAGTTGGTGTGACAACCAAGATATAATGATGGTTTGGACATGTGGAAAGAATGAATGAGAACTGAAGGACCAAGAAAATATACTTGGCTGATAGGAATGGTGCTCGCAGGCATGACCATCCAAAGGTCAAATGGGAAGGCCATATAACCTAGATTCTACAGGACAGACACGCATCAAGCACATTGGATTGTATGATAGCGGCAGAAACGAAAATTGTATACAAGGATAGGAGGAAGTGGCCCTCAATCATTTCTACCTACCCCACGAAGGAAGTGGCATTGTATTGTATGTAATAAAAAAAAAATGAAACTTGTCAATTTGTTTCCTTCATACCTCAGAATAAATCTTGAGGGCTTAACTTTTGTTACACAACTCAACAACTCTATTATACACAACATAGTATTTCTCCCACCATACAACTCCATCTCATTGTGCATTTGTTCGGGAAGTAGGGGAAAATATACACAGTAACTGGTTAACAACATAAATTTGTTATACAGAACATATAATGTTTTAATATTAAAAACTTATACTAAATTTAAGGACAATTCTCTTACAATGTTTTTAAACATCAGTAGTATGAAAATTAATATTCAGCTTCATACTTCAGCCATATACACATAATTTTTTTTTCTGGCAATCCACACATACAATAAATATAAACAAACTGATTTGCAAGGGAGTTATGAACTAACATTGAATGTATTTAATATATTCAAAAATATCAAACCACAAGTCACAGAAATAACAATAAAATTTTCAAATAACAATTTTTTTACACACAAATTTTAAATTCAGATTTTCAAATCCATCAAGATATTCCTTATATGGAGTAACGAGTAAATTCAATATGTATGAAGCATGGTAAACACTGCATTTAAGCCAGAAATATTGGAGATTGTGATAGAGAAGTTTTAGATAGGAAGGTGAACAGAAAGTAGAGACTGTTATTACTATGGAGCAGTTGGCTGATATGTGTAGTTACTATAGCCTCCCTGAGGTGGAGGAGCTGGAGGGCGAGAGTACTGATAAGGGGTCTGCGGGGGGTACTGTGAAGGAGCGTAGCCTTGCTGAGAATGCGAGTACCCATGAGGTGGGTAGCCCTGGGGGCCTGGTGGAGGATAACCCTGGGGACCAGGACCTGAATAGCCCTGGGATGGAGTAGGGGCAGGTGGTTGAGATGGTGTATTTTGATAATTAGTAGGAGCAGGACTTCCTGGTTGAGAAGATGGTAAAGGCTGAGTGGATGGTGGTCCATAGCTACCCTGTGTTTGAGAGGGCCCGCTAGGAGGATATGCCTGACTGGGAGCTGTGCTCATAGTGCCTGTCACACCATTCTGTGGATTTGTGCTAGGAGAAGAGTAGGTGGGAGACTGTGCCGAAGGAGGACCATAATTAGGTGCTCCTGGAGTTGGTGTTGAATAACTTGCAGGTTGTGGGGAATGGCTGGGCTGGGTGGTGGAGGCGGGGGGATAGCCTGTGGGTGGAGCAGATGCAGGGAAGGGCTGGGATGGATAAGAGGAATTCTGATTGTTGGGACTACTATAATTTGTGGTGGACGGACTATTACTTCCTGGACCTCCATAGCTGGTGCTCATTGGTGGATTTTGGAATGCTGCACCTCCTGAATAATTTTGAGAAGCAACAGGTCGTACTCCAGGGTAAGGTGATGAGGAAGGTGCTGGTACTCCACCAGTTGGTGCGGCATAAGACTGCTGCATGGAAGAAGGAGGATAATTGCTTCCTCCAGGATATGTGGTATTAGGAGCTGTGGTATTAGGTGGGCCGTAATTGTTATTCGTAGGATAACCTTGAGGTTGAGACCCTGGGGTTCCATAGTTCTGTTGATTGGGATTCATATATCCCGCTTGTGTTTGTGGAGGATAATTACCACCAGGTATGTTTTGGTACTGTCCTTGATACTGGTTGGAATAACCTCTCTGGTTGTATGTCTGAGGTGCTCCACCCGGTCTTGGTGGGTTGGGTGAGGATCCTCTGTAACCTTGTGGAGCCGGAGAATAGCTGTTGGGGTTCATACTTTGCACAGGATTACTGCCATCTCCAGTCGGGGGATTGCCTGGCTGCAGTTGGTGAGGAGGCTGAAAATAAATAACAGGTAAACTTTTTGTAATTGGCAAGACAATTTGAAGGCAATTTGATTAAACTTTTTGCATTGTTACATGAAAATCTCACAAAAATCCAAACTGATACATTACCACAAGTTAATATGGTTGAATTTTAGTACTTTTGTTGTGCCATTTTCACAAAACAGAATATATGATGCACTATTAATATAAATATCATAACAAGATATAATTACAAGAAGAAGGTGGATGACAAGGTTTCCAAGTCTGGAGTTAAGAAGCATGTTAACTTTAGTACTATTTGCGGATTGTTCAAATTAATGAACAGAGCTGAGCAGTGGCTTTCACAAAATAAGATGTATTTACTTTCATTCTCTTAGCCTTAAATGGCCTAATGATAGAAATTGCGATATCTCAATTGAAAGATCCTAGGTTCGAATCCTGTTCAGCCTTAACAATGCAAGCTTAAATGGGTCAAAACTGATACCTTTAATAAATAAAATTTACATTTTATACTTGATTTTGAGGATACATTGTGTTTGAAATGAAAAGATATTAATGTGTAGTTAACAGTGAAAATTCTGGTCAATGCTCAACCAAAATATATGTATGAAGCAATTGTAGGGTCAAATGTCATACTTACTGGTAACATGGCTTGAATATTCTGCGAGGCATCAGCCATGGATGCCAAATGTACAAGATTTCTATGAAGGATTTGTTGATATTGCGCGCATTCATTTATTTGTCCTTTGGACTGAAATTCTTGAATGGCTTGAATCATGTGGGCGTTCTCATCTAACATTTTTTGAATTTGCGCTGCGTTGGGTGGAGGGCGATTCCCTCGAGGCACAAAGGCAACAGACATAGTTAATTTTTAAATCCAGTAAGCGAAGAAAGTAATAAGGAATTTTCTTGAAGAAAATGTTAACCGTAGATCGTGTTCAAGAAACCGGTAACTGTGATGCTTTGCGTTAAGCGGTCTCATAAAACATAATTTATATAGGGTTTATTTATTTTTCATCGAAATACGGTGTATAGTTAGAAAGTCTTAATAAATTATTTTTTTCGTGAACATAGCTAACATAATATCACTGGCAATATCTATCACTTCACTCGTAACTCTCTATCCACTTGACACCATCTTGACACACTCAACAGAACGCGGGCCATAAAGGACGCCATATCTATTCTCTATAAAAATAAAAATCTATGAATCTAGATCTACATTACGAGGAAGAAGAAGACACTCTATTTAGGTCCATGGGATTTGGATAGAATAGACCATTAAAGGTCACGTGGTCTTGTCTATGGATTTGCTTTTGCTTGGGGGGCAAACAATCAAATTGCGCAAATCATACTTGTAGGATGTTATGCCATAAGAGAAAAAAAAGAAAGTCAGACGACAAAATTATAACAAAATCGACACTGACAGTTTTTTTGATTATTAGGTATCTATTCTTTAGGCGTCCCACCTAATATTACACCGTAAACACTGTGAATGTGTTGTGTTGGGATGCCTGATGCCCCTCAAGGATTTTTCTGTGACGTCATCCTTTAATGGTCTATAGAGGTGAATGTCAGTAATAAATTTATTTATTTGAAGGATGCGTCAACACGCATTATAAGTATTAAAAAAATTGTGCATTTAGGTACTTGGTACATTTAGGTAATTGAGCACTCGTCAGGTATAATAGTAATTATATTATACTTTAAAAATATTTTTTGGGATATCAGCGTGACCAGATTTGGTAGTTTCCTACCTTTTTGGTAGTTTTGACGGCATTATCACTTATCAGCAGTGTTTAGTAGCTTTAAATTCTTAGGTAGATTTTGGTAGTTTTTCAACAGTCGTTACAAATATCCGTTACGTTCTAGAAAAAGGTACTGTGAAAAAATATTATTTAAGAAAACCGAGGAGTTTTTGAAATGTTTCAAATTCCTATACCATTTTGAAGAATTTAGAAGTTTTTAATCTCCACAAGCAGTAGTTTTTGAAAATAAAATCTTGTGCAGCGTTACCAGACGTACGGTAATTATCGTATTTGTACGGTAATTTCATTCTCCGTACGGTAGTAAGTTACCTTATGACATGAATGGCCAACCTTTTCAGCAGCTTGGCCAAATTTTAGAAACGAGATTTCCTACTGGGCCACAACAATGTACTCTAATATTACATATTTACAATACTGGGCAATTTCAATCCAGTATCTATTCTAGAGTTGGGAATAACGGCTCTTTGAAAATAATGGAACGTAAGCGACTGTTATTTATTTATATTCTGTTATTAGAAAAGCTACCGTTATCATCCCCCCCATAAAAAAAAAAAAAAAAAAAAAAAAAAAAAAAAAAAAAAAAAAAAAAAAAAAATCTGGCGACGAACAATAATAAGATACGCAAGATTAAACGCGCAAATAAAAAAGAAGTCATTTTAGATCTTAAACTCAGCGATATGAGGTTTGTCCCCCATCCTGTCTTAATTTTTTGGCTGGCAACTTTTCTAATAATAATATAAATAGTTATAATTAAAAGATTAAAATAATCTCTTTTAAATTACATCAATAATAAAATTAATATAGTAAAAGATTTTTTTACTATATTAATTAGATTAAAAGTTTTTAATTTAATTTTATGAAAAATAAACATGTAAAATCATGTGGAGATTGACCACTCAGGTGATAAAAGGGTTATGAATAATATTATCTACCCGTATCTCGAACTCATAATACTTTTGTGTCAATCAACAGATGTCCGTAGTAGTACCGTTTTGAGGCGAAAAAAAGAACGCGTTCCTTTTCAAATAATACCTAAATATTATTTTCCATACTAAATTGTATCACCGCGTGATTTGGAACGTCATTGGTAATACCTAACCGGTCGTCCATAGTAAAATGTATGGCGGTGTGATAAGTAACACTATTATTAATATTTAAGTGATTTCCCATACAAAATTTGATATCTGTGATAATTCACGTCGTTCGGAACGAAGTAGCGGGTCGTCGTCAGAAATCACTCGATAATAGGGTGATGTGATATATCGATATTCTGCTACCAAGCTTCATAAAAATAATTTAATATATCATGCGTTCCTCGTTATAACGACCAACTCTAATCTATTCTATCACGTGAATATCACGCATTCCTAATGTTATTGTCGAGTGCATCGATAAAATGAATGAAGTATAGTAATCTACCGATTTTTACCATTTGTCGGTAGGCAATTATAGACGGGTGATTAGTATCGGTATTCGGTAAAAGTACCGGATACTTATGGATTCGAGCAAATATTCTTTAGGAAAACCGAGGAGTTTTTGAAATATTTCAAATTCCTATACCATTTCGGAAATTCAGCGACGGGGGGGGGGGAGGTAGAGATTATTGTGAAAAGAAAAGTACCTATCCGATATTATTATCGTCAGTACAAATACCTGGTACATAGTAGAAAAAGTATAATATTTTGTATTTTTGTTGACGTATACCGAATTTGGATACAAAAATACCGATTTTGTGGGGAGCTCTACCGATTTTGCACAATGACGTTGTTCGAGACCGCTGATTGAGTGACATTGACGTTTGGCACCGAGAGGGGACATTACGATACATTCGTGAGGGTGAATAACAATAAAACCAAATAGGCGTTGATATTTGGCTCTTTTTACTGTATGTAGTTATTTGGTAATTTTATGTGGCGACATTTGGACTGCTTCATCACCAGAATAGTGCATAATGTATAAATCGTGTATGTGTTCATTAGAAAGTCTTGAATCAATTAACCCTTAAGAATTTATTATAGATTTTAAAGGGTACTATCCCCCACATATCTATCTTAGAAATGGATTGTACAGACTGATCTGACGAAGTTTGAATTTATAGACAAAAAAAATACTATACTATACCCTCACGCCGTGTCCCAGGTGGGGTAGGCAGAGAGAATGGAACGCCATGTCGCTCTATCCTTACATACTTCTTTAGCTTCCTCTACATTCATCCAGTTTCTCATACATGCACGCCGATTCCTCTTACTTAACACGCGACCGTCCTTGAGAATTTGATCTACGTGGTTAGGCCACGTAGTTCTTGGACGTCCGCGCTTTCTTACACCCTCTCTTTCAGATAAATACACCCTCTTCGTCAATCTTACACCATCCATTCGCTCCACATGACCAAACCATCGCAATTTATTTACACGCATTCTATCAACAACACTCCTCTTGCATCCACTCATTCTTCTAATATCCTCATTTCTTACTCTATCACGCAATGTTTTACCTACCATTCTTCTCAGTGATCACATCTCCACTGCATTTATTCCACTCTCGTCCTTCTTCAGCCATGTCCAAGTCTCGCTTGCATACATCAGTGTCGGTACGAGGATGGCGTTGTGCACCAGCATTTTAGCCATGTTCGAGACATTGCTATTGCTGACAATAGATCGAAGTGCACCGTTCACTCTCGCACCAGCCTTTCTTTTTTCAATGTCCCTTTCGTACCTACCATCCCTCACAAACATACTTCCTAAATAAACATATTCGTCCACTTGCTCCAAACATTCATTTCCAACCTTTATTTCACACATTGTTCTTTCAATCTCTCTTTCAAACACCAGCACTTTCGTCTTTGTCACATTCATTTTCATCCCATTCATACTGCAACTTTCATATACAACTGACACAATCTTTTGTAAATCACTTTCACTCTCAGCCATTAATACCAAATCATCTGCATACATCAACACATTCAACAGTTTCCATTCAGTTCAATGCCAACATCCATCTCTTTCAAAGGACGCATACAGTAGTCGAAAAAAAGGTTGAACAGCCATGGAGACATGGCACAACCTTGCTTCACTCCTTTGGTGAGGACAAACCATTCGGAGAAGGCGTTATTTACCCTCACGCAGGCGGAGCTCCCAACGTATAGTGAAGAAATTGCGTGGATCAACTGGCTGTTCACCCCATACTCCGACAACACGCGCCACAATCTCTCCCGATCCACACGATCATATGCTTTCTCCAAATCCACGAACGCACAGAAAAGCTTCTGGTGTTTACCCAGAAGCTTCTCTACGACCATTCGTAGGGAGAAGATCTGATCAGTGCACCCTCTACCATTCAAAAAAGCTCCTTGTGCATCCCATATCTTACACTCTGTTGCCTTTCGTACTCTCTCAATCAGAATTTTTCCATACAGTTTTCCAAACTCAGCAAACTAATAGCCCGATAACTCCCACATTCAAGCCTAGAACCTTTTCCCTTATATAGCGGACAGATGATAGCCTTCCGCCAGTCCTCTGGAGTAACGCCTTCTTTCCAACAAGTGTTGAATAGTTGTAGGCACCATGCGAGAGTCTTCTGCCCACCAGCTTTGATGAGCTCAATTGAAACACAATCATATCCTACCTACCTACCTACATATCCTACCTACCTACAAAAAAATATTTATTGGATTTTTCTGACCTCTCATAGTACCTACTAGGCTTTACAGTTGCAATGACACAGTTTATGTGCATGAGAATATGATAATTAGCATCTTCCCTCCACTAGTCACATTGATGATGTAATGTTTATCACTCCAGCTATGGTCCTGGGTTGGATTGTTCAGTTAGTATATTTATAATTCTCATGTATTTTGTCTAAAAAGAAAGGCAATTTGCATAAGAAAGTGTGTTAATGAATTATAGTGCAGGCACGTGTCTTCGCACATGCCCTAAAATAAATAAATCTTAAAGATTGCATACTGTATTAGTTATAAATTCATATATAATCTTCAAATGATATTGTACACTACTATAATTACACAATTTTTAAGATTATACATTTATTGTAGGGCATAATTGCATGTATGGAAGGCACGCCGCTGCTACAGAGTACAGTGGAACCTCTCATAACGAGTAATTTGCATTACAAGCAAAAAAAAATATGTCAAAAAGTTGCTCCATTCACGTGCGACATTTCGCACAAGGAGTAACAAGTCAAGAATAAGACAGCCACAATGTGCTATTCAGGATCAAAACGGCAAACTACTGTTTGAGGATGAATTGATCGTAAAAAGATGAAAATAATACCTAGACAAATGTATAAAGGAAAGGACATACTTGAGGAAAGTAAAGCACTAGAAACAATATGATGAAGAAAATAATGGAGATTATATCTTAAGAAGTGAATTTGATAATGCCTTATCAAAGTTGAAAGACGGCAAGCCAGGTATTGACATAATTCCATCAGAGCTGCTTAAATGAAATCACAAAATTTGCCTGAAAATCCAAACTGCATGTTCTGGTGACGGACCGAGTCTCATTGCATATGCAAAGGCATGAGCCAAGTCTCTGCCCGACTGTACGCAGTGAAATGGAGTAAAACTTTCACCTCATATTATCTCCTGCGTAAAATCATGTGACCTTTCATTCATGGAATGCATGTTGCACATGCATTTTGGATGAAAATTAGGTCATACATCCAAATAATTTGTATTTTGATATAACAAAGAGTACCTAAATAAATCTCATCAGTCGGCTATTTAGTTTTTTTTTAAGTAAAAAACTAATATTGGTAATAAATATTTGTTTTTTGTTTTATAAAATCAAAATGTTTGTAATGGTCAACAAGTTTTGAGAGTTTTTCTACCAAATTTGTTGAAAATTTAATATTTTTCCGTTTTTGCTAGAGAGTGCTCTTAATTATTTGTCATAAATTCATATTTTTATTTACGTGCTTTTCCAAATCTTAATTGTATTGAAAGTTGTTACTCTCCTCTCGTGAACAAGGGGTCCGTGGTTCGATACCAGGTGTCAGCAAACTCCCCTTTCACTACACAACCTTTTAGTAGCTTATTGTGAAAGGTGTACGAGGGTTGCTACTTAAGTTTTGAGATACGGCAAAACCAGTACGAATATGAAAAATCTGACTTTGTCATCGTAAAGTTTGAAACATTTTATGGCAATCATATTCAGAACGTTTTGTCATATGAGTGATATTTCTATTGATTACACCTACTTGAAAAATTTGCTTTGTTAAAAAAATGAAATTAAATCGTGAACATTTTCGTGCGATAATTTTCTATGACTTTCGACGTGGATTAAACCAACAACAGTGTACCAATCAACTTGTTGCGACTTTTGATGGTGAAGCACCATCTCAAGCCACCATGTTTCGCTAATTTTCTGATTTCAGTCGTGGTCAGACTTCGTTGCAGGACGAATTTCGTGAAGGTCGTCTAAAATCGGCTATTGTGCCAGAAAACATCAATGCTGTGGGTAAACTGATTTTGCAAAATCGTCATGTGACATACCGTGAGATTGAGGTATGCTTGAGCATTGGTTCCACTCGCATATATTTAATATTGCATGAACGTTTGGCTGTCAAAAAGATTTTTTCGCGTTGGATACCGCATAGTTTGGCAATCGTTAAAAAAAAGGCTCGTGTTGATTTTTGCAAACAAATGATGAAAAAAATCAATCGTGGTACTTCAAAAGATGTTTATAAGATTGTGATAGATGACAAATCAAAAATATATGCATACGAGTCCGAAACTAAACAACAATCACCTGTATGGGTCTTTCAAGATGAGCCAAATCCAACAAGTTGTTCACGCACGAAGCACTTCAAAACAAATGGTCGCCTGTTTTTTCGGAATAACTGGATATATCGCTACCATTCCATTAGATCAATGTAGAACGGCTAATTTTGAATGGTACACCACCATTTTTTTGCCAGAAGTGTTCGGAAAAATAAGGGAAACCAATTGCAGAAGACAAATCATTCTCCACCACGATAACGTAAGCTCTCACACATCAGCTCAAACAAGTGCATTTTTAAGCATTTAAAACACCAAATTATTGGGTCATCCGCTGCACAATCCTGATTTGGCACTCAATGTTTCTTTTTATTCCCGCAGATCAAAAATAAATTGTGAGGTCAACGTTTTATGATGCCTGAAGAGGCGGTTGATGCGTTCAAATCACAAATTCTGGAGGTACCTCAATCGAACCGGAAAAAGGGCTTCAAAGATGGCTTCAAGCGCATGCAAAAGTGGATTGATCTTCATGGAAAATATTTTGCAAAACAATAAAGCCGTTTTCGATTATAAATATTTGTTTATACTTGTTTATCTCAAAACTTAAATAGCAACCCTCGTATATAAGGTTGTATTTGGGTTTAAAACAAAAACCCAGATATATCTTTTTTATTTTAAAATTTGAATCTACGTAAATAAAAAAAGTTCATTGTGTATTCTTTCGGCATGGAATGCATTATCGTATTTTATATTGTTTTTTATAGAAAAAAATGTTTTGCTTAACGAGTAAGATTCTGGAACGAATTAAACTCGTTATGAGAGGTTCCACTGTATTATTTTAAATTTCCATAATTTAAAAAAAAATCATCAGTTGCCAATCCCTGGATGTGAGGTGATATGGATGTTGATAATACTGCAAACAAGTGAGAACTTACTGATAACATGATAAGAGCATTAGTATGTTGCACCATTAGTGTTGTGTAGGAACACCCACAAATACTCAGTACATTGACTTGTGTCCTATTGCAGTATGTTGTTACTAGTATGAGTTCAGATAAAATCAATTTACATGGAAAGCCATCCCTACAGGTCTCTCACAATTATAATATTAAATTTGGTTATCTTCACATTACATCTTCATATTATTTTATACTGACAATTTATAATTTTACTGTACAAATTAGTTGACAACCAATATTGAAACATCATTTATGACTAATATAGTTGAAAATATTTTGGATTTATAACTAATAATAAAATTTATTTGTAGATGGAAGATGCACCTAACAGTTTGATGAAAAGAGATGAAGAATATTTGTTAAATAATAATGGGATATCATTGCGAGTAAATAATCCTAAGACAAGTGATAGGGTTAAATCATTAAATCTCCTCTCTCACATCATTGTAGGAGACAAAAAGAGGTCATCCAACGGAAGAACTTATATATGTGATACTTTAGTTAATACTTATAACACTTGTCACCTACAGTCTCAACAAATGGGTATGTTCTTTTAGATGATTCATATTTACCTATGCCTAGTGTGCTTTTTAATATTCTCTGCTGTTCAATGAAGAAATAATTATAATTTAAACATTGCAAATAATTATTTACTATTTCTTTATTCATAGAAACATTTATTAAATATCTGATGATAGTAAATTATTAAATAATTTACAATGTGTTGCCGCCTCAGGCAATGCAATTGTATTGGGGCTAGCAACAAAAACATTACAAAAGTCAAAAATAGCAGTATCCTTTATTTCTCTAAGCTACATGTCTGCACAGTCTGGATCCCAAGAGCACAGTGCCCCACTGGCCAATCCACTCTCAAGATGTGTACTATTTCCTCAACCCTAAATTCATTCAAAATATATAATGCATTTAGTTGTTGAACCTTAAGAATTTTCGATTTCTTGAATAAAAGCTCAGTTGGATAAAAAAAAGGAATGTTTTTAGTTCCTCTTGTAACCTCCTTTTGAGAAATAAAAATATATTTTAGGACTTGGGATGCTGCACCCCAACACTATTCCATATGGTAACAGTGACTGGCATATTTCGTAATACATCATTATCAATTTATTTACTAGAAGTACTGCCCTAACTGTTCTAAAGTATCAACTAATTTACAGATTCATCTAGTCAATGTTTCCAAATAATAATCCCATCTTATGCTGATCAATTAATCCAAGATATTCAACTTATTTACATATAGTCAGTAAATAGCATACTGTGGACTGGGAGAGATTATGATGTGTGCTGTCAGAGTATGTGGTGAGCAGCCAGTTAATCCACACAATCTCTTCACTCTACATGTTAAGCTCCACTTGCATGAGAGTAAATAATACCCTATCATAGTGGTTCGTACTCATCAAGGGAGTGCAGAAAAATGTGAGTGAAAGAGATTGTTATGTGGGTGTACAATAGCTGCAGTTCGAATGTCTTAAAAATTAATGTTACGATGAAATCGTTGGTGTTTGAAAGAGGGAATGGAAGAATGGTTTGTGAAATAAAGGTTGATGATGAACGTTTGGAGCAAGTAACCAAGTATGTATATTGGGAATTTTGTTGAGAGTGAACGGTGTACTTTGACCTGTTGGCAATGTGTAGAACATAGCAAAAATGTTTGAGCACAATACCATAACATTGCATGATAAAGTGAGGAATGAGGATATTAGAAGAATGAGTGGATGCAAGATGAGTTTTGTGAACAAAATTCGTGTAAATAAGCTATGATGTTTTGGAAACGTAAAACTAATGAATGAGAAAAGGATGACAAAGAAGATGTAATTATCTAAAAGAGGGGGTGTGAGGAGGCATGGGTGTCTGAGAATCACGTGGCTTGATCACGGGATTGTATGAATGTAGCAGAAGCAAAAGAATGTGAAGTCCGATCACAAGAGTATATACCAATTTTAAATCATCCAGGGGCTGACATCTCCTGTTTAATGAAAATGATATAAAACATAACATGTAAGTAAAGGCAATTCACATAGACTGAGTTAGTCCTAAATAAGGATATGAGACTTGTATTATGGTTACCAACATGACGATGGAAAGAAACAAACTATGGAAAAATCTCCCTAGGCTTAGGCAAGCCAAGAACTACTTGGAGGATATAACTTTACAAGAACCAAGGCATACACTAATCTAAGTAAAACAAGTCTGAAAGCAGTAACGGGTTTCCTAACTTACATTTACTTACCTCTGATTGATTCTGCCAAGCAGAAGTATAACGCCCTGGAAAGATGTAAAGAGGATACAGTAAGCAACATATAGCTATACTATATGACAGTCAAGCAGCTATTAAAGCATTGTGTTCAAACATCATCAACTCCAAGATGGTTTGGTCATGCTTCCTCAAACTTAACGAGTTAAGCAAGAAAAATATAGTCACCCTCTTCTGGGTACCTGGACACATCGAGGTTGAGGGCAATGAACAAATTGGCAAGAAAGGGTGCAGCAATGCAATTCTACTGACCAAAACCATTTTGTGGTCTGAGACATACATTTTTCTAAGAGAAAATCAAAAAGAAAGGGATACAAGTAAGAAATGAACTATGGAAAAAATTCTCTAGGCTTAGGCAAGCCAAGGAACTACTCAGAGGATATTGCTACAGAAGAACCATGGCATGCACGAACCTAAGTAAAACAAGTTCCAAAGCAGTAACGGGTTTCCTAACAGGTTTCATTGATACCTATGGGACAAAAAAGTCCAATACAACGCTTCCAGACTCCACATTTTTCCAAACATTATTATTAATACCTTCGATAGGTCCAAAAAAATAGCCAAACACTTCCCGTCATCTATTGCATCAACAATTCATTGAACAAAATCATTGGCAGCATTCTAAGCCATTCTGAAACCATATTGATTTAAGGCAAAAATTTATATTTTTATGAATGTTTGGGATCAAAAAACTTTACTAATTACACTTTACTACACACAACTTTCGTGGACCTAAGCCTGCAATTGTCACGCGTGGGCGGGAAAACATAAGATACAACAATTAATAAAAAAATTAAAGACAAGTGCAATTAGATAAAATAAGATTCTTCAAGTACATGATTACATTGTCTAGGGTTTGTTTTTCAATACTTATAATTCACATTTTCATAAAATATTATTTTAAAAGTATGATGCTTCAATAAATAAATAGGTTATATTCAAATATCTCTTGTATTTTGGGTGTTAGTAATATTTCTAGAGGTTTCTTTGCTAGTTTATAACTTTCTGTGTAGAAATTTAAACATTTTTTTTTCTATACATCCGTCATCTTACACATATTTAAAGGTAAAAATTATTAATACATGTAATGGATATTATACAGTTCAACAACAATAATGGCATGTTTAAAAGTGACTTAGATAGCATTGAAATGAGGATGACATTGTGTCTACCTGTTTGAATGCGGGTGTTATACACAATCATGCTGGTAATTTTCATTGTGTGGGTATTTTTTTTTATTTTATTTAGTTGGGGTATAATATGCACCACAACCAGTAAGATCCATTGTACTCCCTCTACTCAGCTTTCTCGGTGTTGCCCGTCAAAGCGTACCCTCAAGTCCCAAACATTTTATGAAGTCTAGGGTCTTAAGTGGATCTAAGGTATAGAGCGATTCCACTTCTACCCAGTGCCTGCCTAGGGCTTTGTTGTGTGGGTGTTAATCAAGCGTTAATTCCACAGGTCGAATACAAAATCTTCTATGGTCGATCCATGATGTGGTAATGGAAGTTCACGTAGGTGGAGCTGGTATTCTGTTATGTCGTGGCGCGTTCCCAGTGGCGTGGGTGGAGTACTTTGAATATGGTGTCATGCGGTGAATTCTTTGACGGATATTGAAGATAACTAAGTTAGAATAGTCTTACTGTATGGAATACGCATTGTTCAATTATAAGTAGATGGCTTTTTCATAACGAATACAATATCGGCTCGTATCATCACTTAGCTGTAGCTTATTGAAATATTTTCATAACAAATACAATATCGGCGCATATCTATCACTTAGCTGCAGCTTATTGAAATATTTTCATAACAAATACAATATCGGCGCATATCTATCACTTAGCTGCAGCTTATTGAAATATTTTCATAACAAATACAATATCGGCGCATATCTATCACTTAGCTGCAGCTTATTGAAATATTTTCATAACAAATACAATATCGGCGCATATCTATCACTTAGCTGCAGCTTATTGAAATATTTTCATAACAAATACAATATCGGCGCATATCTATCACTTAGCTGCAGCTTATTGAAATATTTTCATAACAAATACAATATCGGCGCATATCTATCACTTAGCTGCAGCTTATTGAAATATTTTCATAACAAATACAATATCGGCGCATATCTATCACTTAGCTGCAGCTTATTGAAATATTTTCATAACAAATACAATATCGGCGCATATCTATCACTTAGCTGCAGCTTATTGAAATATTTTTTAAAACTTAACACTGGATAGTTTTACTAATTTACAAGAATATTGAAAAGATGACAATTATTATTAGTTAGTAGCAATTATTTTTTACATGATGGAATATCGGCTATTTCTAAATTGAGATATATTAGTTTCTACTTGAGATGTTATAATTAATATTTGTTCATTAATATTTACATTAATGTTTCAAACACTGAATTCTATATGATTCAGGATAGATATTAATTTTGACATGAAATTCACTATGGGTGAAGCTTTCTGGACGTGATGCACTATTTTATAAGATTTAAAATATCATTATATTATGTTATTCGGATCACCATTACATTGAATATGTACAAAAAATAATTAAAATTATTAAAGTTTATATCTGATTTTAATGGTATGTATGAATCTGGAACGACCAGCAGTCTGAGGCCGAGAGCTAATGGCTCGAAACAACTGTGCAAGCTTACATTGTGGGTCGGAATGAGAAAGAGTTTCGTGAAGCATATGTGCATGGCATCACTAGGTATCACGTGACGCCAATTAACAAATCAGGATGAAATGGTGTTTTGGGTACATATATAAAATATATCTCTAGGTAAGTTTGAGAAGATTTTAGAAAAAGTCATAATAGTTTATCATGTACTAATCGTTTGATTACTGGTGATATTTTTTTTATTTTTTTATTTTATTTCAATTTTACAGGATACATACAGTTGATACAAAAAATACAATGGTCTATTACATATTTAGCAATAAGCAAACCAGTGAAGATCCCTATATTACCCTTATGTGCTCTACAAAACATACATAACTAAACACAACAGATAAAATCAACAAACAACAATTACAATAGAATAGAGTAAATTATGTTAAGAAAATTAATAGAATAATGCTCACTAAGCAATAATCGCAGGATTAAACAATAAGCAATAAAAATAATACAATGAGTCATGAAAAATAAAATTAATTGCGTAGCAGTTTTTTTTTTTTAAAAGATATATCTGGGTTTATTGCTATAAACCAAAATACAACCTTATACACCTTTCACAGTAAGCTACTAAAAGCTTGTGTCGTGAAAGGGGAGTTTGCCGGCACCTGGTATTGAACCACAGACCCCATGCTCACGAGGCCGAGATTCTACCTCCAGGCTACCGACGAACTCGACAAATATTGCGCTTGAGAATGACAGGATACCTGTTGAAACCTTGGTCGCACATAGAATTATTTTTTAGTGGTATTAGTTTAGTTTTATGACTCCAAACATTCGTAATAGTGTTAAGAAACTACCACAATGTTGAGTATATAATAAAAATTTGATATCCTACAAAAACTTAACTTATATGATTATGACAAAATATTTTTCCAACACTTTTGACAATGTACTTAGTATAGATATTGGTGTATAGTTATAAGGAAGAGTTAGATCACCCATCTTAAAGACAGGAGTAACAATTCCATATTAAAGTGAACTAGGAAATACACTCTTCGAGAAGCAGATGATGAATATGTGTGACAAGATTTTTTTTAAGAAGCTTAAATCTAAAAAAAGTTTAAAGATTAAATTTGTTGTTGATGCCGACCCTGGTCTATGAGATGAGACAATTTTATCGATTTCAATTTCAATCACCGTTGGGAATAAAAATGAATTAAACGGACGTCTAGTTAGTCCTATAAGTCTGGCCAAATTTTCCTCAATTTATATACTTCTATACAATATATTGACAAATTTTTGCCCACATCACTAAAAAGTAATTCATACAGTTTACAATACTCATTGAACATTTATTTGCCTCTGTGTAATACTCGTCTACATTCATTCCAAATACCTACTTAAGTGTATTAATATTTTGTGCCATCATAAAAATACTTGAACATGGGATAGATGTAGTTGTATATTTATTGTTAATCTTAATGTAGATACTGGTTGAAACAGTACAGTTACTGGATTCTAGCTTTGGTGGTATTTGAGTCTATGAATCTATTTCTGTAGCAGCACATGTTTGTAGCGTTACTAAAATAGATCTAGTTGGCTATTTGACATGGAGCGGAGATGGCTTGAAGAAAATATGAATAATTTACCAATAGATACAAATAACTTGTTTTCAACTTATGAAGAAGTATCTGTGGAGAATATTCCTTTATTTGTTTTGGAGTTTGAGCGAAAAAATGAAGAATCTACAAGTATGATATGATTTCTTTTTCTTGCTTTTACCTGTGTAGTTTTGTGTCGGTACTTTTTAACTAATTTGAGGTTTGATTTTACTCTCATTGTGATTAAACACTTACATAAATGTCATTTCAGATATTGTGTATTTAGACTTAATATTGAACAACTGCTTATATTTGGATACAATTAATCTCCTTATAGTAAAGGCTATTTGACCAGTATTATATACCTGTTTGATATATGATAATACTGGACAAATTTGGGTTTATTGACCCATATTTATTATAGTACTTGCAACAAAGTTAATGTGTATGGATAGGAAGCATTCACATAAACACATGTACCATCTAATCAACCCTAAATTGTAAATTTTTCAAATTCATATTTAGATGTAGGAATTCTATTTCAAATGAAAGCCATATTTAAGAATCATTAATACGATAAGGTATATGATCCATCATGAAGACTGCATTCTTGTGATGACAATGATTGGACGTGTATTTAAACTAAGCATAACTAAATGGATGGCCTTTGGACGGTTGGATCACTCCGGATCTTGCCTTCAGTTAAAGGGCATAAATATTGAGAAGGTGGACAAATTCAAATACCTTGGTAGTATTATAACGCAATCTCTTGACCCGGATACTGAAGTGAAGTGCAGAATTGAGGCAGCCTGTGCTGCACTTAATAAAATGAGAGTGCTCTTCTGCAACGACAATCTTAATCTGAAACTTCGACAGAGACTCGTAAAGTCCTATGTATGGTCTGTATTGCTGTACAGTTCTGAAACCTGGACCCTAAAAATTAATCGCTTGGAGGCATTTGAAATGTGGCTTCATAGAAGAATGCTTCGTATTCATTGAACTGATAGGGTCACAAATGTAGAGGTGTTAAGAAAAGCTGGAATGGACAGAGAACTCCTGTTGGATGTCAAAGTGCGTAAGATCTCATATCTGGGTCATATTATGCGTGGAGAAAAGTACCACATTCTGCATTTGATTATGACAGGCAAGATAGAGGGACGTCAGGGGGCTGGCAAAAGGCAGACATCGTGGCTGCACAATATATGAGATTAGACTGGAATGAGAGGTGTGCAGGAGGTATTCCAGACAGCGCAGGACCGAGAGGCCTATGCCAGAGTGATAGCCAACGTCGGGGGACCTGACAGAGCACCTACAGAAGAAGATGCATTTATAAATTTGATCATGAGTGTATTTTCAAGATTATAATTATTATGGTTTTACTGGGTAAAATGTTTGAATGAAAGACAAACGTTTTGAAATTATTATATTTGGGAATGCTTTTTCATTATTTTATTTATTAGTATGTAGGTTCTGGTTAGTGGTACGACGACTGTACTTGATGTATAAAGTGTTATTATCACCTGGTGATAATATCATTAACTTGTTAAGTTGCTTATTTAATTAGTTTTCAACGTAAAATACTTAATTTTATAAATTGACATCTTGAATGGAGAATATTTGGGTTAGTTGGAAGAGATTGTGCCTTTGCAAAAAAATTGCCCTCTGCATTTTGTTTGTATTTAATTTGAATGTATTTCTTTATGAAATTGTTTGTTATCAATGTACAGTAAAAATGAATAAATAAACATGTACCTATGTATGAATGTATTATTTAATGTATGTGAATGTGTATATGTATGTACGCATAGGTATGTGTGAATACATTTTGTTTGTATTTAATTTGAATGTATTTCTTTATGAAATTGTTTGTTATCAATGTACAGTAAAAATGAATAAATAAACATGTACTTATGTATGAATGTATTATTTAATGTATGTGAATGTGTATATGTATGTACGCATAGGTATGTGTGAATACATTTTGTTTGTATTTAATTTGAATGTATTTCTTTATGAAATTGTTTGTTATCAATGTACAGTAAAAATGAATAAATAAACATGTACCTATGTATGAATGTATTATTTAATGTATGTGAATGTGTATATGTATGTACGCATAGGTATGTGTGAATACATTTTGTTTGTATTTAATTTGAATGTATTTCTTTATGAAATTGTTTGTTATCAATGTACAGTAAAAATGAATAAATAAACATGTACTTATGTATGAATGTATTATTTAATGTATGTGAATGTGTATATGTATGTACGCATAGGTATGTGTGAATACATTTTTGTTATTAGCTACTTTATTTTATTATATAATACACCTGTGTTGAAGTTGTCTCAAGGCTTAGCGGTCTCTGTCATTTTTCTCATTTCCCCTTTAGTTTTTTATTGGTTCACAAGTATTCTGAATTTTTGTATCTCCAAGTTTTCATTAATTTCTTGTTATTTCTCTTCCATCTTCACTATCTTCAGCACGTAATTCATCTTGGTCTCATTTTTTTTGTTATTGTGATTTAAGTTACGTATTTTGTGCTTTTGGTTAGCTGGAAGATATTGCCTCCAGGCAATATGCTCGCTAATTTCTCATGATTTTTTTCTGGTCAATAAAGTGTTCTTATTATTATTATTATATGCTGTTGTGTTTGAATTAATAATAAATCTTCTTCAAGCGTCCGAAAATGAATGCACATTAAAAATATAAAAGCAGTTATTTATTTATTTGAATTTCTTTCAGTTATTCCAAATTCGAGTGGTGATCCTAAATTGGTTAATTACAATGAGACAATGGTATCAGAACCAGCATCTATTTCACATCCGGAGACTGGAGGGTTCAACTCAGACATTGGAGTGGGTTCCCTGGTGGAGGTGGTTGGAGACTCTGCCACTAATTTATATTACGGAGTTGTGCGCTGGATTGGGTACACTGATACAGGAAATGGTAAGAGAAATGATTTTATGAATGACGTCCATGATGTATTGATTGTTAAACTAGTCAGGAAAAGGAGTAAACATAAAAAACAACTGTTTTAGTATATATATTCGTATGGCGTGTCAGGCGCTATAAATCATTAAAAACAAAAATCATTAAAAAAATGTCAAAAAGATAAAATTTTGTAAAGGAGATATTATACTGTTTTAGTATAATATCTCCTTTATTTCGATTTAAAATCTTTGCAGACGACTCTGCGGTATACGACAAAACCTCATCCACATTCATGCAACCGACCATACCCACGACTAGGTAACGACTGCCGACTCCTTACGCTCGGCCATTCTATCATCCAAGCACTCTCTCTCTTACACACTGCTGTCATCGCATCTTTCATCTCTTTCATACCCAAACTGTCATATTTCATAGAAATATTTAACATGATGAAGTAATAATATTGATTTGTGTATGTTCTAGATATAATGTTTGCTGGAGTTGAGTTGGAAGAGGAGCAATCAGGGTTAGGGGATGGGGAGCATTGCGGTGAGAGATATTTCTCTTGTCCACAAGGCAGAGGTCTCTTTGTTCCATTGGCACTTTGCAGGAAGGATGGAAGGTTTGAAGATGTTCCTGTGACCCCACAACCCGACACATCCGTTATTGATTTTGGACAGGTGACATAGCTATTTTATTATTTACATGCCAACTTCATTCAAATGATTTTATATTATATATATCTAATTTATATTATTTCATTTATTTTTCTTACCTCTATAAACCATGATCCGTTTTAATTATTCACAATTTTTTTAGTTGGAAGATATCACTTCTGCGATAAACTCGCCCATTGCACAATATCATTTATTTGTATCACATTGTTTTATAACTTGGTAATTATGTATGCTTCTTATTGTGCAATAAAGTTCATTATTATTATTATTGCTAATATCAGATTTTTATTAGACTTTTCATCTTTATTATTTTAAATATTGTAATATTATTTATTCTTTATTGTACATCAATTACAAACAATTGTACGCATAAATATAATATAATATCAAATTTAATCAATACGCATAGGACATCACAGAGATGTGATTTTATCCAATTAACCCAAATTAGCTTAAGTTTTTATTACATATGGTTGTACAATGAAAGTAAGGTATAGAAAAAAAAAATTCTGTGTGTGATAAATAAATAGTATACATATGTAGAACATTTAAAATTATTGTAAAAAAATAATGTAAATGGTTAGTTGTATGCCGTCTTATATGAATAAATAAATAGTATACATAATGTAGAACATTTAAAATTATTGTAAAAAAATAATGTAAATGGTTAGTTGTATGCCGTCTTATATGAATAAATAAATAGTATACATAATGTAGAACATTTAAAATTATTGTAAAAATATAATATAAATGGTTAGTTGTATGCCGTCTTATATGAATAAATAAATAGTATACATAATGTAGAACATTTAAAATTATTGTAAAAAAATAATATAAATGGTTAGTTGTATGCGGTCTTATATGAATAAATAAATAGTATACATAATGTAGAACATTTAAAATTATTGTAAAAAAATAATATAAATGGTTAGTTGTATGCCGTCTTATATGAATAAATAAATAGTATACATAATGTAGAACATTTAAAATTATTGTAAAAAAATAATATAAATGGTTAGTTGTATGCGGTCTTATATGAATAAATAAATAGTATACATAATGTAGAACATTTAAAATTATTGTAAAAAAATAATATAAATGGTTAGTTGTATGCGGTCTTATATGAATAAATAAATAGTATACATAATGTAGAACATTCAAAATTATTGTAAAAAAATAATATAAATGGTTAGTTGTATGCGGTCTTATATGAATAAATAAATAGTATACATAATGTAGAACATTTAAAATTATTGTAAAAAAATAATATAAATGGTTAGTTGTATGCGGTCTTATATGAATAAATAAATAGTATACATAATGTAGAACATTTAAAATTATTGTAAAAAAATAATATAAATGGTTAGTTGTATGCGGTCTTATATGAATAAATAAATAGTATACATAATGTAGAACATTTAAAATTATTGTAAAAAAATAATATAAATGGTTAGTTGTATGCCGTCTTATATGAATAAATAAATAGGTTTGTTTTTGTCATGATGTGAGATCAGTATATATTTGTTGTGTTTTAGACGGATTGTCCTGTAGTGCCAGGCCGGGTACCACCATTAAATTATACAACTGACCTGGAAGGTCTATGTGGGAAATTTCGTGGGATTCAGGGACACCACAACTCATGCTATTTGGACGCTACTCTCTTTTCAATGTTTACTTTCACAAGTGTATTTGATTCTTTACTGTTCAGACCACCTGATTCCAGGGTATGTAAACTTACCAGTATCTCATTAATACTACTTATATAAAACTCAAATTAGTATATATTTATTGATAAATTTTGTTACTTAGTATGCTTGTGAATTGAGGCAGCTTTAAAGTTAAGTCTTAACTTTTATGTTCATTTATCTAACTCCAGAGAATTTTCAGTTGTCAAATGTATAGGACCCAAAGTCAAAACACATTTTAACGTTACATTTCGTTTCCGTTCGAATATAGACGACGTTGCGACCAAGTGTCAATTTTCGTAGCTCTTGTGTATTTTGCTACGAACGTCGTCTATATTTGAAGGCAAACAAAACCAAAATGTAACGCTAAAATGTGTTTTGACTCAGGCCTCTGTACTGGGAGAAATAATGAAATTTAACAATTTAAGTTTACTACTCAATAGCGATGTCAGTCTGATACATATCCGTTGTTACTTATTAATTTTTTTTGTTTTCGGAATACCGAATGTATAATGCTCAGGATCTGTCGGTAGTTAATACCGATTGCTATTCTAACCGATACCGATCGGTATACTGGTAGATTTACTGAGATATATTCTGTACTACCCGTTTCCTGTTTATACCGATGGATACTTGCATATTCGCTATTATTTCCAGTTTACACCGAGATGCATTACTTTCTACCTATTTATTTTATTTTATTTTATTAATTTCTACCTAACAGTACTATGTACTTACCAAAGCTCTCGGTAATATAGTCCTTGGATTCTTCAGTAATAGGTGAATATACGTACTGTAGAAGTATTATGCTGCCTCATTATCAATTTACTTGCAGTGCGCTGTGACTTTATTGGTGTACCTACATTTAATGTAAATAGTGTAGTTGGGGAAGGGGGGTAGTTTCTCAAAATCATTCATTCATTTCTATTATCTGGAAAAGCTGCGGGCAAGGATGAAATTTTACCAGAATTCCTCAAGAATACGGGGCTAAAAGTTAGGCAATGGCTTGCAAATTAATTTACGGATTGCATGGCTAAGGGACGTGTCCCCAAAGCATGGAAAGAAGCTAAGATCTCAGCCATACTCAAACCAAACAAATCCCCAAATGATCCAAAAAGCTACCGACCCATCTCACTTCTCAGTACAACATACAAACTGCTTGAACGAGTACTTCTAAGCAGAATATCAGCTATTGTAGATCCTAAACTACCAAAAGAACAAGCAGGATTTAGACCTGGACGTAGCTGTAGTGACCAAGTATTAGCCTTAACAACACACATTGAAGGAGGCTTCCAGAAGGGAAAAAAGACAGTTGTGACGCTCTTAGATCTATCAGCTGCATATGATACTGTCTGGCAAAAAGGACTTATTAATAAGCTTCACAACCTCTACCAATGTCCATTCACTACAAAACTGGTAGAAAACATGCTAAAAAATAGGTCTTTTCGCGTAATATTGATAAGGATATCAGCCGTACTTTCTATCCCAAGAATGGACTTCCACATGGATCTGTACTGGCTCCTTTACTCTTTAACATCTATACATCAGATATACCGCAAATCCAATCCAGAATGTTCACATATGCAGATGATATAGCTATTGCGTCACAAGAAAAATCTGATGAAAAAGCCGCAGAAATCTTAAACAGCGACCTTCTCGTTATGGAAGAATACTTCAAAAAATGGAAACTTAAGCCAAACCCAAACAAAACAACCGTTACATCTTTCCATCTCCACAATGCACAGGCGAGAAAAGAAGTCGATGTCTACTTTGGAGGAAGCAGAATACATAATGAAGCACACCCTCGTTATCTAGGTGTTACACTGGACAGAGCACTAACATACAAGGCTCATCTTGAAACCCTCCAGCAAAAAGTAAAGAGTAGACTTAGTGTGCTATATAAACTCGCCGGAACTACGTGGGGATGTGATGCCCGAACATTGAAAACTGCGGGAATCGGTTTGGTTTACTCAGCCGCAGAGTATTGTTCACCAGTGTGGCTAAAAAGTGCACATACAAAACTCATAGACACCCAACTAAATGAAGCTATGAGAATTATCAGTGGTACTCTCAAACCAACTCCTCTACCTTGGCTCCCAGTGCTCTCCAATATACCGCCCGCACATCTCAGGCGTGAAGAAGCACTATACAGAGAACACCAGAAAATCATTAATAATCCAGATCTCCCTATACATATAGATATAGAACATCCACTTAAATATCGAATAAAATCGCGGCATCCATATTGGATTACAGCTGCAAGCGATAGCCAATCAACTGATGACAAATGGCGAGATCTGTGGGCAACGACAAGGGTGAAAAACCATAACCTGGTTGCAGATCCAACTGTACAGCTTCCAGGCTCTACGTTGCCCAGAAAACTCTGGTGCACGCTGAACAGACTAAGGAGTGGTGTCGGATGCACAGCGTCACACCTACATCAATGGGGACTCGCAGACTCTCCGTTATGTGTGTGTGGTGCTGACCAAACAACAGACCACGTGGTGAACATATGTCCCCGATATTCATACGATGGCGGGTTGCAAGCACTTAGTTTAGGGTCGGACGACGCGATCTCATGGCTGCGGGACCTTGAGATACGAATATGACGGGTATAACCCATAAGAAGAAGAAGAAGAATCAATGGCTTTCAACCTTCTACATCAGTAAGGCTTAAACATATTTTTTACAACAATCAATATATATATAAAACAAAAATAAAAACAAATCTTAATTGATCGATAAAACAATTAAAATATTGCCTGCATTTAAATATTTAACCAATATCAACTTCATACAAACATATTATACAAGTGCCCATGCCCTCCTGCTGTTCTGTTTCATGTCAAGACTATCAATCAGGTTACACTACTTATCTCTTCTGGCCTCAGAAACAGTTTCCATCAGCCTTTCTCCAGTTTGTAGAGTGGCATCCGAGAATGGGTTTCTATCAAACAATTCCCTGTACTCTTTGAGTAGTCGCCTGGCATCATCAGTAAGTCCGTGGGTATATTCCGTCCTGCATCCTCTTGGGATGTGCTGCCTTGATATTTTATGTACCGTTTCCACAAAGACATTGTACATTTCTATTGTTGGTGCTATTTAGAAACAGCGTCATCCAATGCCCGGCTGAAGCTCGTCCATCTTGCCTTCCTAAAATTGAAGCGTCTCTTAAAGGGCACTATTGCTGGTTAAAACACTGGCTGAGTTAAGTATAATTTATCGACCGACTGTTCTTGGTGGAAGTTCATATTAATAATTTATAAAAAAACTGATGATGAGAGCGGAAGCTCGATGAGAGTGAAAGCTCTTGAAAGCCAGCTCGCAAGAATAAATAAAGCCAATAGTGGAATAACTATATATCGTGTTTCTTTTTAAAAATTATCGATGCTGTGTCTTCGGTATAGGGTTCTCCACATGTTTTGAGCATTGCGGTATTAGTTCAATTGTGATAAAGATGTTATCGGGGCTATATCTTTTTCTCCATCTTGCACTATTGAAGGACATTGGCAGTTTTGGATGGTGCAGGAGGGCGAGTCTCTTCATCTCAGCCCATTTTTCCAACCTTGACCCATTTTTGTCAGTTTCCCTGTAACCCCGTGCTTCGCTGTGGCAGTTGAAATCATCCATTACAATTATTAATTGTGCCTGTTGTAATTATCCAGCTCTGTGAATTTGAATACTGCTTCAGGAGGCTTGTAGACTGATATTTGACGACCGGTGTGGCGTGGAGGCTAACGCACTTGCCTTTGAGTCACTAGGTCCCGGGTTCGATTCCCGGCCAGGGCAAAATGAAGAATGACCTTTTTCAGATTGTCCTGGGTCTGGGTGTTACATGTATATGTGTGTAGTGCATTGTATATATGTGTATCGTCGCGTTAGTACCCATAATACAAGATTCACATCTTAGTTTGGGACTAGCTCGGTCTGTGTGAATTGTCTATACATGTTATGTTATGTTATGTTATTGTAGGCAACCTGTGAGTGCAATTGATAAGATTTCAATAGCACCCTCCTCTGTAATGGCCACGTATTGGATTTCTATTCTTGGGCTCACAAATATTGCACTTCCATATTTATTATGCGGTCTTTCAAGAACCAATTTCATTCCTTCTATCTTTGGTCTGGGGTCAGCAGGCCCCCTGTGGGTTTCCTGAATCATCAGTATGTCACATTTCCTACATATTTCAGAAAGGATGGCCTCTTTGTCTTGGCTTAATCCCTCAATGTTGATTGAGATTGTCATGAATGGTCCTGATGGGCTTTTTTTTTTGGACTCTGCGAGTGGCTGTCTGGTAATAAACTACTGAATGGAACAAATACAGTGGAACCTCTCATAACGAGTTTGATTCATTCCAGACTCTTACTCGTTATGCGAAACATTTTTTTCTATAGAAATCAATGTTAAATACAATAATGCGTTCCATGCCGAAAAAATAAGTATTCTTCGTGTATTTAATGTTTTTTTTTTAATTAACGTTTATTCAAATAAAATACTTGTAAAAGAGTGTAACAACTTGTAATACAATTTAGATTAGGATAAAAACGTACCTAAATAAAAATATGAATTTATGACAAATAATTAACCATTTTGAACTAGAAAACTAACTGTAAACGTAACCGTTTCTTAGACATTCTTGACACTCCCTTTGAAGCATCCATCTTATTAATTTTATCTTTGTTCTTGATATGCCACGCTCACACCTTGTTCTCGCTTTTCAATAATTTAATGTTTCATTTCAACAGTTATTTTTATTCTCTTCTGGCTGTCTTCTTGTGTTTTTTACTTCGAGGACAATTTTGAACGTATTATAATACTTTGCACATAAAAAAAATTACTAATAATATCAATATGAATTTTGGAAGAATGGGTGATCACATGCGAAACCAAGGAGCAAGTGCTAAACACAGACTGATGTACTGACGCGGAAGTCCCGGCTCACAAGGTCACAAGTGAATTTCGTGAAAAAGGGACTTACCCTTTCTCTGTAACTCGTTATGCGAAACATCGCTCGTTATGGGATCAACTTTTTCACATTTTTTTTTGCTCGTTATGCGAATTACTCGTTATGAGAGGTTCCACTGTACAACATTAATGCCTCTTAACAGTGTGATTATTAAATAGTAGGTATATTTCACTTTCTGTTGTGTTTTTAAAGCATAATATAAATATACAAAAATTACAGAAATGGCGATTTTTTAATATAAGACATTTTGACTTGTCGAGTTTTGAAACTGGACAGTCAAAACGGTTTAAATATTTTCTATGCTTCTATGATATTGGATGAGTAGGAATAAATGATTTTCATTTGCATTTTAAGGATTGTGTTCATTATGAAGAAGTTCAGTGTGTGCTTAGAGAAGAAATAGTGAATCCTTTGAGACAAAATTTATATGTGCGAGCTGACAGAGTTATGAAGTTGAGAAAACTTCTAGAAAAATTAAGTTCAATATCTGGACTGACTTCTGAGGAAAAGGTTAGTCAGTGTTTAAACTTATTTTCATCTACTCTATTATGCATACTTATTTATCAAATATGTCTAGTAAACTGTGCTTTTTCTAGGATCCAGAAGAATTTTTGAATAGTCTTGTTGCTCAAATACTACGTGCGGAACCATTCTTGAAATTGAATTCAGGTCAAGAGGCATTTCATTATCAGCTGTTTGTAGAGAAAGATGAGAATTTATTATTTCCTAGTGTTCAACAGTTGTTTGAACAAAGCTTTATATCATCCAATATAAAATTAAAAGAAGTACCTTCATGCCTTATCATACAGATGCCCAGGTTTGGGAAGTCATACAAAATGTATCCCAGGATATTGCCGTCACAATTGTTGGACGTGACTGATGTCATAGATGATGGTAAATGAATTTTACACACAATTAACTCCTATCATCAAACAAGTCAATTGTATTACCTATTGCAGTGTTCCGTAAAGCGTGTGCCGCGGCACACTGATGTACCGTGGACATCAGTTGGTGTGCCGCTGCAAAAAGTCAAGGTTTTGTGAAGATAAGACACCTAAAAATAGCTGAGAGCTTTAAGACCGAGGCACTTAGTTAAATAAACATTGCTTTTTTCTTTGGTGTACCTCTAAAATTTCTTGGCTTGATAGGTGTACCTTGAACACAAAAAGTTTGCGGAACACTGACCTATTGTAGTATTTTTTATTGTCGTTAAATATTTACATATATGGATAAGTGAACACTTTGTTGCAGCACCTCGTCAATGCACAGTATGTGGTAAACTAGCCATGTTTGAATGTAGAGAGTGTTTTAATCAGTGGTCTGCAGGTTTAGAAAGCACTGCATACTGCCAGGCATGTTTTGATACATCACATTCTCATGCCAAAAGAACAAACCACAAGCCAACTAAACTCTCCGTCCCTTCCGACTTTGTCATTATGGCTGAACATTGTCCCGTACCGAGGTTGTATATGGAACTCTTTGCTGTAGTTTGTATAGAAACATCACACTATGTTGCATTTGTAAAGGCTGGGTCGGGACATGAAGCTCCATGGTGCTTTTTTGATTCAATGGCGGATAGAAGAGGTACTTGATAAATATTTTGTTTTAGGTTTGATAAGTTTCTGGGTTTAAATTAATTGTATAATTGTATTTTTTCATCTATCCTTTTTACAGTGTGTTGTTTGTGGTAATGTGAGTCTATATTACTGGACTTGCATTGGTTAGTTTTAACCCTTATGTTTCTTTTTTTTTGTATAATTTTGTTTGAACGTGCATGATGTAGACACGCTTAATTGGGGGGTTGGCCTGGCCGGATCAATGTGTCTTTTTTTCTTATTTTATTAATGTTTTGTCAACTCTCTGTGTGTGTCTCTGTAGAATAAATAAATAAACTGCTGTTGGATATGAACAAAAATTCTGTCTTCAGCTAGCATAAGTATGATCCAGTCTATTTACGTGTGTATTTCAGGTGAGCAAAATGGCTACAACATTCCAGAGATAGTATTAGTTGATGACATACCTGTGTGGTTAAGTGAGGATGGTGTCAAATCACTTCACGAGGCTGCCCCACATGACAAGATGCTTCCAGAACATGCCAAGAGATTATTATGTGACGCTTACATGTGCATGTATCAGAGCCCCGACGTCAGCATGTATCGATAAATTAATAACAAAATTATGTGTAAGCAAAATTAAGAAAATAAATCTTATGAAATTAGGTACGTTTGTGATAAAAATAATTTTGCATAATGAATGGGTCATTCATTGAAAGCATTTAGTACAATTGAACTAATATTCTTGATAGTGGTGACCAACATTATTATGTAATTCTAATATTCATTTGGATTCTGCAAAGTGACAGGTACAAGAAACGCAAGAGTTTATGACTTGTTCCAGAAAACAGAGTAAGAATAAATAAAAACACAAATAGTATTCATCAACCTAGAAAAGGAAGAAGAGCAACTGAAGCTTGTACAGGAACGAAATAGCTGTTGTAAAAAGTGGAGAGAGCTGTGCAGAAGCCAGGGTTGAACAAGGTATAAAACAGGGGTGTTCAAAGTCGCCAGCCTTTTTAACAATTATATACACGAGCCATTGATGAATTGAGGGAAGAAATGAAGAACTGGACAGGACACAATTTCTTTATTCATAGAAAACATCTCTTACACATATTTGGTAATTCATAATATGTTTCTATTGCTGCCCCAATAGGTTCAATGCACTTGAATTAGGGATAACAACAAACAAGAAAAACATTACAAAAGTTTAATAAAAAATAAAATCACATAGAAAAATTAAAAATGTTTAAGAAATTTTTATGAATGGAAAAAATGTTGACATGATTTGATATGCTGACGATATAGCATTACTCGCAGATACTGAGAATGAGCTGAATGAAGCCTAAGAAAGAATGGAAAATATATTTCTGTAAAAATACAACATGAAAATAAATAACAACTTAAAATGTATAGTCATTGGAAGAAATGAGGCGACTGTGAAGATTGTCACGAATGGTATGAATATCAAGCAGGTAAGAAAATTTGTGTACTTGGGCAGCAAAATAAATTAGGATGGACTCGAAATCGTATTAAATCTGAAATCATAACCAAGATAAACCATGCATGCACTACTTTTAACAAAAAATCTAAAATATTAGAATCCACAAACATTAACTTAAATATTAGGAAGAACCTGAACGTTTGTCTGGAGCATTCTGCTGTATGATAATGAGATGTGGACTATCCGCAAGAGTAAAAGCGGACGGTTGGCGGCCTTCGAGATGTGCTACAGCAGGGGTGGCCAACTTGATTAGATCCAAGATCTACTTTTTACTGAGGAAGCCCTGTGCGATCTACCAATTATTTTATTTATTTATATTTATACTTCTACCCTACAGTTTCTACCCCCCCCCCCCCCCCCGGTATCAAGCTTTACTGCGTAAAAGAGAGATAAATAACGTGACGGAACGGCGATTGAAAAATTATACAAGATGATGCGTGCAGCAGTTGGTGATTACGTTGCGCAGTCTTTTCTACGTATTTATGTATGTTTATATTTTTTGCTTTGCCACGATCGACTGGATTAATTGTCGCGATCGACCGGTTGGCCACCCCTGTGCTACAGATTCATTGGTCGGAACATGTAGAAAATGAAGATGTGTTTATGGGGGTAGGCGAAAGTAAACAACTCCTTAAAAAGATCAGCCAACATAGAGCTAACTGGATTGACCACAACATCAGGCACCCAGGTTTTCTCACCACTATCACGGACGGGATGACCAAATCCTTTTGGAGCAGGTAACTGCACTCATCACTATATAACGACTTCGTCCAGCCAACTGCACTTACTAGAAGTCGAACCCAGGAAATAAAAAGAAAGATATAGGTAATTACTTTAGTTGGTTCCTGGAATTCAAATTGATATCAAATATATACCAAGTAGGTACTTGTTCATGAAGTACATGCAGACTTTAGGACTGCATTCTGCAGTATCTTTGCTAAATTGTGAGAAACATAGAATAATTGAGGACTAGACATTACAAATGTGCTAAGTGTATTTTATACTATGAGGAGATAAACAAAAAAATACTTTGTTTTTAAAATAGTAAAATATTTATTATTGCTTAAAATGTAAATGCGCAGAAAGTGTTACTGTTAATAAACAAACGGAAACACAAATAACAAAAATAATATGTGTTGAGTGAAAAATTAAAATTAACTTTTGAAAAATAGAAAAGGGTTTACCAACAACCATATTTTCCTTACAAAGGTGCTAAGTTAACATCTGCATTTAGCACCTTTGTACTTATTTAGGTACAAATATTTCTGTAAAAAGTTTTGTGATTCTCATCGCTTATGTAATCAATCATAGCCAAAAGATCCTTCTTCTTTTCTTCACTTATTTTGTGGCATTTGTTCAAGTTCTCTAATTCTAAAGTACGCAGAGATGATAGGGAACAACCCTTTTTAAAAACGTGCACTTCTTTCCAACTCTCTAATTCTGAGAAAGCATACTTAATTTTTACGCTCCCAGGATTATTAGAATCCACTCTTAACCAAACCGCTTTAGAAATGTTTAGTTTTTTTGTATCGATTAGAGTAGAAGCCGCTTTATCCAAATCAAAAAAGTTATTTTCCCACATTCTTACAACTTCAAAATATGGAGGTGTCACCTTTGATTTTCTAATAATATTTTCCAAATCATCGGGAACAACTGCTTTTGTGTGTTTCTTTCTTTTTTCAATAATACCAAAATCCCTGTCACACGGTTAATAGCTATGACCACTAACCAAAAATTTTTGTTCAATGCTTTCAAAATGACCCAACGAAACCAGATACAGCATTACAAACAGCATCATTCTATTTTTATTTTGGCCCGCACAATTATCACTCCAAATAATAAGGTTCTTTTTTCGTGTAATACTGATATCATTGAAACATCGTAAGATACAGGAGGCAATTTAATTTCCTCCTCGTCCGCCAATGGTTTCATCCCACATGAACATAATATATGACTGTTTTTTATCACCAACATTGACACATAAATTATAACACGATAACTGTCGCCTGTAAAACATTTCTGAATGTACAAGTGCTGGGACAAACAAAACTTGCTGTAGGTCTATTGATACACAACATGTCTCGCTACCAGGTAATTGAGATGAACTTATGTCTGAGGTCATTTTTAAAGTGGCTTGCTCAGATTTCCGATGGTGCAATTCTATTTCAATTTTGGCAGCACTAGATCTCAAACTGCATGCCGTTACCTCACAATTTAGTCTGTCACATGTTTTACATGTGTCAGTGCGAGGACGACGAAAAGATACATTTGGAAAATATTTTATAAACATTCTTTTATAAAATTTATACGATACGGTGTTTTCCGGGTGAAGCACATTGAATGCTTTATGCAACCTGTGAAAATTTAACTCTCCACTCAAATATTATTTTTCACTTTTCTTTCTGTTATAATGGCTTAAATCTCTTGGTATCAAATTAACATGATCAATTATGAGTCTGCGATATTTTTCATCATATTTCTCAACTTTGTTGGAAGTCCTCCTGTCTTTAAAAGCTACTTCGCCATTCTTTTTCTTTTGAATTATTCCAGCCAATCTTTTCCTTCCTAAGCCAAATATATTCATAAATGTGTTTTTACACACTCTAATCAACTCTCCGCTACCATTAGGAACTGTATAATAAACAGTAGCCTGTCTTCGGCTTTCACTTCCTTGTGAAACACCCGTCTTCCTACGTTTAACAGTTCCAATACTAATATTATTTAGGATGAAAGTCCCCTGGGTGTTAGCATCCTGGGTATAAAATTTGTTGAAAAGTTGACTTTTTAGGTCACTAGAGAGTGAAGCACATTGGTATAGACATTTGCAGAAATCCTGAAACACACAATATATCTTTAAGTTTAATCTAAAAAAATATCAATATGACTGGGTCTGTGAGAATGTTGAAAATGTAAGTACTATACCTTAGTGAGGTTAACTTTTCTTGCAGGAATTTCGATATGTTTTCCTGTTAAATAAGCTTCACCTCGAAATTTCTTCATCCTTTGTTCACTTTTAAAGGTTCCTTTACCTTTAGCTCGTTTTTTTGAACTTAAATCACTCATTTTAAATCAAATTCTTAACGACAAACACTTCAAATGACAGCTAGTTTCACAATGTCGCTTAGCACCTTTGTTGAGTAGGCTTGTGTAGTACATGTACTAGGTACTATTAGGAACTAATTCCCAGTACTGTACTAGAATGAACTATTCCGTATCTTATTCGCTCTTAGTTCTTTTAGTTCATTCATTCCCAATCGGACAGAACTAAAGTAATGCTTGTGACGTTCGGCATCTCCGCTCGGCGCCACTCGGTTTATGTCGGAACTTTAAACGAGTGCGAGTGAGATAGTTGATGTGATGATTCTATGAAGGATATAGTGCCTTCTCTTTTGCTTCTAATTAGTTCTTTTCGTTCTTTTAGTTCAGTGACGTCAATGAACTAATGAGAAGCACCAAGTACTGTACAAGTACATTCTAGTAGGTAGTATTCTAATACAGAGTGGTAGATAAATAGATTGGTGTTAGACCTTTTTAGTGTTTTGTTTTGCTATGAACATTGAAAATGGCACCAATAAGGACGAAAAAGTATCATTACATATAACTTATATAACGGTGTTGTAAGTTAGTAGACATAAGTTAAAATATTATCCCTTATGAACGTCTCATAAACATATAAAATAATAATGTAGTAGGTACCTACTGTCGATAGCAAAATTATTAAAATTTATTGAAATGAAAATCCAAAGCCTGCAAATTATGAAGGAAAATAAAATATTCTCTGAATTTTCTCTTTGTTAGTTACTAAGTATTGATTTTCATAATCACAAAATTACATAAATGTGCATTTCCTATGTATGTACTCTGTATGCATCCTAAATTCTTATTAGAACATGTACTAATTAGTATAATATGCATCCTGTATTATTATTAGTACATGTACTACATTCATGACTGAATAATTTTGACATGGAAATATTCAGTGAACTAATAGTACTAATAGTACTAGAAGAGCGTACTAGTTCCGTAGGACAATTGTACTAGATCAGATCGCTCCCAAAAATGACCGAGCAAGAACAAGCCTATGAGCAAATAAATAAGTGACATAACACCAACTCCATCTGTTGAACCACAACAGTACTAATAATATTGTATTATCACATAGCCCCTTTGAAGGGATATTGGCAATGATGGTTAGCACTTATTGACATGAAAAAAATAAATTTGATTTTCATGTTGCATGGCACCTTTGTAATGTCCAGTCCTCAATTATGAGCAGTAGGTAATACACTGGTGTTGAATACTTTACCGTGAGTAACAACACATCATAATTTTTACTATTCTAGTCTTGACAAATTATTTTTATTCATAAATATTTTGTATAACTTTTCTATTTTTGAAGAGGTAACACTATGAAAGCTCATTTTTAAATTTAGGTAATAAAAATAAAACACTGTATAACTTTCACTAATTAATACGAGGCATGTTTTTTAAGTAAGTACCGTTTTGGAATTAAAAAAAGACGTGCAAAGATATCACAATAATTTTATTTTTACATGAAAGCCTGTACCTTAATCTACTTTTCTACATAATTTCCGTGAATATTGAGGCACTTGTCATAACGTGGCACCAGTTTTTGAATACCCTCCTCATAAAATTCTGCCGCCTGACTTGTTAACCACTGTATCACAACTGTTTTGACTTTGTTATCGTCTTGAAGACGCTGACCACCCGGGTGTTTCTTCAAGTGCAGGAACAAATGGTAGTCGCTGGGCGCCAGATCAGGGCTATATGGAGGATGATCTAGAGTTTCCCATTTAAAAGATTTGATGAGATCTTTGGTCCGGATAGCCACATTTGTGTGGCCTTCATCATGCACATTTGTGCGGCCATCTTTAAATGCTCTCACCCATTTCCTTACCATTCCATCACTCATAATGTTTTGTCCGTAAACTTCACAGATCTCACGATGAATATCGATCGGTTTTACGCCTTTAGCACTAAGAAATCGTATAACAGCCCGTACTTCACAATCGGCGGGACTCACGATTGTCGGAGGCATCTTAAACACTCATTAAACAACGTATACAATGAAGAATCAGACTGTAATGGCGTAAGTGCGTAGACAAGAGATGTAGGTAACCAGCGCGCATGCGCGGAACGCCGACCGTAGCGCTGCGGCGGCGGAATCGCAAAACGGTACTTACTTAAAAAACATGCCTCGTATTTTGCTTAAAAGCTTTTCGGACATACGTCCATCTTCAGTAATAAATATCTTATAACATTTTTAGATTAACATTCAGTTATAAGATTTTTTTTTTCTTCATTTATGGCATTATTATTATTATATTATGGGGTATGGTATGCACCGCGACCTATAAGATCTATTGTACTCCCCCTACTTAGCTTTCCCGGTGTTACCAGTCAAAGCGAACCCTCAAGTCCTAGACATTTTATGAAGTCCAGGATTTTGAGGGGGTCCAAGGTGTGGAGAGACTCCACTTCTACCCAGTGCCTGCCTAGGGTTTTGATTCTTGTGAATCCCACAGCATTGCAGTTCGCCAAGAGATGTCGAGGAGTCTCGGCCTCTTCTTCGCAAAATCTACAGGTGCCATCTTCTTCAAGTCCCAGTTTGCGTAGGTGTTCCCTGAGTCTGCAGTGACCCGTTAGGAAGCCTGTTATTGCCTTGAGACTTGTTTTACTTAGGTTAGTGCAAGTCTTGGCCCTTTTGGAGTTATATCCTCCGAGCAGTTCCTTGGCTTGCCTAAGCCTAGGGAGATTCTTCCATAGTTCGTTTCTTTCTTGTCTCCCTTTCTTTTTAATTTCCTCTTGGAAAAACGTATGTCCCAAACCACAGAATGGTTCTGGTCCATAGAGTTGCGTTGCCGCACCCTTTCTTGCCAGCTTATCAGCTCGTTCATTTCCCTCAACCCCGATGTGTCCGGGTACCCAGAGGAGGGTGACTTTATTCTTCTTGCCTAACTCGTTAAGTTTGAGGAGGCATGTCCAAACCATCTTGGAGTTGATGATGTTTGAACCCAATGCTTTAATAGCTGCTTGACTGTCAGATAGTATAGCTATATGTTGCTTACTGTATCCTCTGTCGAGATTGAACTGGATACATCTTTCCAGAGCATATATTTCTGCTTGGAAGACACTTGGGAATTTTCCCATTGCTTCAGAGTATTCGGTGCGCGGCCCGTAGACTCCTGCTCCAGTTCCCTCTTCTATTTTGGATCCATCCGTATACCATACGATGGTTCCATTCTTGAGAGAGTGTATAATATCCTCGTCCCATTCTTTCTTTGTGCTCAGTTTGATGGCAAAATTCTTCTCGAAACTGAACTTCTTGATCATTAGATCGGCTGGCAGATCAATGAGGTATGCGCAGTCATTTAGAATTTCTTCTCCTTTGATGCAATTTACCCTCGTTGATTCTGTCTTCTTAAGTCTGAGATATGTCTTCTTTGCAGCTTCCTCCACTACCATGTGGAGCGGTGAGAGATCAAGGATCACCTCCATGGCTGCCGTTGGACATGTTCTCATTGCTCCTGTTATGCATAAGCATGCTAACCTTTGTACCTTATCGAGTAATTTCCTCGTGGTAACAAGTTTGGTTCTACTTGACCATGCAATGGCTCCATATGTGATGATTGGTTTTATCATCACTGTATACATCCACAGCAGGATGTTTGGGTTGCAGCCCCAATTTTTACCTGCTATCCTTCTGCAAATCATAAGTGCAGAGGTTGCTTTTTCGACTATTTTGTCGACGTGTCTATTCCACAGCAGCTTTTTGTCTAGTGTTACACCTAGATATTTTGCTGTATCACTCCATTCTACAACAGCTCCATCTAGAAAGATTTCCTTGGTGTTTTGGAGTTTCTTTTTGTTTGTGAATGGTACTATTGTGGTTTTTCCTGAGTTCAATTTCAGCACCACAGATATGCACCATCTTCTTGTAAGTTCTAGTGCACCCTGCATTAAATCACAAAGTACATCTTCAAACTTGCCTCTGATTGTGATGACTATGTCATCTGCATATCCATTTACATGGTATCTGTGCTCGGTGAGTTTCCCGAGTATTTCGTCTACAACTAGACTCCAAATTAGGGGTGATAAGACTCCTCCTTGCGGACATCCTCTTGTAGTTGTAACTTGAATGTTGCTATCTCCTACTTTGGATTCCGTAGTTCTTGTGGCCAGCATATGTTTTATCCATCTGGATATTGTGCTGCCTACTCCTCTTTTCTTTAGCGCTTCTTCGACTGCCTCATGGGAGGTGTTGTCAAAAGCTCCTTCTATGTCCAAGAATGCACACAGAGCTATTTCTTTATTGTCGATGCTTTTCTGGATTTATGGCATAGCATCCTACGAGGATGATTTGTGCCAAAAACAGTCTCCAAGTACCTATCAGTTATAAGATATTTATTACTGAAGATGGACGTATGTCCGAAAAGCTTTTAAGCAAAATATTAATTAGTGAAAGTTATACAGTGTTTTATTTTTATTACCTAAATTTAAATATTTTGTTTGAACACCTGTGATTTCCTTTGATAATGAGATTATGATACATTTATTTATTTATTTATTTATAAATTTTTTTTTATAACATATTTACATAGTTAACAAATTCATATAAATAAAACATTATTTTTCAATGACTCAACTTCAAAAAGAGAAAATCTCGTGTTTTGAAGTGAGCTACATTGTTACAATATTACAAAACAATACAAAAGTAAATAAAAAGAAAACAATTTCAAAAACATTACCATTATATGATTCATATTAACATTAGTCTATATTTCATATTTTTTTTTTTGCCTAGTTATGGATAGAGCCTCCAAACACATACAAACAGCCCCTTATATTGCATGGTTTCTGATAATTTAAGTTTTGAAAAAATATGAGTATTTTTTTTTATATTGTAGGTAAATAAACGTCCGAGACTATAGAATAAAATTTTAAAACAAGTTAGAAGTTCAGATAAAAAATAAATACATGGACCAGAAAAATTAATATTTTTCCATACTAATGGATATTATTTTAATGCTTGGTAAACCTATTCCTTGATATATTTTGAATACTTGTCATTTTCTATAGAAAAATTAATATTTTTCCATACTAATGGAGTATTATTTTAATGCTTGGTAAACCTATTCCTTGATATATTTTGAATACTTGTCATTTTCTATAGAAAAATATTGATTTTGTGTGCTACTTTTTAATGTATTTTTAAAAAACTTATAAATATTGAAATAAAAATTAAACGAATAAAATGAGGAAGTTGTGAAAGAATCAAAGTTTTTGTCCAATTAATTTTTTGAGATATTCGCACATTTTTTCTGATCTGAATTTCTGACTTATGTTTCTAAATTTTATTCTGTTGTCTAGAATGTTTATCTATACCCTCACGCCTTGTCCCAGGTGGGATAGGCAGAGAGAACGGAACGGATATAGATCTATCCTTACATACTTCTTTCGCTTCCTCTACATTCATCCAGTTTCTCATACATGCATGCCGATTTCTCTTACTCAACACGCGGCCGTCCTTAAGAATTTGATTGACATCTGCGCTTTCTCACACCCCCTCTTTCAGATAAATACATCCTTTCATTGTGCGTTCTCTCAACATGTCCAAACCATCTTGTTTGCATGCATTCTATCCACAACACTCCTCTCACATCCCCTCATTCTTCACGTTTTACCAACCATTCTTCTCAGTGAATGCGTCTCCACAGTATTTATTCCACTCTCGTCCTTCTCTAGACATGTCCAAGTTTCGCTTTCATACATTCTCCTTTATCTATGATTTAAAAGATAAGTTTCTGTCGTATCTTATTTTTCCCAAAGTTATAGTGATTTTAATACAAAAAATGGGATATCAGAGAAATGCTAATAACTCAGAAACGCAATATCGGCAAAACATATGCAGATTGTTTTGATGCGTTTTTAGGCCCTCTATTTTATTTTTTTTTTTTTTTTATAAAAAAGATATATCTGGGTTTTGTTATAAACCCAAATACAACCTTATACACCTTTCACAGTAAGCTAAAAGCTTGTGTCGTGAAAGGGGAATTTGCCGGCACCTGGGATCGAACCACGGTCCCCTTGTTCACGAGGCCGAGACTCTACCTCCAGGCTACCGACGAACTCCTATTATTTTGCTTTGGCTGATCCATAATCAAACAGACACCCTGTATGTATGATAATTCCATGATATAACCATGTTAAAAGAAAATGATTTCTTTAAGGTCTGTCGCCCACTGGAAACTAAATAGTTTACTCACGGGTGAGTACTAAGTTGCAGCAACTGATTAGCAACGGCCGCATTCAATATCTTGTATTTCATTTTAAATCTATCTATCCTTAAAGTGTCCAGTGCGCGGCAGGTCTAATAAAATTTAATGAAATATAAAAGTATTTTATTTTATGCATTAAGAATATGATTATTATAAATACTATAATATTTAAAAAAAAAATCATTGGCATTCCCTTTAAGCATATTTTTATGGTCAACATTATACATAATATATTTTGTACAGCATTACTTAACTAATAATTATCAATTTTCTTTGATTAGTACTAGTGTTTAACTAAAAAATAATCTGTATGGAAAATTGTTAGGACTGAGATTCCCAGGGCTAATAAGGCACAATTTTATCTTATACATTAACATTTAATTCTTCTTTAATTCACCAAATTGGTGTGATAATGAGTGTAAAAACTATAATTCATCTTCCATATGTCCCTGTATTTTGTGGCATTTACATTTTTGTTCTGAAACATCTTTATTTGTAACTCTTTCCATCCCCTCAAATATTTGGGAAGAGTCGTTTATTCGTTTTGCCCATTCCTGTAAATAGATGCATGTCAGTAACTTTGTACAGTAGTTAGTTTTAAAATCTTCTTACTTATTAAAATGAAAGTTTGAGAGGCACATCACTGCATTGCATTCATTAAAGAGTAAAAATTATAATCATTACAGCTGTATTTTTGTCTGTCAAATTGTTATTGTTGTTTTTTTTTGTATAACATGTAAAAGGCTCTGCCGTATAAAAGTGTAAATAAATAAATTACTATCTTAATTAATATGAAAACAATGACAGCAATAATAGGCATATTGAATGCAAATCATACTTCACATTATAACAATGATTGACATAAAAATTGTAATCATTCAGTCACTATATTACCTCTAGAGCCAGTGCATAGTAACATATTATATCTTTGGGTAAGAGATTTTCTTGAGCAAACTTTCTTCCATTTAGTGAGATGCTCTTAGCTAACTCATCATTCTGGATTGCCCATTGTATTTTATGAGTGAGGTCAGAGAGGTCTGCGTCGAAGGGTATGTAATGCACGCCAGGTTCAAGCTGCTTATAAAAGTGTTCGTAGTAAGGAGATTTCTGTTTTAGCACCACTGTATCTCCAACTAACAAGTATGGAAATCTATATGCGGCCACAGTGCCATCCATATTAATTTGGTATTTATACTGAAAGTTAACACATCATTATTATGTACAGTACAGTAATATCATATTATATCAGTAGTACAGTATTATTATTAATAAATTAAATTAATAATAATCCAAACAATACGTATACCTACATCAAAGAATTTAAAGAAAGAGACTAGCGGAACTTTTCCATACAATTCTTCTTTGTCACGAAAGAAAAAGAAGTTGGTCAAATTGACATCATACAGGTTTGGATTCTGTCTTGCAATATCCACCAACTTGAGCCTTTCGTGGTTTGAGTCTCTACCCCTCCAGAATGCTTTTGGCACTTTATCATTCCATTTCTTATCTATATTGCCTTGGATGGACAGCATATCCAGCATTACCCTAAATGATTATCCATACAATTAAGTTATTACCACCCACCATACACATATATTATATTTCTTTTCTTTATGGCAATTACGATTATAGTTTTAAAACTAGATGATATTGCATCATTACACATAAAATATTATTTTGGGAGAGCACAACTGTAAATGTCATTATTTACTATTTAGCAGTTGGCGTTTTTCACACTGTGAAGAAGGTTTTTATTAAAAATTCCTTATTTACATAACCAAATTATACCGTATCATGTGATGTAATTATTTTGAATTTATATTAAAAAACCTGAAATTTAAACTTGATTTTGTGGAACTGTACTCAAGCATATACAATGGGCAAATAGATATACAATATAAAAAATATTGGTTGCATTCGCAAAGTCAATCTGACATCGTCTTTTTACAAGCCAAAATAAAAATGTAGGACACATAGAAGCAATTAAATAGAAAATGACAGGTAAAATGATTAAATGGAGTATGATGTAGTTTCAGTGCCAACAGATTCTGCAGTTGTGAGTGATGAAGGAGACATAAATTATTTGATGACTTCTGCATCTTTTCAAAAAGCTGTGCCATATACAAACATGCATCAAAACGTCTTTTTTTCCTTGTCCTAGTTGGGCTGCGGACTCTTGATCTTTAAGTATTTCATCCATAGATTCCTATCCATTGTTGTTTTCAATATCTCTCACTTTTCCAAGCCAAAGTTTCAACACACTTGTTTGCAATCGGGAGTGGCCCACTAGGTCCTCAAATTCTCCTACATCTTAGGAAGGTCCTAATTATAGTTTGTTGTCATGAAGATCAAGCACTCTAGCCATCGCAACTGACACCTTTTTATATGTAGGAGTACGGGTTTCATCTTGAAGGCCTTGTGAATATTATGTTTCCCCTATACGGTTTCCCAATCATCTCAGCTACTCCTTTGAGGACTTGAACCATACTCCAAAATATGATATAAATGAGTTAAAATTATCCAATAACATATGGTGCACTTACTCAAGAAGAGTATCTAGGATATCAGGAGGAGTTATTTTCCAGTAGGTCTGTTATCATTTCAGTGCCGCAGAGATCAGTCCTGGGACCATTGCTTTTCGTGTTGTATATCTCCGATCTTGCTGCAAGTCTGCGTTGTAGCTCACAACTCTTTGCCGATGATACAAAGTTTTTTGGTAAACCGCTTACACATTCACGGCAGTTGCAAGAGGATCTTAACACCATTATGGGCCGGATAAGGGAGTGGCTTCTAATGCTTAATGTGGACAAATGTACTGTGCTGCGTGTTGGGCCCAAAAATCCTAAGATCCAATATGCACTTGGTGGAACAGATTTTAATCCAATTGAAAAGCAGAGGGATCTAGGTATAATAATTAGCAAGGACCTTAAGTGGGACAAGCATATAATTGGTGTTAGTAAAAGGGCCAATAGTTTAACTTATCTTATAAGAAAATCTTTTAGTCACATTCCACTGGAGCTACTGATTAAGATATATAAGACATATGTGTGACTTGTCCTGGTGTATGGTTTCCAGATATGGTGTCCTTATTTTGAAAAGGATGTGCTGATGCTGGAGGGAGTGCAGAGACGTTTTACCAAGATGGGAGCGGGGCTCATAAACATGACATACGAGGATCGCCTTGAGAGACTGATTCTCACAAATCTTAGGGAAAGTATATTTGAGAGATGATATGATTGAGGTCTATAAAATATTTTACAATCATTATGACTGTCCAGAGCTGAAGAACATGTTTCATAGAAGCCAGAATGAGCACTTGCGAGGACACAGCCTGAAACTGGTAAATAGATTCACTCAGAACCCTCAAAGACATTTCCTCGTAAACCGAGTTGTGAATGAGTGGAATAGGTTGCCTGCTGCATTGGTCGTTGCAAGGAACACTAATTTGTTTAAGAATGTGCTTGACAGTGTAGAGTGACATCAATAGTGTGGATTAAGCACATCAGCTCTAGCTGTCTGCTTAATAGCTTCAATAATAATCATTGAGAGATCATATGAGGAATGTTTATATTTGAAAGCATATCAAGAGGAAACATAAACATAGCTCCTTGAAGGATATGATGATCTGTCTTAGATGAAGAGTAGGTTATGAATATCTGTGTTTGAGAGATCCTGAAAGGAGTAGTGGATAGGGATATCTAGATGAAATATGTGGGTGCTAATGGTCAGAAACCCAACCAACAAAAGGAGAAAATGGTATAATATGCGGAGTTTACACTTAGGAAAGTGTCTATATGATATAAATATGTAAGGGTCGACCATACCTATCATAACATATATCATGCATGCATGTATTATATGGTACAGACTTTGGAAGAGTTACAGAACTCATATCATTTACAATTGCAGAATCTAATCTCACCAAACCACATCTTACTCCACTTCATCATTCATGCCCATTGTACGTTTCAAAAATAATAATGACTGCCCCTACGTATACTACCGAAAGTGAAAAAATGTGATTTTTGTTTTATTGCTTTAATATCCTTATATTAACTGTAACAAAATATGGAATTTTCCTTAACTAACCCATTTTTCTAAATGAATATGATCAAATCTGCTCGACTTATTCCAAGTATGGTATCGAATATAATATCTTAGCGATGGGTTGGCCACCCATCCTGAATGATTAATTTTTTGCTGCCACAGAGAAGACAGCTTGCATGTTTATTACATGTAGCCGGTCTGCTGGCCACATCATTTGTGGGATGTGCTATGATGATCAAGTAGTAGGTATCGTCACTCTCCACGTGACAGAATGAATCTGTCAATTTGGTGTGTGTACGCTAGAACAGTGTTCCGCAAACTTTTTGTGTTCAAGGTACACCAAAGAAAAAAGCAATGTTTATTTAACAAAGTGTCTCGCTCTTATAGCTCTCAGCTATTTTTAGGTGTATTATTTTCATAAAACCTTGACTTTATTCCGCGGCACACAAACTGATTACCACGGTACACCAGTGTAATAATTTTATTAAAGCACAGTAATTTCTGTATTTGTATTTTTATTATTATGAATGAACTGTACATCTGATCAAAAGGGGCAGTTGCGATATGTACTCAGTAAATAATATTAAATTATCAAACCAAACTACCACTTTTGTTATTTATTTTATGTTTAACTTTTTTCAAATTTATGTTGAAAGTATGATGAGATTCGATATTTTTCTATATATATATAAGAAAAATGTATTAGAACTCGAAATAACATGGATTTCATTCACTTTTTGTATGATTTATTTGTATGACCATAAATAATTATACATATTTGATCAATAAAATGTATTTTATTTCCGTTTTAGACTTAACTCTGCCATCAAAATATATCACAGAAAAAGAATAGGCTTTACTCAATGATTTGTATGAAACATCTGATAGTTAAAATTTACCTTCAAAGTAAACCCATACCATGAAGGTAGGTACTTATGAAGATTTTAGACTTAACTCTGCCATCAAAATATATCACAGAAAAAGAATAGGCTTTACTCAATGATTTGTATGAAACATCTGATAGTTAAAATTTACCTTCAAAGTAAACCCATACCATGAAGGTAGGTACTTATGAAGATTTTAGACTTAACTCTGCCATCAAAATATATCACAGAAAAAGAATAGGCTTTACTCAATGATTTGTATGAAACATCTGATAGTTAAAATTTACCTTCAAAGTAAACCCATACCATGAAGGTAGGTACTTATGAAGATTTTAGACTTAACTCTGCCATCAAAATATATCACAGAAAAAGAATAGGCTTTACTCAATGATTTGTATGAAACATCTGGTAGTTAAAATTTACCTTCAAAGTAAACCCATACCATGAAGGTAGGTACTTATGAAGATTTTAGACTTAACTCTGCCATCAAAATATATCACAGAAAAAGAATAGGCTTTACTCAATGATTTGTATGAAACATCTGATAGTTAAAATTTACCTTCAAAGTAAACCCATACCATGAAGGTAGGTACTTATGAAGATTTTTTTTATTACAAAAGACATACAGTAATTACGATTCATTCTTCACAAAAGAACTTTGAACATGATCAGGTGAGTTATTTTTTTTTAAATGCTCTTAATATATATATACAAAGTGATTTTTTTATTCGTATAAACTGGAATATTTACTTTGCTTATGTTTTCGGCATTCACAATATAACAATTTCTAGACATGATATGATTTTTTAGATTATTATGTACTAATTGTTATTTTTTGAGCTTTTTATTTGCTACCGCGGTTTCGGTGGAGCGTCCACCATTAACGAGCGTTAATCTAAAACTTTTAGATTAACACTCGTTAATGGTGGACGCTCCACCGAAACCGCGGTAGCAAATAAAAAGCTCAAAAAATAACAATTAGTACATAATAATCTAAAAAATCATATCATGGAATATTTACACCTACGAAAGTGTTATATATACAGTGAAACCTCTATCCTTCCTCGAATAATTGTTTTCCCGTATTTGTCGCTATTTTTTACAGTTCCGAATTAGTTTCATACAAAACACGTAAAAATATATCGCATCCATCGTTTCTCTATATAATTTTATCGCATTGACCGTTTAAATTACATAAAAAAAATTGTATAATATGTACATTGGAGAGCGAGCGAGAAAAAAGGAACAGTTTGTTGATTCTGTCGGCTGTCTTTTATGATAGTAGGTACAATAAAAAAGCAAATGATGATGAAAGATTACATACAATACAAAGGATGATTATGATCTCCATGCAGCTTTCTTTTTTATTTTGTTACTGTATTTTTTATTTCAACAAATTGATTTATAACTTTTGAAACATGTATCATTTTTGTAAAACCTATATATGTACTCGTATGTACATATTAAACATTAAAATACATATTAATGTGACTTTTTCTATACTCCCGTATTCATTGTTTTCCCGCATCCATAGTTTATTTCAATAGGTCCCTTCAAAAACGATAGATAGAGTTTTCACTGTATAGACAATTTGTAAAGTGCCGTTTACTCATAACATGGCCTCAAGGGTGCCGTATACCGTGTCTATCACCCGATATTTCTGACTAATATATTTTTATCTTATGCAATAAGTCCAAACCATGAAGAAAGTGTACAATATGATAATAGACAAAGACATACTAATCATCCCATAAAGATTGATGAACTAGTCAAACACTCGCCATTTCAACAATATTTAATAACGAAGTCATCCCGAAAATACAATATTTCGATTACGAGACTTTATATATTTTTTGCGAGCCGGCTTGCAAAAATAAATAAAGTCAATAGTGGAATAACTATAATATCGTGTTTCATTTTAAATATTATTGAAATGAACTTCCACCAAGAACCGTTGGTCGATAAATTAAACTTTGTAAAGTTTTTTTACTCCAAACATTCGTAATTATAATATGATGCGGATATGAAATGAACTTCCACCAAGAACCGTTGGTCGATAAATTAAACTTTGTAAAGTTTTTTTACTCCAAACATTCGTAATTATAATATGATGCGGATATCAATCGCATCGGCAATCGGAGGGAACAGCGATAGGAACCCTATCTATCTCTGGCCACGTACTTTTTCTTTATTGAGACGCGGATCGAAGATAGATACAAACTGGCATTCTATCTCGGATCGCATTGACAAGGCTATCTTGGTTATGTTATTGAGACCGGCCGTAAGATAATATCGTTGCCGTGGAGGTGAAGTGATCTAAGCCACACTTTTTTGAAAAATGAGTTAAGTATGCAGTTTTGTTCAGAAAACCAACGGAGAACATAGTGGTGAAGAGAAATAAGTGATTTGATATTCCTAAAGGGCATTTTTGGAAGATTGTGAAGAGATGTTAAGTGTTTTTACATCATTTCAAGTGTGTATTAGAGCATTTCACTAACAAATAGTTCAATTAAATTATAGAAGTGAAAAGATCTAAGCCGCATAGCGCGTAACTTTCCAGCAACTTTTTTACAGGTGGATCTTTCTCAGCTCAGAAGTGAAAAGATCCAAGCCGCATAGCGCGTAACTTTCCAACAACTTTTTTACTGGTGGATCTTTCTCAGCTACAGTAGTGAAATAACCCAAGTGATAAATTCGTGTTTATTTCTAAAATATAAAAATTCTTTAATATTTTGTTATTTATATTAGTGAAATATGTGATCAGGAATAGGGTTGTAACGGATGTCACTTTGCGGATACGGATGCGGATCTGGGGTTACACCGTTATGAGGATGCGGATGCGGATTTTTGTATTTATGAAAATGAGGATGCGGATACGGATGCGGATTTTGAGCTTGATATATCTTTGTTTTAAACATGAAAAAATAATGAGTATTATTTATAACACTTTATAACACAAGCTAAAATTCGTTGTTTTCTCAAATAGATATCTATGACTAAAAAAATATCAAAACTTGGAACATTACTTACTCCATGCAACATTTTTCAATTTTTTTTTATAAGGATATATGTATCTGAGTTTTTGATATAAACCCAAATACAACCAATTATTAGGATACATTTACTTACTTTATCTAAACTAAAAACTATAGTAATTTTTGTAAGGATTTTATTTCATGATAAACTATAGCGTGATAAAAAAATGACCGCCGAGAAAAATTAGAAAAATAACACTTATTTGAAAGTCACAATATTATGAACAATGATCTGGCAAAATATGAAAAATTCGTTATTAGGATCTTATTAGTGACATATTAAAATCTTGGTAGTGTAACGAAAATAATGATTTTATTAAGTTTACATACAAATTAGTCTGGGTTTATGCTAAGTTCAAAAAGCTATAAACATTTGAGTATTTCATTATACTACTAACACACCAACACGGCATATCCCACAAGTGGGGTAGCCAGCGGACTAATTACAAGTAATAAACATGCAGATTGTCTTCTTTGTGATCTGTGATAATAAAAATAAGATATTCAGAATGAGTGTCAAGCCTCGTCACTGAATAGTAGATCTTCTTGTCTTATCACACAACCGACTTTATCAGAAAAAATTACAGAGAAGAATGGGATACCTATTGTTTACTGAGTACTCCAAAGGTATTCATTTTAATTTATATTGAATCAGGTTTACTTCAGGTATTATAAATCTATATTACTAATTACGTAAAACGAACATTATAAAGAATTGATCATTTCATTTGATCCGCTGGCTACACCAAATAATAGCAGTAGTAATAGTATTTCCTATGTGCTATTAAAGGCATACAAGAGACTCTTACAGAAATAATTGAGAATAGGTAACGTCATTCATTCGAATCATCATGGCATTTCCTCTAAGTAATATAATCAGTGGACTTACCGTATGTAATACACATGTAAGTAGTCTTCTCCGTGCCAACAAGAGCTAACAGAATGAATTGAAATGAATCCTCATTATTGAATTGAAAATATTGAATGTTTTATATGGGATATTTTATGAATAGGTACTTGCCTTTTTACAGGACATGTAAAAACTAAGGCTCGTATTCTAAAACAACACTGTGAAGTCTCATAGTCTAAGTGATCACTGTGCATGGAAATTTGTATTCTAAAACATTACTTGACTGGCGTCGGTAACTATGCATTATTTTAGAAACGTCAAATCCCAAGTGTGGTCGAGAGGTGTTTTAACATGTGCGTAGTCTAGCTGCTGTCATTATCAACACGTTGTTTTGCTAAAATATTTTGTTAATGAACATTATGTAGTATAATTTACTCCATTTATAAAAAAAAATATGCCTCATTACGAAAGTGAAGACGTATTTGCTGAGCGCGTGAACGAAATTATTGATAAACCACGATTTTTGTCTCGTCGCCTTGTGAAAGAGCGGCAAAATCTATTCACAAACTATAATGGTTCTTCTGGACATTGATCTTCCAATAAATCATTCATCTTTTGAGATGAATCGTAGCAGCGAATGCTTAGCTTTTAGACGAGCATTTGGTCTACAAATTTTTCTTACTATACCATCACGCCGTGTCCCAAGTGGGGTAGGCAGAGAGAACGGAACGCCATGTTGATCTATCGTTAAACATACTTCTTTCGCTTCTTCTACATTCATCCAGTTTCTTATACATGCACGCCGATTCCTCTTAATTAACACGCGACCGTCCTTGAGAATTTGGTCAGTGGTCAAGCCACGTAGTTCTTGGACGTCCGCGCTTTCTCAGACCCCCTCTTTCAGATAAATACAACCTCTTCGTCAATCTTACATCATCCATTTGCTCCACATGACCAAACCATCTCAATTTATTTACACGCATTCTATCCACAACACTCCTCTTGCATCCACTAATTCTTCTAATATCCTCATTCCTCACTCTATCACGCAATGTTTTACCTATCATTCTCCTTAGTGATCGCATCTCTACAACATTTATTCCACTCTCGTCCTTCTTCAGCCACATCCAAGATTCGCTTGCATACATAGGTGTCAGTATGAGAATGGCATTGTGCACCAGCATTTTAGCCATGTTCGACACATTGCTATTGCTAACAATAGATCGAAGTGCACCGTTTACTCTCGCACCAGCCGCTTTTCTTTTTTCAATGTCCCTATCGTTTCTATCATCCCTCGCAAACATACTTCGTATGGAATCAATGTAAGAAGAAAAATACATTTGCTTACAACCGATTTAATTTATTATAGACATTAAACATTTAAAATAAAGACATTTCTTCAATCTTTTTGAACATCTTACATTTTTAGAAAATGAAATTAAACTTTTTATTTAAATTATCAAATATTTATTTGAATGAGTAAACAATTCAATATTGTATGCTCTTTCTTCTTTCTTTTTTTTCCGGCAAGGCACCCGACATCGATAATTATGTATTGTACATACTCATTCAAATAAATATTTGTTAAATTAAAAAAGTTTTATTTTATCTTTAAAAAAATAACTATAACAGTTACAAACAAAATAAAATTCTGAATTGAGAAGACAGAGAGCATCTATTAAACTCGCTGGTGGATCAGGAAAAGGTGGTCCACCACCTGTTTTCGACACCTCTTCGCATGTGCCGATAAAACCTTCCTACGCAACGACTTCATATTCTCCCAGCACCTCTCGAGTTGGAGGTCGTTCCTTTTTTGAGTTAGGGCGGACGAAGTATATAATGCTCGGGATACAGCCTTCCAGGCATCTTTTTTTTACTGGATGTTTCTGGAATTGGTACTCATATCTTCTATAATTTTAAGTTGAGCGACGATCTCCGTAAGCAATAGCTTTTCTGACGCAGTAAAAGGAGTTTTCCTGTAAAATAAAAGATTTATGTTATAAAAATATACATTATAATAATTATCTTGTGTTAGGCAAATAACTGCATCCCCAATTGCCAATTCGACATTGTTGAAAGTAATTTTAGTACAACGTAAAACCTTCAATGAACTTGTACCAATAATTTATTTCACACACTTTAAATTATATTTCAAAATTTAATACTATTTAATAATATATTTGAATAATAAGTGACAAATCATTTGGATAATAAAATTCATGAACAACGCCAATATTAATTTTAATTTAGGTAAATAAAATAATACACATTTTGCAGTTAGATTAGTTATCTGGTAGATAATATATTTACTTAAAATATGTAATGTCTTGTAATATATTTAAACATTTACCTTTAAATAGTGTTTTAATTTAAATAACAGCGAAAATAAGGCACAATATTATAACAAACAAAAAACAACGTGCAAAATAATGAAATGTCAGATAGGCGCCGATTAAAATGAATGCAGCAGTTAATCACCGATTTGCGAATTGACCAATCACGAGCGGTGTGTATTAGTATAAGTGAGTGCACAGATATGTATTTGCCAAGTGTTGTTCTAGAATACAAATCTATCAGTGTTTATTTCGCACAGAGTAATATTTTTACTTAGCGCAGCGTAGGCGGTCGCTATGTCTAAGTATTGTTTCAGAATACGAGCCTTAGTCTTTGTCAGATACTCCCGAGCAAAACGTGATAATGTCGGTAACGTAGTACCTACACAAAAAATAGTAGATATTATAATAACTGGACTACAATACTATGTGTATGTGTTGAAGTATTTCTGTACCTGACAACACTAATAGTACCGGAAGTACTTGCTTACTTGACCACTATCCGGTGGTGGCTTTCTTAACCACGCTACTTGAGTAACTGTTCTTGTAGAAGTATGTTGTGCAGTCATCCAGAATAAAGTCTTATGTGTGTTACAATTAGATCTGCGTTTCAATTCACAACCTTTAACAGGTTATGGGTCCAGGACTACGTTTGTAACATAAAAAGAACATTGTTTTTTGTGGCATTCGCGTAAAGTGAGCGAAGTCAGTGGATTTGACATTCGTATAAAGATAACGAAGTCGTGCACGTGTTTTTGTGTTGAAATTCTCAAGAGAACATTATTTTAATTTTGTGGCATTCGCGTAAAGTGAGCGAAGTCAGTGAATTAGGCATTCGTATTAAGTTAACGAAGTCTTGCAAGTGGACTTTTACAATATTATATTGAAACTCGTGTTGTATTCAACAATGGCGGAAAATATGAACATTATCAAGTTTATTTTATTTATTTATTTATTGTTGGGGTAAGATATGCACCGCGACCTATAAGATCTATTGTACTCCCCCTACTCAGCTTTCCCGGTGTTGCCCGTCAAAGCGCACCCTCAAGTCCCAGACATCTTATGAAGTCTAATATCTTGAGAGGGTCCAAGGTGTGGAGAGATTCCACTTCTACCCAGTGTCTACCTAGGGCTTTGATTCTTGCGAATACCACAGCATTGCATTCGGCTAGGAGATGTCGAGGAGTCTCGGCCTCTTCTTCACAAAATCTACAAGTGCCGTCTTCTTCAAGTCCTAGTTTGCGTAAGTGTTCCTTGAGCCTGCAGTGACCCGTTAGGAAACCCGTTACTGCTTTAAGACTTGTTTTACTTAGGTTAGTGCATACCTTGGCTCTATCGAAGTTATATCCTCCGAGTAGTTCCTTGGCTTGCCTAAGCCTAGGGAGATTTTTCCATAATTCATTTCTTTCTTGTCTCCCTTTCTTTTTAATTTCCTCTTGGAAAAACGTATGTCCCAAACCACAGAATGGTTCTGGTCCATAGAGTTGCGTTGCCGCACCCTTTCTTGCCAGCTTATCAGCTCGTTCATTTCCCTCAACCCCGATGTGTCCGGGTACCCAGAAGAGGGTGACTTTATTCTTCTTGCCTAACTCGTTAAGTTTGAGGAGGCATGTCCAAACCATCTTGGAGTTGATGATGTTTGAACCCAATGCTTTAATAGCTGCTTGACTGTCAGATAGTATAGCTATATGTTGCTTACTATATCCTCTGTCGAGATTGAACTGGATACATCTTTCCAAAGCATATACTTCTGCTTGGAAGACACTTGGGAATTTTCCCATTGCTTCAGAGTATTCGGTGCGTGGCCCGTAGACTCCTGCTCCAGTTCCCTCTTCTGTTTTGGATCCATCCGTGTACCATACGATGGTTCCATTCTTGAGAGAGTGTATAATATCCTCGTCCCATTCTTTCTTTGTGCTCAGTTTGATAGCAAAATTCTTCTCGAAACTGAACTTCTTGATCATTAGATCGGCTGGCAGGTCAATGAGGTATGCGCAGTCATTTAGAATTTCTTCTCCTTTGATGCGATTTACCCTCGTTGATTCTGTCTTCTTAAGTCTGAGATATGTCTTCTTTGCAGTTTCCTCCACTACCATGTGGAGCGGAGAAAGATTGAGGATCACCTCCATGGCTGCTGTTGGACATGTTCTCATTGCTCCTGTTATGCATAAGCATGCTAACCTTTGTACCTTTTCGAGTAATTTCCTCGTGGTAACAAGTTTGGTTCTACTTGACCATGCAATGGCTCCATATGTGATGATTGGTTTTATCATCGCTGTATACATCCATAGCAGGATGCTTGGGTTGCAACCCCAATTTTTACCTGCTATCCTTCTGCAAATCATAAGTGCAGAGGTTGCTTTTTCGACTACTTTGTCGACGTGCCTATTCCACAGCAGCTTTTTGTCTAGTGTTACACCTAGATATTTTGCTGTATCACTCCATTCTACAACAGCTCCATCTAGAAAGATTTCCTTGGTGTTTTGGAGTTTCATTTTGTTTGTGAATGGTACTAGTGTGGTTTTTCCTGAATTCAATTTCAGTCCCACAGATAAGCACCATCTTCTTGTAAGTTCTAGTGCACTCTGCATTAAATCACATAGCACATCTTCAAACTTGCCTCTGATTGTGATGACTATGTCATCGGCATATCCATTTACATGGTATCTGTGCTCGGTGAGTTTCCCGAGTATATCGTCTACAACTAGACTCCAGATGAGGGGTGATAGGACTCCTCCTTGCGGACATCCTCTTGTGGTTGCAACTTTAATGTTGTTTTCTCCTACTTTGGATTCCGCAGTTCTTGTGGCCAGCATATGTTTTATCCATCTGGATATTGTGCTGCCTACTCCTCTTTTCTTTAGCGCTTCTTCGACTGCCTCATGGGAGGTGTTGTCAAAAGCTCCTTCTATGTCCAAGAATGCACACAGAGCTATTTCTTTATTGTCGAGGCTCTTCTGGATTAACTCGGTCAGCTCACACAGGGCGGAGTCCGTGGATCTTCCTACCCTGTATGCATGCTGATTTGGATGTAGTGGTGTTTTATCCAGTAGCTCGCTTCTTATGTAGTTGTCTACTACTTTCTCCATCGTCTTTAGCAGGAATGAAGTTAGACTGATGGGTCTGTATGACTTTGGAAGGGTTGAGTCCTTCTTACCATTTTTTGGTATGAAAGTCACACGTGCTCTGCGCCACGATCTGGGTATATATCCCAGAGCTAGGCTGCTTCTTATGATTCTTAAAAGATGTGGAAAGATTTCTTTCTGTCCCTTCTGAAGTAGAACTGGGAGAATGCCATCTACTCCCGGTGATTTGTATGGCTGAAATGAGTTTATGGCCCACTTCAGCCGCCCCGGGGTGCAGACTGTCTTTGTCATTTCCCAATCTTCTTTCTTAGATTTGTAACACATTGTGTGCTCCAAGTCTGCTTCGACGGTTTGACTGCCTGGGAAGTGAGTTTCTAACAGCAGAAGTGCTCTCTGCTCCTCACTCTCGGTGTAGTTTCCATCGGGTTTTTTGAGAGACACTGGTCCCTGTAACCCTCCTTTAGCCAGTGCTTTGTGTAGTCTGGCTGCTATCGGAGTTTCAGTGATTCCTTCACAAAAATCTCTAAAGCTTTTTCGCTTTGCTTTCCTTATTTCTTTGTTGTAGTTGGTGAGTGCCTCAGTGTACTCCTGCCAGTCTCCACCCCCTCTTGCACGATTGTATAATCGTCGCACGTCAAAACTGTCAAATCTGAGGCCCTTAGATTTGACAGTTTGTTGTTCCACCAAGGCACTTCCCTACAACTTCTTTTCTTTCGAACAGGACAATTTGACTCGTATGCATCCAAAATTGCTACATTTAAGTCTTGTACAGCCTGCTCTAGTTCATAATGGTTTTTTACTTTAGAATTGACCAGTTCTAAGTTGTGCTTAAGACTGGTCATATATCCTTCCCAGTCTGTTTTCCTGGGATTTCTTACAAGATCTGTCTTTATAGACAGGCCTTCTAAATCAAATCTTATGATTTTGTGGTCGGAGAGAGAGGGTTCCTGCGAAACCCTCCATCTCTTGACCATTCTGTTGATATTCCCACTTGAGAGTGTAATATCTAATACTTCCTGTCTTACTCTAGTGATAAATGTGGGGTCACTTCCCACATTCAATATATCTAGGTTTTCAGTCAGGATGAATTCTAGGAGTTCTTCGCCTCTTCTGTTTATATCACTACTCCCCCACATAGTGTTATGAGCATTTGCATCACACCCCAGTATGAGAGGGAGGTTGTTATTACTACAATAATTTACTAAACTTTGAACTTCTAATGGTGGCGCTGGCCCATGATAGTCAAAGTATGCCGTTGCAATTACTATATCTCGACATGTATCACCCATATCGATACTTGCTCGGATGGGTACTAGATCACGAGACATGAATTCCGACAGAGACATATATTTAATGTTGTCCCTTATCAAGATGCAAGCTCTTGGTTTGTCAGTCCTCATATCCCAGATTACTTTAGCACCCAAACTAGACAGACCTCTGATCTGTCCCTTGTAAATCCAAGGTTCCTGTATTAACACAATTCCCAGACTAGTTTTAGCAAACATGTTCGCAATGGCAGCAGAGGCTCCCCTAGCATGATGCAAGTTTACCTGAGCTATCCTGGTGATAGTATTTGTTGATTTTGTGTTAATTTTTATTTATTTATTTATATTATATATTTATACTTATATAAATATATATACTTTGTGATAAATTATTATCTACTGTTAAGAGTGCAAGCCTCTTACTCCTGGACCATTTCCACTACTTGGGCATCGTCTTCCCCTTCTTCTGCTGAAAGCAGTTCTTCCTCCCTACCTGAGCTCGTCAATGAGTTCGGACTTGCGAGCGGGCTCGCATCGTCCTCCATCTCAATGACATCTCTCTCATCCCCCGAGTGAGGCACCCCTCCAGAGGAAGTCCCCTCCGACAAGATGCCCCCCCCGGAAGAATCAGGCAGGGAGGTAGGTGGCATGATGACTACACCCTCCTCTCTTTTCTTTTTTCCCAGTCCCTGAACCTGGATTTCCCCATATCGGTAGAAGAGTGATCCCCTCTTCTCCGACATGTTTTTGTGGGAGACCTGGTCTACCTCCATACTCAGGAGCCAACCAGTTCCGTCCTTCTTGCTGGCAAGGATTCTCCAGAGGGTGATGTTGAGCCCCTCATTTTGCCTATCCAGCATCTTTAACACTTCCTCTGTGGTCATGTCCTGGCTTCTGGGGAAGAAGATGGTGACGGTGTGTGCCTTTGGGACATCCTCCTCTGAGCATGCCCTAAGCCCCGCCCCCTCCCATCCCCCCAGAGACCCGACCACAGACTTCAACCACTCAGCTGTTGATGTGGTAGCACAGTCCACCAAGAGCATGCTTGGTTTGAAGCGTATGCTTCGGAACTGTACTTTGCTTAGTGATGATGTCGTGTCCGACATCATCTCCTTCAAGATTAGGTTCTCCAACCTAGTGAGACCTTCGTTGTCAATGATGACTTTCGGGTACTCACTTGGCAGAATTACCATTATCAAGTTTAGCGGTAGAAACTTTCCGCAGTGGAAGTTTCAAATAAAGTGCGCGTTACGGGCAAAAGGCCTGTTTAGCTACGTATCTGGAACTGAAATAAAACCCACTGACAAAAAGTTATTAGAAGACTGGCTAAAAAAGGATGCCGCCGCCATGTTTACTATCACGGCGTCAATGGAGCTGGAGGTTATCTCTCTGATAGAGAACTGTGAAACTTCGCAGCAAATATTTGAAAAGCTTGAAACAATTTACGAGCAAAAATCGGAAATCTCTAAGTTGTTGACACAAGAAAAGTTTCATGGATATAAAATGGAACGTGGAGATTCCATTCCACAACACGTGGCTAAAGTTGAAAACTTAGCACAACAAATTAGAAATGCTGGGGATATAATTAGTGATACAGCAATCCGAATGAAAATTCTCAATAGTTTACCTGCTGAATATAAATCATTCAGGCAGGCTTGGTTGAGTGTACCTGAAGAAAGACAAACTATTCAGAATCTTACTGCAAGGCTGTTAGATGAGGAAACTTCATTGAAAGACGAAGAAAAAGAGGAGATTGCCTTAACAGCCTCTAAAACAAAATATCAATACCAAAAGAAAAGTGTGGTATGTTATAAATGTCAAAAAAGAGGTCATTTTGCCAAGGATTGTTGGTCTAAAGACGAAGCTATGATCAGAAGACAGCAAGAAGGCAACTTGTCTGCATTTTCTGCTATGAACACCCAGTCCTCAAATATTTCCTTCAGTGGGAGCAATGGATGGATCATGGATTCTGGTGCATCAGCACATATGTGCTATCAGAGAGAGGCATTTTCCTCACTGTGTCCTGTAAGTGAATGTACTGTCCGCTTAGGAAACAACACTGAGATGGAGGTCAAAGGCAGAGGAGTCATTAAAATACAGAAATTGATAGATTCACAGTGGTACCCATCTACTATTAACGATGTGTTGTATGTCCCGGACTTGCAAAAGAACTTATTCTCAGAAGGCGTCATTACAGCAAAGAACATGAAGATAGTGAAAGAAGGCAACAAAGCTCTTATATTTGATAAGAAGAAGTTAGCTGCATATGCTATGCGAGGTGACAACAATCTATATTATATGGCCTTTAAAACCGAAAATTGTTTTTATGCAAATCATGTATCACAAAATACTCTTAAGAGTTTGGCATGAGAGACTTGGTCATATAAACATCAGGACACTCAAAGATCTGGTCAGAAGAGGGCATATACAGGCGAGTGATGATGAAGATTTCTTTTGTGAAGCTTGTGCTTATGGAAAGCATCATCGACTTCCATTCAAGGCCAAGGAGTCAAAGAAAAGAGAGTTGGGAAGTATTGTTTATAGTGATCTGTGTGGACCTTTGTCTATTCCAAGTGTGCAGGGTGCCAAATATTTTGTACTATTTAAAGATGATTGTTCCAGTTACAGAGTGGTTTACTTCATAAAATCTAAAACGGAAGTGCTTCAGTGTTACATTGACTATAACAATAGGATCAAAAATAAGTTTGGTCACAGCGTTAAAGTTTTCCACTCAGATAATGGTACCGAATATACTAATAAAGAGTTTCAGTCATATTTGTCAAACAATGGTACAGAATTTGAATTGTCTTCACCTTATACTCCTCAGCAAAATGGAAAGGCTGAACGAGATATTAGAACAATTATGGAAAGTGCCCGATCAATGCTATATGCAAAGGACCTGCCACTGTATCTGTGGGCAGAGGCTGTGAATTGTGCAGTGTACATTCTCAATCGCACACCCAACACTCATACAATCAACTGTACACCTTTTGAAATATGGACAGGGAAAAGCCTGGAGATTTCCCATTTAAGAACATTTGGATGTGAAGCATATATGCATATTCCAGATGAACTTAGACGTAAGTTGGAACCCAAGAGCAAAAGATTAATATTTGTTGGCTATGATGGTAATTCCACTAATTACAGACTTTTTGATCCAGAAACAAGGAAAATTAAGGTGTCGCATGATGTAATTTTCAACGAAATAAACAATGCACCCATAGCTAAGCAATCACCTCAGATAATCTTGTCAAGTACAGAACCAACAGATGACCCTCAGCAGACTAGATGTGTGGATGAACAGGAATTTGAAGAATTTTTCAATGCTTATCAAAATAGAGAACCTGAAAGTTTAACACCAGAACCTGAAAACAATGTTCAACTCGTAGATTCTGATTCTTCTAATCATCTTTCAAGTCCAAATCAGGGATATTCGTTTCGGTGTAGAGAAGAACTGAAGAAACCTTCAAGATTTGAAGCAAATCATACCCAGATATGTATACCAAACACATATGACGAGGCAATCAATTGTAGTGATAGCAGTAAATGGAAAGAAGCAATACAAGAAGAACTGAACTCACACAAATTATGTGGTACTTGGGAACTTGTATCAACCAAACCAGGTATGAAAATCATTGATAATAAGCGGGTTTTCAAAATAAAGTATGAAGACCAGATTCGCTACAAAGCTAGACTCTGTGCCAAAGGTTATACCCAAACTCAAGGGATTGATTACAATGAAACCTTCTCTCCGACAATCAGATATGACTCCATCCGAATAATGCTTTCTGTAGTTACTGTGATGGAACCGAGAAACTTTGTTGGTATAGAAATTTGTAGAAATCGTCAGGAGCGTACAGTGACAATTAGTCAGTCAGGCTATATAAGGCAGATAATTGCAAGATTCCACATGAGTGGCGCTAATCCATGTAACATTCCAGCTGATCCTCACACCTTCTTGATGAAACCGTTAAGTAATGCAAAAGATTCCCCAACACATATACCATATAGAGAAGCTGTTGGATCTTTAATGTTTGCTGCTATTGTCAGCCGTCCAGATATAGCATATGCAGTGGGAGAAGCAAGCAGATTTATAAACAGTTATAATGAGAGTCACTGGAATGCAGTGAAAAGAATATTTAAGTACTTGGTTGGAACTATAAATACTTGTATTGTTTATAAAGGAACGTCAAATGGTGAGCTGATAGGATATTCTGATGCTGACTACGCGAGAGATATTAACACCAGACACTCTACATCAGGGTATGTGTTCCTGATGAGTGGAGGAGTAGTCACTTGGTCAAGTCATCGACAACAATCTGTGTCACTGTCAACCACAGAAGCTGAATATGTGGCAGCGAGTTCAGCAGTAAAAGAAATGGTGTGGATCAGGCAACTCTTAAATGAAATTGATATCTCGTTGCCAGATCCAACTGAGTTGAGAGTGGACAACCAAGGTGCAATAAATTTGATCAAGAACCCAGAATATCATAAACGGACTAAACACATAGATGTGAAATATCATTTCATCAGAGAAAAATTTGAAGAAGGTGTAGTGAAACCTACATATGTGTCATCAGAAGTACAATTAGCAGATCTGTTCACAAAACCATTACCCAAACCAATTTTTCATAGAATGTTTGATCAGTTGAACTTATTTGATATGTCCTAATAATATTGTTTGTTGTATTTGATTTGTCTTTATTGTCTATTTGTGGTTTTAGAATTGCCATGGTTTTGTCAGGTACTTAAATAGTGGGAGTATTGAAGTATTTCTGTACCTGACAACACTAATAGTACCGGAAGTACTTGCTTACTTGACCACTATCCGGTGGTGGCTTTCTTAACCACGCTACTTGAGTAACTGTTCTTGTAGAAGTATGTTGTGCAGTCATCCAGAATAAAGTCTTATGTGTGTTACAATTAGATCTGCGTTTCAATTCACAACCTTTAACAGTATGTTTATGATTATTTCCGAATTCAAAATTACTACTGGACGATTTATTGTTCTCTAAAGTTTAAATAACACTTTTTATCAAAAAAAAAACAAGAGAATTTCTCGAAAACATAAGTATTTGGGGTACAATATGTCCAGTCATAATATAATGTAATGTTTTATACATCTGGTATGGAGTACAATAGATCTTAAGGTCCTGGTATATTTAACACCCCAATAAATCATCTGGTTTGGTCCATCTTTTAACAAACAAAATCTCATACTCCAGAATATTGCGCAAATGTGTTGCACATGTTTGAATTGACGTACCTGCTACATCAACCAGGATAGAATTAGTAAAATATATCTTTGATATTTTTATTTAAGAAATGTATTCTATGACGATGAAGTTTTTTTTTATATGGACGACGAAAAAATTGACATCCTCAAAGATTTTTGAGGATGCGGATCCCTTAAAATATAAGTTGCGGATGCAGATGAGGATACGGATGTCAAAATTCATGCGGATGTTATGCGGATGCGGATACGGATGTTGACATCCGTTACAACCCTGATCAGGAATATTGTGTAAAAAATTTAGCGAAATCCATGCAAAAATAACTTAGTTATTGTAAGATTAGTATTTTCGGATTTGACAGCGTAACTTCAACACGCTTTTTCTCGGAATGTCTGTCTTGTGGGTTGGATCACTTCACATCCACGGCAATGATATGGAGATGTTATCATAAAATCTAAATATACATTGCAGTCAAACAAGATTGTCTTGTAATGACATTGTAATGATATGGAGATGTTATCATAAAATCTAAATATACATTGCAGTCAAACAAGATTGTCTTGTAATGACATTGTAATGATATGGAGATGTTATCATAAAATCTAAATATACATTGCAGTCAAACAAGATTGTCTTGTAATGACATTGTCGCTCTCAATAAAAAAACATTTAGTAGGATAAACATTTGTTTTCTAATTTCACCTTCCAATTAACTTTTCTGCTTGTTCTTCTAGCTAATTTAAAATTAAAAATAATTGTTGATATTATTTTCATATATATTATGTCATCAAAAGAGTAGAAGTAAATACATATATAGTTATACTTGTAGAGATAACGGTATAAAGACTCACCTGCCCATGTTCTCTAGGGTTGATTCTGTGAGATCATAAGTTGGCAGCACAATGTCCACAGTCTCATCACTACCACACCATGAAAACATTGGTACAGTTTTTGTACTTTTTTTTATTAGGGGCCAATCGCCCAAATTGAGGAAAAAATTTTGATCGGGTATTTTAACTTTGCGCAGAATAGAATTGAATATTGCATCTGAAAATATATGGAATCCAACATGCTGTCCGTAGCATCTTCTATAAAGTTCATTATTTCTGATACTATAATGGCAATAGCTCATACTCCCTGGTCTGTCATAATTTTTCCTCAGATATTTTAAAACTTGTGTCATATTAACATTTATAAATGATTTCATGTCATTGTCAATTTGCTCAATTTGTTTGGGGCATCCAAATTCCTGTCTCCATTTGTCGAAATGTTCTGCAGGGCAGAAGCAGTCTTCGTTATAAATGGATCCTGATGAGGAATATAAGAAACAAGTTAAATGTAAACAATTCCATTACAAATCATCTTAGAAGAAATGTTTTACAATATATAATACCTATAAATATCTATTTACCAATAAATAATTGATAGCAATATGTACACCTACATAATTACACAATAAATTGTGAAATGGTAGGTACAGCAGGCTGTCCCCGCTAGCACGCATACGTGGAGGCACTTATGTAAACTGCAAGTGCGGTGTTGGTATTGCATATATATGTAGGTGTGTATAATGTGGGGTACCTTAGGCCTGGATGACTAATATTGTATTAACTGCGGGTTTTGTATATTCTATATTATGACACAGTTTTTTTTATTTACTTTGGTAAACTTATATTTGATTTCTATCTTAAACATATTAAAATGTTTAGTTTCACCTTGTAATGTATGTAGAAATTGTTTTGAACTGTATGCAACCGTAAAAGGCAAAAGCAGTTTATAGCTTAAATAAATAAATGTTCACTTTGGTACTCAGTCAATTTCAATTAAAGGTCTCCAATAAGAGAATTGAGATAAGCTTCAGCTTAAAGTTATTATACAATTAAATTATGTTTTTCTCTCTCACAGTAATACGTTTGTATCGTGAGGGTGGAGTAGGTTCATAGTGAGGAATCCCAGGATCTCTTGATTGAAAATCCGACTAATTTAATAATAATTGAGATTGTCCAAGCAATATAAAGTATGTAATAGAAAATACTGTTAAAGTATATGGATTATTCGTTAGAGCTTTATTAGTTGAATCTACAGTATTTGACAATTCAGTTTTTATGGCGAACTATGCTTTAGCACCGTTAGCATCAGGAATGCAAAAAAATACATTTCTATAATGTGGTATTCACATTTGGCGAATATCGCCAGGCACCAAAATATCGCCAGCCATTTGAACCGTGTGAACAAAATGACAGCTAGTCTGAAACGATAAAAACCAGTAGAAACGATATCGTCTCGAGTTGACCACCTTCCAACATTTTCGGCCGATTGAACGATTCGCGCATGCGCAGATGTGCGCGGCGTTCGTATCTATGGTAAAAACTTTATAACCTATAAATTTTATAATGTTTCCCGCTTCGTGACAGCTGTTATCTTTGTTGTTGGTTTGTGGCGTTTGTTTCCTTAATTAAAAGGCGCCTTATAACCTCTACTAAAACATTTTCAACTAATAATAAACACTTCGCGATCTCCATCTCAACGTCCGCCATTTTGAAAACAACGTGAAAATCCAAGCGCATCGACAGATCGTATCTATATCGGTGGACTGTGTGAACAGGTGTGACGATCAATGGGCGTCCGGCGAATTTTGTTTTTTATGCAAACGAAATTGGCCTGGCGATATTCGCCAAATGTGAACACCTCATTACCTTGTAGTGTGTATGCCCTACATTCACTTTAGAATCATGTAACTCCGCCTAATAATGGCTACAACCTTTTGTAATTAGTAAAACTATAATTCAATTGATATTAAAATATACACAATATGCATTATGTATACACGTTCAGGTAAACCTACCTTTAAATGTGTATGGTGAATTCACTATATGTTTCCCATTGTATCTGAGATCTATTTTGAAATGAGTGCATTCCTCATATAGGCGATATCGCACAATGAATGAGTTGTCTTTCCTGTTGAGAATCTGCTGCCATAATCGGCAGCTTCCTGTTCCCGAAGCGGAGGAGCCACTGATTCTTACAACTAGTTTGTTTGGGTCAGCCTCAAACCTATAATAATTAATTCTTTCATATCACTTAAAAATTAAGTATTTTTTAAAAACAAGTGAAGTTTTTCAATAAGTATATACCCTGAAATAAACTTTTAAAACAAGTTAAATATATAATATATGTGATATTTACGTTATACAGATGTATGTAGTTACATATCCTGTATTGTAAATAAAAAATAGGAACAATTAAAAGATTCTTGGATAAAATGATTACTACTACTACTATACCATCATGGCATATCCCACACAGGGGTGGCAAACTTCATCCCTGAATTTAAAAAGTAAAATGTCTTTATTAATAAATAAGATAAAACGATTACTTCAACAAAAATGTTCTTAGGTGCATAAGAAATTGTAAATAATAATCAACACATAACTAAAAATATTGCTGAAGTTTGAATACAACTGACATAATGAATCAAATCAATTATCTACATATTATTACAAATATGTACTAGTTGCATTTCTATTTCCCATTTTATTTTACAGCGTCGTCGGGAGGTATGAAACTGAACTAATATTTTACTGCACCGCAATGCTATGTTTTGTTTTGTTACAGTGAAAAATGAAATTTATATTTTATAATTTGACTGTCATTTTGCAAAACACCTCGACAAATTGTAAAATACATGATTTTGTTGTTTGTGCCATTTCACACAATGGCCACCATTTATAAATGGAAGAATTCTTTAAAACGACTAGGAAATGTACACAAACATATACATTTTGACATTTCTTGAATAAACTGCTTAGTATGATATTAAAACTATTTTTTAGTGATTTTCAAAGTCAAATAGTAAAATTTAATATTTTAAGTATAATATCACTCGGCAATAAAAATTCAAACAATTTTGATACTCAAATGAACAGTTTTTTAAGAGCATGTCTAAATAAAAATACTTGCAGAACGTCGTTTTGAATATTCAACAATGATATAATACATGTATATGTGATATGTATCACGATACTTATGATTTAATATAAATACATGCATCACTTTCAGGATAGAGTATTAGGTGTTCCAATGCTTATGAATCGGCTCAGGCTGACTTAAACGATGAATACCATGGTAAAGTTTGCCAATTCTACCTGTCTCTCATATCAATCCTTTTCTCTATCTTGCAAGTGATGCATAAATCATCACATAAAATCATACCTATCATGATAATGATATATGCATACAGTGGTTGAGTGAGCAATTTTTTGCTTTGAAATACGTGCAAAATTTGAGATACAGTGGTGCCTCGCATAAAGAACGCCTCGCATAGCGAACGCTGCACACAACGAACTTCCTGTTCGTTCATTTCACGATTCATACAACGAACTTCGCTTCACACAACGAAGTCGCCCGAGCTTCCACGATCGCTGCCGATGTATTGCATACTCCCGCGCAGGCACTGCAGGCAGTCGTTAGTCACTGCACTTAACCCAACTGCTGACATCAAGAACATCCTGGTCAAATGGAAAGCAGTTCAGGAGTTTACCAATGCCCACTATCCGGATTCAGCTGAAGCAAACAGGATCAACGATCTTTACTCCGATACTCTTGTCCGTTATTTCTGGCAGATGTTGGAGAAAAGAGAAAAACAAACGACTTTGGACAGGTTTTTCATGAAACCATTGGCCAAAAAGCAGAAAATGGATGAAGATGTGCAAGATTTGGTAGACTCTACTAAGTCTGTCTTAAAATTAAAAAAAATATGTTTTTGTTAGATGTATCTAAATAAAAATAATAACAAAAAATTTATCTTTTTTTATGTCATCTTAGCATATTTTATGCTACAGAACGAATTATTTTTTTTAACATGTATTGTTATGGGAAAACGCGTTTCACATAACGAACTTTTCGCATAACACACTTGCTCCTGGAACGAATTAAGTTCGTTGTGTGAGGCACCACTGTATAAGATATTTAATGACACTTGCCTAACTCATTTCCAGAACATTCCGAAATGGAGAAAGGAACAAACCTCCTTAGACATGTTTTTTTTTAAACGGCCTACAGGTGAAAGTGAGAAAAGCATGGTGAAAAAGGCAAAGACTAGTAAAGAGAAAAGCAATGATGAAAATTAAGGGAAAATAACACTTCATAAATCTAGTTTATTTCTTCACATTCTCTTTTATAATGTTTTTGTACAATATTTGTCATTTATAAATATATTTTTCTTATTCAAAAACACAACAAAAATAACTGGGGTGACATTTTGGGGGCTGGAACCGATTAATGGCTGTTCAATTAATTTCAATGAGAAAATTTGCTTGAAGATACTAGTAACTTGGAATACGAGCAAGGTTGCGGAAGGAATTAAACTCTTTATGTCGAGGTACCACTGTACTTTTAAAATATAACTTCATTAATAATACCTTTCAAAGTTATCCGATATATTTAAAAAGAAATATCTCGCTGGTAAAACTACCGTATTTGGGGAAAGTCCAGGACCCCAGGCATGGAATTGTAGAGAAGAAACTATTTCGAAGACAGTTAATGGTAGAAAAATATATATGAACATTTTAACTTTTCATACTAGTAACTGTTAATGAAAACATCAAACGGATTGCGAATTCGTACTACAGCCAGAAACGTTAATAGCATCCATGTGAACATAGACATATATCTTTGCATGTGAATAAGGTAATTGTACAATGTACTCTACACCAGAGGTTGGTGATTTTTTTTAACCATTACCCCAAAATAAATCGATCTCACTGCCTTATTTTTTAATATTTTCTAAAAAGACTAACAAAATAATATATAATAGGAAAAAACTTCCTATTATACCCCCAAAGTCAGCACCGCCCATCTAGCGGCAAAAACCAAAATCTTTGGGAATGGGAACTTATTGCATAGAGTATAATAATATTATATTAAAATAGAGTAGCAACTCTATCAATTTTTTAGACATGCGTTTGCAGCGCTCCCTATGGCATTGGCGTCGATTCTACGTACTAATCCCACACGCATGCGCATATCCAAGCTAACCGGATATCCTGTTGTGCTACGCACGTATAATAATAATAATCTGTGAATGGTTTAATACCTTTAGAGTCTGTCAAGCAATCTCAGAAAACTGGGAGTAGATGACAGGCTCAAATACAGCATGCAGAAGGCCGTACTTCTATCGTCCACCAGGATAGTAAGAAGGTTTTTGTCCCTGTAGCTCTGTAAGTGATCTCCCATGATTGTTCTATTTCATAGAACATCATGGAAGAATCAACTCGAATAATGTTGGGGTTCTACATTTTGAATATACATAAATTTATTTTAATATTTTATGGTTTTTGTTATTTAATGTTATTTTTAAATTTTATTGTTAATCTTATATTGTGTTCAAAATGTAGAATCAAATATTGTTTTGTTTAATAAATGAGATATGAGATAATAATAATCGGACTATTTATATGTGGCGCCGTTTAATGATCTGTGACCATCTCAAGGGCGCCGTGACTTCTCCCGAACAGTAGTGTTTTCAACTTGGTTCTTAATGTGGTTGTGGACTGATTCACCCTCAGATCTGTGGGCAGTCTGTTCCAGACGGATGGCGCGGCGGCTCTGAAGCTCCTTTCTGCAAATTTGGAGGTGTTCGCCATATTGGGTTTCACGAGATTGTTGACAGCAGAAGAGGCCGAGCGCAGCGGTCGTCTCGGAGTTTCGTCGACGGAACAGAGTTCGGTTAGACATGTGGGTGCCATGCCGCATAAGGCCTTGTGGACAGTGAGACACAATTTAAACTCCACTCTCTCTGGGACCCTCAGCCAATGTAGATCTTTTAGTAGTGGAGTGATGTGGCAACGCTTGTTCTCTCTGTAGATAGTCCTGGCGGCAGCATTAAAAGCCATCTGGAGGCGATTGAGAAGAGTCTGGGGCAGTCCTGTGTATATATGATGTTGCAGTAATCCAGACGAGAGATGACAAAGGAGGCGATCAGACTTTTTACTGCATCTACAGATAGATTTTTGGATACGAGATGCAGTTGGCGAATGTGGAAAAAGGCTGTGCTTACTGTCCTGGATACTTGGGCTTCCATGGAGAGTGCTTCGTCCAGTAAGACGCCGAGAACGGATATTGTGCGCGATGGTGTTATGTTGGTGCCAGCGACAGAGATTTGTTTGGTGTCTATGAGATGTTGACGTCCTGGGGAGGCAACCCACATAAATTCGGTTTTGGTTGGATTCAGTTTTAGGCGTCTCTGGGCCATTATGGACGAGAGTTTTTCAACGCACCGGACAGTGGTAGCCACTAGATTGTCCTTTTGATCCGGGCTACAGAAACTAACAAGGACACGATCGTCGGAGTATGCGTAGTTTTGCATGCCACACTCTTCCAGGAGGCGGTCAATGCATCCTGTACAATATAAACAGTATTGGACCAAGGACTGATCCTTGCGGTACTCCTTGAGTATACCCACGATATTCAAATTTGTCCCAGCTTGCGAACATAAATAATATCAAAAACGACTTATTCTAGTTCGACAACAGAGATTCTTATTATAATATGACATTTTTATTTAGATTTAAATGTTATACCAAAACATGAATCTCTTTATTGCAGAAATAGATAAAGCCGTTTTAGAAATTATAAATATTTACAAGCCGCGAACAAAATTGAATACTGGGGTAATATTTCTTATAAATAATAATATATTGGACTTTCTGTCGTGTTTGTGTTTCCAAACAGGACTAAAGGCATTTCTTTAAATTAGCTAAATACTTAATAAGGTTTATCAATGAAACAGTAAATAAATAAAAGAAATATTTATTTTTCCAGTATACAATATTTGCTCCATATACAAATTTTGAATATTTTCCAGTATACAAATTTTGATTTATGGAACGGCGCCAACTATATGTTAGTAAATTTAATAACATTGATTTCAAACATATCATTTATAAAATAGTGTTCAATATAAAGCATAAAAATATCGCACAAAACCACAATAAAATATGCATCCAAGTAGAACTGACTGAATTTTATATCAACTGTCCAAATATTGCATTAGGTAACTTTTAATAACCGCTTTGAAAGATGTTGAGAACAAAAACGCGTCCATCACACAATTTCACAACATTGAACATAATATCGTTAATATAACAGTGTTCAATGTAAAGCATCCAAATATCGCACAAAAACATATTAAATATATAAATAGAACTTATTCACTATATTTCATATCAGGCGTGCTTTAAAAGAATGTCGAAAATAAAAACAACAACACGACAAACAGTTTGATTGAACAGAACATGAGAAACAACAAATGGCGGCAGCCGGCAACGACAAACCATGGACCTAAATAGAGTAATGGACAGACACTTTGGTAAATATTTTGTAGCTGCGCGGGGAGGGGAACGGCGGGCATTTTGTATGAAACAAATTTTGTTCGGTACATCGCATTTGGGCTGCGTTCAGACAGTCACCGAGTGACGACGCATATTTTGAAAGTACCTATACAAACAATGCCAGTACGCATTCATAGTTTTCTTGCACTGTATGTTTTCAAAATGTGTAACAAAATATGGTCTCAGAAAATATACTCGATTTCTGCGTAATTGTCATGTATACTTTCTGACGCTGATTCAGTGAATTTGTTTGGATAGATTTAGGATATAAACTTGTAACAAGTATTTGTGAAGTATACAAGCTCAGAAAGTTAGATAATGGCATAATTTAAAAAAAAGTATAAAGCAATTAGTTATAAACTAATCAAGTAGTTATTACTTTAACTGTTAATTTAAAGATACCTATTAAAATAATTTATTCCTTCGTTAGAGACAATTTTTTTTTTATCATTTAAAAGAAACACAAAAGAACTTGAATGCTACTATAAAAAGGCGCCAGTCAAATAATAAAAATATTTATTTATTTAAATATATTTATAGTTTACGTCAAATTGAAGAATGGATCAAGAATGTTATTGAGAATCCAGAGGAAATCTGGTTCATCAGAGCTCTGACTGAGGCTGTGTATAAATATGTACTAGTTCCAACAGAAAATGCAAAACCGAGATTTGACGATGTTCAAGCCAAACAGCGATTAAACACATACAACCCACTTTTAGTCACATTCATCGGAGACAAACACAATCCTGAATTAGAATTGAATTGTCTCTATGCAATTCAGCGTTTAATACACAAACTTGAACATCCAATGAGTAAGTATGAGAATGATTTAAAAACTAACAAAAAAGAATTCCAGCATACATTGATTTTTCTATACAATAGGGTGCCAGAAATTGGTTTTCATCTCTTGCTCAGAAGTGTTATGTTAATCACAACACACTCCGCTTTGAAGTGAGAGTTTGTGGGTTTTATACATAATGTTTCTGTTTACTTTTTGGAATTGAAATGTGAATAATTTATCTATAATGGTTTGAATTTAAAGACGATATTTTAGTTATTTCATCGACAATATTGGCATGAATTTCAGTTTTTTATATGCATGATACAATAATTGTTGAATATTTTTTACTTCATTTCATATTTATTACATTCAATAAATATGGCAAGAATATTTAAACTTTCAATCAATTACCTTATTGGTAGAAAATAAATTGAAAATAGCACACAATATGTGGAGCACCCGGTAAAGAATTGGTCTCCCACTCTTCTCCTTAAGTTTTCGAGTGTCCTGTAAAAGGCAGGTATTCGAAAAAATTAAGACATTGTACATCTTAAATTCAGCGATGAGGTTTGCCACCCATCCTGAATATCTTGATTTTATATTGGCACGAAGAGGACAGCTTGAATGTTTCTTACATGCAGCTGGTCTGCTGGTTACCCCACTTGTGGGATATGCCGTGATGGTATAGTAGTAGTAGTATTGTTTACGTCTTTTACACGTTGACAAATTTAAGAAATTATAACAACAAGTAAATCCAAAATAACAAAAATAATTTTAAAAGTTATAAAAGCAATATAAAATAATAAAAACAAGACGTAACAAATAATGGCGCCATTATGATGACATTTGGGTCATAAAAACGCTCTAAGTTATTCACGATTATCCGGGGTTATATTCACCACTCACTGCAACTTCATGGTCGTTCAGGTAGCTCGACATCGAGTGACATTTATGTTCCCGTGAACCAACCCTTGTATGTTTAGTTGTTTTAAAAATGTATCAAGTTTTTGCACATCAGTTGAATTTTTCATATCGGTTTTTGTTTTTATATCTAGAAGAATAGGACTTATGATTAACATGGTGATGTGCGCTATAAATGGTTGTGGTTATAAATCCAATCCAACTTTCGCAGGAAACAGGATTGTCATATTTTCGGTAAGTTGTTTTCTATTGTAGTTTTTATCTTACTATATATTGCGATTTTAAAGTCGTTTATATTATAATTCGTATACTTATAAATGACCATAATAATGTTATAAACGTTCTATGTAATTATCTGTCCTTATTCTCCTATATGTACACATGTAACTTGTTTTCCATTCTGTCATCTGACAATACAAAGAACCTACAATCTGATGTTTGGTTTTTTTACCCGTTAGAATGAAATGTTTCATGCATACAAATCTGATCAGGTTAATGATATTATAGCATGTTTATAAACAAAATCATTTTTTGTAGTTTTCCAAAGGATCCAGAAAGGAGAAACTGGACATTATCCAATATTTGACACCAAGTAAACATAGTGTTTTGTGTTCAAAAACATCTCGTTTTTCTGCGAGGTTGGAGAAAAACGTCATTCTTACAAAATATCCTAGGTTTCCCACTCAGTTGCAAGTTAGTATGTTTTATATTATTCATTTAGATATATCTAATTTTTACTCCGTAACACAGCTTCTCTTGTGCTTAGAGATAGAGAATGTGTGTAGAGATGACATAAAGCCACACATTGATCATCATAGATACGCTGTGAAATAACATGCACCTGTCCTTGCAAACCTGGACCGTGTCATCTTGGAGTTATTTATCTCTAATTACATAATACATGTGTAAAATAATAACTCTTGCCACACTCACAATACAACCTGCATAGCAAAATATTTTCAAGAGTTTTGTGAAGCTATTCTAAATAATATTATGTACATTATTATAAAATTGTGTAGAATTAATTTAAAATGTTGGTTGATTTATGTCGCTCAGTGTGGATTACTATTGTGGATCAGCGTATATAAGTACTTATATGGTATTTTTTTATGTTTCAGAGAAAGATCGCAGAATATTGTCTGCAATTGAGAGTACAACATCAGCAATTGAGTGTTCGGTGCCAGTAGCTGAATATTCAATACCTCCAGTTGACAATATAATACCAACAGTTGACAGGATAGATGTGAGTTCGTACATCAATCCACCTGTGCAACATGTCTTCAACCTACCATAGCATACATCCAGTCACTCAACAAGTTAGTGCTCTTCAGAGGGCTTTGAGTTTGTTGTATGTTAATTACAATGCATTTTGTTATTATTATAAATCACTCAGTTTCTCCTGTTTATTTTTATATATTCAATAAAACTATCAAAATTTGTTTTTATTTCTAGCTATAATTTCTGTACATTTTTTTTATATTTTCCTTCAATTGTCATTCATTCTCTCCATATTGTGTGTATATGAAAACAATGTTTAAAAATAAATACGAATGATTTTGAAATGAATTACTCAATTTTATTAACTCATCCTATTCCCTATTTCATCAAATATATGAAAACATTAAGTTATGTGGCATTGTAATTATTTTAAGAAGTAAATATAATGTTTTCTGATACTGTGTGAATAATCTCCATACATAGCCCATACAAATGTTAAATAAAGTGTTTCATACAAAATGGCCACCGTCGATTTCCCTTCCTCACTTTTTGGCTTCGCTGTCATTCATACAAATTACTATAAACGTTCCATCCCCTACCTACATACATCCATGCGACAAACAGACCACAGAAACAGTATGGCGTCTACGGCTAGTTCCAATAAATGCCGCTTAGCAAGTGTTGGCACGAACATCAAACGTCAAACTGTCAAAATGATGTATAGAAGTTGCACTACCCTGACTTATTGAGATGGTAGTAGAGTTGGTCGTTATATATAACGAGGAACGCGTGATATATTAAATTATTTTTACGGAGCGTGGTAGCAGAATATCGATATAATTATGTGTCGCTGAGTTACGAAATCCGCTATAACACATTTTGACGAAAATCGAGTTGTTGGATTCGTAATCAATAACATTAGGAAATTAATTACTTGAAAATATTCACAAAATATTATAAAATAAAACTAGGTTGAGAAACGAATCCCACTATATCACTTAATGCCCCTTTCAATATCCCCTATAACTCAACCAACCAATAAGAGTCCAGTATTTTAAAATAATCAATATGGCCGCCAGTACAAAATTATTCTTATCTGGTGGGCGCTGTTATCGTTCACATGGTAACCCTATTCTAACACTGACAGTGTAAAAACGAAACCTCGTAAGCAACATTTTTTTAAAAATAATATAAAACAATTTCTTGTTTCAAACTCCACTCAAAAACACAATTAAATTATATTTGATATGTTAAGTAGCATTCACATTGCTTCACTTTGGATGATCATCCAGAGTGTCAGGGTCAAACCTGTTCATCGAAAGTGAACACGTCTGTTCACATTTGTTCATCCTATGCTTTCACTACCATGTCTACTTTCTCACTTATGTTGTATGTAGTTTGACGTATTTTCGTATAAAAATAATTTAAAAAATTCAAAAATGAAAAATAACACTTAAAATAAGTTAATATAGCTCTCGACTGCATAATAATTTTGTACATGATTCTGACATTCAATACAAATTCATAGAGAATAAAACAAATAATAAGATGAAACTTGTTTATGGTCGTTTCAGTGAAAGGACCTTTCATCAAAATTATGACGAGTGGTAATCTCTTTCCTCCGTCATCGCTAGTGATCACTAGCGATGAAACGCCCGTTCACACTTGTTCATCTTGGAGGATCATCCGGAGTGATCACTGAAAGTGAACGTATGTGAACGACCCTTTAGTAAATAAAACAAAAACTAAAGGGTCGTTCACATACGTTCACTTTCAGTGATCACTCCGGATGATTCTCCAAGATGAACAAGTGTGAACAGGCGTTTAATCAATAGTGATCACTAGCGATGACGGAGGAAAGAGATTACCACTCGTCATAATTTTGATGAAAGGTCCTTTCACTGAAACGACCATAAACAAGTTTCATCTTATTATTTGTTTCATTCTCTATGAATTTGTATTGAATGTCAGAATCATGTAAAAAATTAATATGCAGTCGAGAGCTATATTAATTTATTTAAAGTGTTATTTTTCATTTTTGAATTTGTTTAATTATTTTAATACGAAAATACGTCAAACTACATACAACATTAGTGAGAAAGTAGACATGGCAGTGAAAGCATAGGATGAACAAATGTGAACAGACGTGTTCACTTTCGATGAACAGGTTTGACCCTGAAACTCAGGATGATCATCCAAAGTGAAGCAATGTGAATGCTACTTTAGTGTAGTCCACTACTACATTAATTCTAGGCAGAGAGACTTCTTTCACATTACATTCATCTCTTATCTTTTCAATTCTCACTCTTTCTATCAGTTTCTTTCCGAGCATACATTTAGTTCCAGACAAAAAAATCCTTTAGCTAATAATAATAAGCTAGGACCTCTCTAAGTAAATGGACTTCTTTTCTAAGGATATCCTCACAATCGCACTTCACAAGAAGGGGAAGAAAACAAGTAGGGGAGAGGGGGCATGAAGGGGCCACTTTTTTTATTTGCATCATATTTTTATTGTCATTAGGAATTTAATGCACTTAGGTGCAGTATTTTAAAGTGTAGTCCTTTAGCATTAAAATTGAATTAAAAATTGTCATATTTGCTAATAGGAACTGGAACTTTTTTTAGTTCCAACAATATTCAAAAATTGGCCCTTTCATAGCTAGGTAGTATTGAAAGGGCCATAGGAGGTGTTGAAGGGGCCGGTGTAATAATCAAAAGATTATAGTATACTTAAGGCATTTTATTTAACAAAAGTGGTTTACAATAAACATATTTGATAAAAAAAAACAGCACAAACTCCTGGTAAATCAATGTACCAAAACATAGTTAAAATTTTTAGCATCATCTTATAAGAAAATAAAAAAATAATATATAATAACATTTAGAAAATTTTAGAAAATATTCTTAGTTCTAAAAATATAAAAAATAATAACAAAACATAAACCCCAACCAACTCAACGTAACAAACACATAAATAAAATTGATATATTAAAAATTTGGAAAGGAACTGAAAAGAAACATGGACTCATACCAACCAACTCAACAACATTTTGAGCAAAAGAAGTTGTAAAGACCTTTCTTTCCACTTGACTCATGGGCCCACATTTGACATACTTTACATTTCATCCAATCCACAGCACTTTGTGAATAGTCCTCATTACATACTGGACAAGAATTATTTTCAGTTATCTTATCCGCATTCTTTACAGGTATTGCCATGGTTCTTTTTCTTTTTCGAGGTATTACGATTTCTTCACCAGAACTGGTATCTAAAGAATCCGAATCGTGTAAAGAAGTTCTTTCCTCTAGACAAGTTTCGGAATCATTATCGGCATACAGTTGTCTTTTTGTGCTTTTAGCAGTTTTTCTTTGGTTTTTATTTTCTGAATTTCTTTTTGTTTTTCCTTTACGTTTTCGTTCCATTTACAAGAGCTTGTCTTTTTCAGGAGTATCCGTAATTATCGATGTCCTCCCTTTGCGTTTGTTAGGTTGGCCTGTTTTTCTTGCACCAGCTTTTGGAAAAGGTCGTACATCCTCGGGAGATTTTAAGCGCCTGGGCGACAGAGAAGAAGTTGTAGGTTGTACTTCTAAAAGATCTGGAGATGTTAAGAGCCTGGGCGACTGTGAAGATGTTGTAGGTCGTATCTCAGAAGGATCTTGTCTATCAGTAACATATGAGCATTAAAATCCTCTTGAGTGAAATTATTTCGGTTAAAGGTATATATCCCAGTTTTACGGAATCCACTTGTGATATTTTGTATGTTGAATGCTGCCATAAAGGCATCGTTAGCCAACTGTGCTACCTGGTATATTGTTACGGTTTTGCTGGGATTTGATAAAATCCAGTCGTTCATGGAAACTCTATATCGAGATTTAATTCTTATAATAATTCTTCCTAAGTATGTCCTTCCTATGTTAAAAGACAAAGCTGCAGATCTAACTCTTACTTTTTTCTCTAAAACTTCTTTGACAGCATTCTCTATATCACATTTGAACGGACGAATTCTTTTAGATTTGGTTGAATTATTCATTGTTTTGGTAAGTAAGTACAAATCTGCAAAAAACCACAAGAAATAAATGAAATCAAGTTTAAAATAAAAAGATCACTTCTACATAAGAACGTCGTGATGAAAGGGCCATGCATTGAAAGGGCCGGCCCTTCCATCACTACATACACTGGCCCTTTCATACCATTGCTTATCAAAATAAAATAACCTCAATATCCACCTACTTATAGTATGATGTTACACAGAACTTAATCAAATAATTGAAGCAAAGGCTGTATATATTGCACTGAATCATAAGATATTTTATACAAATCATTAACAACAGAGTGAAAAAAATAATTAATAAACGTAAAAAACTTACTTTTCTGGTGAGAAAACAAGCGCAGACAATCCGTTTACACTGTGTCGCCGAACTGTCAACTAATAGCGGGAAAGAGACATCCATTGTTGCCACCAAAACAAATAAAAGAATGCGTAGTAATCATGACGCAAGGTACTCTGACAGCGATTGGCCCTTTCAAAACCTGGCCCTTTCATGCCACTTCTCCCCTACATTGTGACAGGCATCAAAATGATCCTTTTTGTGATTTAATATCATGCTAACTGCCATAGAATAATAAATACACTAAATTACTGGCACTATATGAGATGGTAGGCCCCACTGTTGTCAAATGTGAGATTTCATAGCAAAAGTAATATTCACGAAATTGTTGCCATATGTAGAATTACTTTTTGATCACCACGTTAAATTATTTTTGGACACACCAAGTTTTCGACACCGGCAAACTTTACATTCGAGCTAGATTTTATTTTTGCTGGTTTTATTTTATTTTTGCCGGCAAAAATAAAATAAAACCAGCAAAAATAAAATCTAACTCGAATACGATTTTCTTAAAGTTTATATTCGAATTAGATTTCATTTTTGCCGGTTTTATTTTATTTTTGCTGGCAAAAATAAAATAAAACCGGCTAAAATAAAACCTACCTCGAATATAAGCTTTAGGAAATTTGTATTCGAATTAGATTTTATTTTTGCCGATTTCATTTTATTTTTGTAAATATAAAAATATTTCGCCAAAAAATCCAAATAATATTATTGTAGCAACAATTTTCCTCCATACAAAACTATATTTGACAGATATCTGACATTGGGGCCTACCAACTCAATGAGTTCAATTACTAACTGCTATTTTTTCTGTTTCTTTAATGGAAGGTATTGAGCATAGAATAATACACATACTAATTGAACTGGTGTTTATTCATAATTTTTTTTGTTCATTAGAAAACAAGCTTCTCTGGTTTTTGATTTTTTTGTTTGGCGGTTCCAAATTTGTATTTACCATAGACTTTAATACTATATACCTAGACAGAGTACCTCGGTAACTTTTCATAGCGGTGAAGTGAGGCAAACAAAGATTGTCTCTTTCGCACAGTTGGTTGGCAAGAACTATGGCAATTTGTATGAGAAATGTGGAGTATGCTGTGAAATTTTCGCATTTATTTAACTAAAATAGACGTAACATTTGAAAAATTAAAATTAATCGATTAAGAAAGCAATTGAGATGTCTATACCAACATGGTTTTTGTTTTTGTTTATTTTTCCAATGTTTATGAGGTGATTCTTACATTGTTGATATGTTTGGCTCATGTAGGTACTCAAACTACCAAAATAAAACCCCCAGAGTAGAATGTTATTTTACTTTATTTAATAACACAATAATACGTCTTTACAGGACAATAAGAGTTTGGAGCTTCTATTTTCGAGTGTCCTGTAAAAGGCAGGTGTTCGAAAAAATTAAGACATTGTACATCTTAACTTCAGCGATGAGGTTTGCAACCCAACCTGAATGTCTTGATTTTATATTGGCACGAAGAGGGCAACTTGCATGTTTCTTACATGCAGCTGGTCCGCTGGTTACCCCACTTGTGGGATATGCCGTGATGGTATAGTAATAGTAGTAGCTTCTATTTGAGCCAATATCTCAAATATATGTACATATTAACTTTTATGTCACATAGAGGATGATCTCTGAATTCATTACACAGTAGATCCACTGGCTATCTTTTTCATAGGAGATAAATAGATGAAAATATATACAGAGAATAAATTCTCGATCTTTACCACAGGTGAACTAGAATTGGTTTGATTAACATTTTTAGTCATTCAACGGAGATGAAATTTAGATCCAACCCTGGCTCCTGGGTCACCTCTTGCTTTCAAAAATATAGAAAAAAATATTAAAGATGTTTGTGGAGTAAATTTGGTTTGTGAAATAATTAAAGAAAGAAATAATTGTAACAAATAAACTTTATTGAAATTATTTTAAATGTACAAATAGTTTTTATATACCTAGTACATACCAAATTAAAGATTTTTTTATTTATTCATTTATTCGGATAACAAAACATTTGAAAATACTTGTGAACAGAAATAATATACAAAATCATAAAACGAAAACAATTTATCAGCATTTTGCAATCATTGTTAGTGTTCGACCAAAAATGGGGTTTTGATTGAAGCCGATTGTTCAATTCTAAATCTACCTTCGGCCGGATGTATAAAGTGAATCCTTATATTATATCTGTTAAAATATACTAAAATAAATTTAGAGTCCGATAAAAATTTCATTGATTAGCAAAAAAAAGTATATCAATAAAATAACTATTACTAACTTAATATTAAAACTATGAACTACTGTATACAGTCAATACAATTTTAAAACCACACCAAACTTAAAATAAAAAGAAAAACCGGACTATAATTAATACCAAACACTAAACAACTCCTCAGTATTATAAAAACATTCATTCAAAAGTATAAAATATGGTATAAACGAGGATTTTATAACGAAACACGAGGAACCGTCAAGCAAACGTACCGCAGAAACCAATGTTTTGCCAACCAACTAACGATTGAGGGTTAGTACGCCGTCTAGGTATATAGCATGGATGTATGTAGGTAGGGGATGGAACGTTTATAGTAATTTGTATGAATGACAGCGAAGCCAAAAAGTGAGGAAGGGAAATCGACGGTGGCCATTTTGTAGGAAATACTTTATTTAACATTTGTATGGGCAATGTATGGAAATTATTCACACAGTATCAGAAAACATTATATTTACTTCTTAAAATAATTACAATGCCACATAACTTAATGTTTTCATATATTTGATGAAATAGGGAATAGGATGAGTAAATAAAATGGAGTCATTTCTAAATCATTCAGTATTTATTTTTAAACTTTGTTTTCATATACACACAATATGGAGAGAATGAATGACAATTGAAGGATATATCTAAATGAATAATATAAAACACACGAACTTGCAAATGAGCGGGAAACTCAGGATATTTCGTAAGAATGACGTTTTTCTCCAACCTCGCAGAAAAACGAGATGTTTTTGAACACAAAACACTATGTTTACTTGGTGTCAAATATTGGATAATGTCCAGTTTCTCCTTTCTGGATCCTTTGGAAAACTACAAAAAATGATTTTGTTTATAAACATGCGATAATATCATTAACCTGATCAGATTTGTATGCATGAAACATTTCATTCTAACGGGTAAACAAACCAAACATCAGATTGTAGGTTCTTTGTATTGTCAAATGACAGAATGGAAAACAAGTTACATGACGTGTAGATATAGGAGAATAAGGACAGATAATTATATAGAACGTTTATAACATTATTATGATCATTTATAAGTATACGAATTATAATATAAACGACTTTAAAATCGCAATATATTAAGATAAAAACTACAATACAAAACAACTTACCGAAAATATGACAATCCTGTTTCCTGCGAAAGTTGGATTGGATTTATAACCACAACCATTTATAGCGCACATCACCATGTTAATCATAAGATGATTCCTATTCTTCTAGATATAAAAACAAAAACCGATATGAAAAATTCAACTGATGTGCAAAAACTTGAAACATTTTTAAAACAACTAAACATACAAGGGTTGGTTCACGGGAGCATAAATGTCACTCGGCATCGTTTGACCTGAACGACCATGAAGTTGCAGTGAGTGGTGAATGTAATCCGGATAATCGTGAATAACTTAGAGCGTTTTATGACCCAATGTTATCGTAATGGCGCCATTATTTTTTACGTCTTTTTATTATTTTTTTTATTGCTTTTATAACTTTATAACATGCTGACGACATAGCACTGCTCGCAGACTCCGAGATGGAGCTGAACGAAGCTTTAGGAAAATTGGAAAGTTTACTGTTGTCAAAGTACAACATGAAAATAAATAAAGAAAAAACAAAATGTATGGTCGTTGGAAGAGAGGAAGCGACTGCGAACATTGCATTAAATGGAGTGAGCATCAAACAAGTAAGTGAATTCGTGTACCTGGGCAGCAGAATAAACCAGGATGGACGCTCCAAAGCAGAAATTGTAAGCAGAATAAACCAGGCAAGGATTGCCTTCAACAAAAAATCGAAGATATTGGAATCCCCAAATATCGACTTAAGCGTAAGGAAGAACCTTACTAAAGCCTTTGTATGGAGCATTCTGCTTTATGGTTGTGAGACATGGACCATCAGCAAGAGTGAAAGCGGACGGTTGGCGGCCTTTGAGATGTGGTGCTACAGACGCATGCTTAAGATCCATTGGTCGGAGCACGTCGAAAACGAAGAAGTCTTAACCAGGGTAGGCGAAAAAAGGCAACTCCTTAAGAGAATCAGCCAACAACGAGCTAACTGGATTGGCCACAACATCAGGCACCCAGGACTACTCATCGCCATCGCGGAGGGTAAGACCGAGGGAACAAATGGCAGAGGCCGACCAAGAGACGCATATATGGACCAACTGAAGAGGGACATGAACTGTGGCTCATACGTAGAGCTTAAAAGACTGGCTGAGAATAGGGAGGAATGGAGAAGAAAAACCAAACTCGTTGCAGACCAATCCAATGGATTGTAACTAAATATATATATATATATAACTTTTAAAAATTTTTTTTTTTGGATTTACTTTTTGTTATAATTTCTTAAATTCGCCGACGTGTAAAAGACGTAAATTATGAATATATTTAAATAATTAATATTTTTATTATTATTTGACTGGCGCCTTTTAATAGTAGCATTCAAGTACTTTTGTGTTTCTTTTAAATGATAAAAATATTTTTGTCTCTAACGAAGGAATAAATTATTTTAATAGGTATCTTTAAAATTAACCGAGTATATTTTCTGAGACTATAATTCTTATTTTGTTACACATTTTGAAAACATAGTAACATACAGTACATGAACACTATGAATGCGTTCTGGCATTGTATAGGTACTTTCAAAATATGCGTCGTCGACTGATCACTCGGTGACTGTCTGAACGCAGCCCAAATGCGACGCACCGAACAAAATTTATTTCTTACAAAATGGTCGTCATTCCCCTCCCCGCGCAGCTACAAAATGTTTACCAAAGTGTCTGTCCATTACTCTATTTAGGTCCATGGTATATAGTATAAAAGTCTATGGTATTTACACATAATATAACAGCAGCCAATCAAAACTCAGTATTTTTGCGCATGCGTAGCTTGATCCCTCTTCTTCTACCTTTAGACGCTAGTTAGTGTAGGCCCCGATGTCAGATATCTGTCAAATATAGTTTGTATGGAGGAAGTTTGTCATATACCGATACTGGGTGCAAATGTACCGATATTAGTGAGTAGCTCTACCGATTTTGCACAATGACGTTTGGGACCACTGTTCGTGAATCGTGATTGTATTCAAAGAATATAAAATAAAAGTACTTCAAGTCTTCAAGTAAAATTATTGTATTCTCTTTGCTAGATCCGGTGGGTGCTGTAATTTTTGTGTTTCAGGGGTTTCTTTATATGTGTAACAAAATAATGCATTATTTGATAATTTTGTTATTATTTAAGCTAATGAAGTAGGGTGTTTCTAAGCGAGTTGATTGATGTAACATCATGCATAAAACTGTAGACCTCAATTTCACTTGTTGGGATAGTGATAATAAAGTTACACATATCGTTAATGATATTCCAGTATGTGTGAATTTGAATTACAGTGATTTTTTTAGAGATTACATCCTACAAAATGTTCCGTGTATAATTAAAAATGTTACTGTAAACTGGGTTTGTACTTTAAACTGGATCATGGATGGAAAACCAAATATAGATTACATGATATCAAAGTATGAGAATAGTGTGGTATCAGTGCACAACTGTGCTATGTCAGTAACAAATAACCGATGCAAGCAGAATATTTTATTCAAGCAATATGCTTCCGAGTATTATAAATGTATAGATGACGATGACAATGTTTGGTACCTTAAGGATTGGCATCTTAAGAGAGAGAATCCAGAAGAGTTTTATTCAGTCCCAGAGTATTTTGCATCTGACTGGCTTAATGAGTATGCCACTGACAATGACTTGGATGATTTTATGTTTGTGTATATCGGCCCAAAAGGGTCATGGTATGTATAGGTTTCATTTTATTTTCAAACACATAGTTAATTCCGTTGGGTGACGTAGACAGAGTTAATTGTGTGTTTTGTTTTAAGGACTCCATTCCATGCAGATGTTTACACATCTTTCAGCTGGTCCGCCAATGTGGTGGGCAGGAAGAGATGGCTTTTATTCCCTCCTGGAGTGGAACAACAGTTTCTTGATAGTTTTGGAAATTTGCCCCAAGATATAGAACCGCACCTCACAAATGACCTTAAATACTTTGAAATAATTCAGAACAGAGGAGAAGCCATTTTTGTTCCATCAGGGTGGTATCATCAAGTGCACAATCTAGAAGATACTATATCTATAAATCATAATTGGGTAAATGGAGCAAATATTCATATTATGTGGAATGCACTGGTACAAAGTATGTTAACAGTCGAAGAAGAAATTCAACTGTTCAATGAATCAAGTGACTGGAAAGAGCATTGTCAAATGATGCTTAGAGCTTTATTTGGTTTAAACTTCAAAGATTTCTTCCATTTCATTACCTATCTTGCTAAGAAAAGACTGAAGTTTTACAAAGAAGGAACTAAAAGTGTATTTCAAAATTGGATATTTGGCATAAATCATATTTTATTTGATCTCAATGCTATTGAACATGTTTTAGACAAAATGGTTTTAGATGCCCATTTTAATGAATTGGAGCAAAGAGAATTAAGTGAAATAATAAATGACATAAAAAAAATTCAATCAAGATGATTCCCTATAATTATAATAATATAATATGCATGTGTACTTACTTATAAGAAAGGTAAAAGTACAACAATATTCAGACTTGAAAGTTATAACATTAAATTTAACATTTCTTTTTGTTTTAGCTGGTCCCATAAACACATTATATAATATATCTATCAAATAAATAATATATCTAGTCATCAAAATATGTTTATTATTTATAATTTATTACACTTCATAAGTTAGATTTGGTATGCACATGTACTATACCTTGATCATGCAATTTTTTTATATCCTGTGTGGAATAGTTTATCTCTCGAAGGATCTCCATTGTATGTTCTCCATGTTGTGGTGGGCGATGCACAGACTGTGATTGTCCCGGAGTCCGTTTCAAACGCGGGGCTGGAGTAGGAACAAACTGTCCATGATAATTTTTTACAAAAGACTCTCTAGTTTTGTTATGTGGATGTAAGGGAGCTTCTTCTGTGCTCAAGATGGGTGTAACACAGGCATCTCTATCATCAAATATGTCACACCACTCTTTTTGTGTGCGTTGCAGGAAAATGTCACTGAGATGTAATATTTTTTTAGTAGTGTTTACATATTGATCATCATCAGTAATATTTAATCCATTGAGGAGTTCGTTATAGAATTGCGGTTCTATAGCACCCACTGCTAAGTATTTTCCATCTTTAGTTTTGTAGGTATTGTAGAAATGTGCACCACCATCCAGCATGTTATCTCCTCTGCAGTTCCCCCAAATAGGCAATTGCTGTGATCTGAACAACCAACTGGACACATATGCAGCACCCTCCACCATGCTGGCGTCTATAACTTGGCCTTTATTGGAGCTAGTCCTTTCAAATAGTGCCATGACAATACCTAGGGCACACATGAGACCTCCACCAGCAAAGTCTGCTGCTAGATTAATTGGTGGATGAGGATTTGAATCCTTTCTTCCCAGGAAAGACAGCACTCCAGATAAACTTAGATAATTTATATCATGTCCCGCCCTTTTATGCATTTCTCCATATTGTCCATAACCAGTTAATCTAGCATATATTAATTTTGGATTGTCTGCCAGTAAAACATTTGGTCCGAGGTTCATTTTTTCCATTACTCCAGCTCTATAAGGCTCTATTAAAACATCAGAGGTTTTACAAATCTCTCTAAATAGTTGTCGACCTTTAGCATCCTTAAGATTTAAAGACACATGTTTTTTCCCACTTCCCAGTACATCGAGACCTTGAGGTTGAATCTGAAAAGAATAATTGTAAGTTGTTACTGTAAATGTGCAGTGCCTTGTTCTATTGTCACACAGTCTCGTGCGTGCAAAATTACTTTTTGCACATTTTGTATGCAGATGTTATGTTATGAGCTGAAATATTTTACTGTCAAAATCTCTAGCAGTAATATTTTCCAACCTTGTCTACGATTGTCACGGTAGCTCCGAAATCCGCCAAAAGCATTCCACAAAATGGCGCAGGGGCCAATCCTAATAGTTCAATTACTTTCACATTTTTGAGAGCCATTTTAGAAGTCAATTTTTTTTTTAATATAATTTATTGGACTTTGGATGAATACCGTCACGAAGCATGCCAGCGGAAAAAATACGAGGGCTATTATAGATTCATATTCATTGCTACTGTGAATTTTGTAAACAGGTAATTTCGATAGCTCTGCGACGTACATTTTACATAAGAACCATGTGGAACCAACTACTTATTTAATTTATTTTGCATATTTTTTTTGTTTATATTTCGCTGGCTACTTTAGGTCAAGGGTGGCCAACCAGTGGCCCGCGAGCCGCATACGGCCCTTTGGGTGTCCGATTGATACTTTTAATATAATATTATTATAGTCTATGATTGATACCTTGATCCAGCGTTGCCAGACGTACGGTAATTATCGTATTTGTACGGTAATTTCATGTAATTCCATTCCCCGTACGCTAATAATTTTAACAAATTACCGAACAACTAAAGGGTCGTTCACATACGTTCACTTTCAGTGATCACTCCGGATGATCCTCCAAGATGAACAAGTGTGAACGGGCGTTTCATCGCTAGTGATCACTAGCGACGAACGGAGGAAAGAAATTACCACTCGTCATAATTTTGATGAAAGGACCTTTCACTGAAACGACCATAAACAAGTTTCATCTCATTATTTGTTTTATTCTCTATGAATTTCTATTGAATGTCAGAATCATGTACAAAATTATTATGCAGTCGAGAGCTATATTAATTTATTTTAAGTGTTATTTTTAATTTTTGAATTTGTTTAATTATTTTTATACGAAAATACGTCAAACTACATACAACATGAGTGAGAGTGTAGACATGGCAGTGAAAGCATAGGATGAACAAATGTGAACAGACGTGTTCACTTTCGATGAACAGGTTTGACCCTGACACTCTGGATGATCATCCAAAGTGAAGCAATGTGAATGCTACTTAACATATTGACATAAACAATCATCGGTACAAATACCCGTTACATTGTAAAAAAGGTACTGTGTGAGAAAATAATCATTAATAAAACCGAGGAGTTTTTGAAATATTGCAAATTCCTATACCATTTCAAAAATTTGGCGACGGGGGGGGGGAGGGGGGTGGGGTAGGAACACCCGTTACATTTTGAAAAGGTACTGTTGTATTTCCGATGTATACGGTATTTTTTTCACCGAAGTAAGGTAATTTTGGCAACACAATCTGGCAACCCTGCCTTGATCTTGGTGTGGCCAGGGTTGCCAGACGTACGGTAATTACCGTATTTGTACGGTAATTTCATTCCCCGTACGGTAGTAAATTACCGTACGACAAAAGTACGGTAATTTCAAACCAAAACTAATATTTGTACAAAATGTACGGTAATTTGTGCACACAAATCATTTACCGGTATGGTTTGGAGATAAAAGTAAAAAGGTTTTAGACAACACAGCTAGAGGTTTATTTTCATTTACAATTATTATTAACTATTTGCCACAGAGCCTTAAAATTTGCTAGTACGAGAATATAAACAGCTATCTTGGAGAATTCTCTGACGAAGAAGAAATTACGTTGGAGTTCAGGTGAGCTATTTTATATCCATCAAGGTCAAGGACGTTTATCACGTGTACATAGCATGAGAGCACGGGGTACGAAAACGACTGTACTCGGGAAAAGCCCTTGTTAACACGAGAAGATGTGGCTTTCCATAGAAGTACGGTAATTTTGGATTCACAATCTGGCAACCCTTGGTGTGGCTTTGTGTTAGGTTTTTTAAGGAATAGTAATTATTGTTTTAAACATGCTGTTTGTTTTTGAATTATATTTCTTATAATATTGAAGACCCACCCTTGCAAGACTTGATAGGATTGTTATGTGTTATCCTGTGTAGAATTTCTAGGAATATAATGTGATGCAATCATGAGATGGAAAAATAATATTGTTGTGAAATGTGTGATGTATGCGCTGTCAGTGGCAATATATTGTGAATATTTAATTTATTATCTGGTTATATTTCAGGTAATTTTTGTGTTGTGTTGATACCTATTTAGTTTAGTAATGATGAATATGAGCAACCTATAGCACAATAACCTACGATTACTTAGTTTAATATTGGCTTATACTTAGAAAAACAATATCTCCTTATATTAAGATTTCACCATTATGTTAGTGAACTCATATTAACAACTAATATTATTTATCTCCTAGGTACATGCATATTATTACAATATGCTATCAATAGGAGATTACTATCATACATCATTTAATAATAGTATTTTATTTTATTTGTTCAAGTCAATGGAACACTTCAGACAATAGACCATTAAAGGTCACCTGGTCTTGTCTATGGATTTGCTTTTGCTTGAGGGGCAAACAGTCAGATTGCGCAAATCATCCTTGTAGGATGTTATGCCATAAGAGAAAAAAAGAAAGTCAGACGACAAAATAATAAAATCGACACTGATAGTTTTTTTGATTATTAGGTATTCTTTAGGCGTTCCACCTAATATTACACCGTAATCGTCTGTTGTGTTGGGATGCCTGATGCCCCTCAATGATTTTTCTGTGACGTCATCCTTTAATGGTCTATACTAGGGATGTTGCGGATGTCGATTTTTATACATCCGCGGATGTGAATGCGGATGCGGATTTTTGAAGGCTCACATCCGCATGTTTAAGATGTTATAGAGAAAAAAGTAGGAACTATCTTAGTTGGTAGGCCCCACTGTCAAATATATGACGAAATTTTTGCTACAATAATATTATGGATTTTTTGGCGAAATATTTTTTTCATCTTTGTTATTTGCAAAAATAAAATAAAACCGGCAAAAATAAAAACGCGTCGGATCTTGTCACCATTATTTTCGTTCCCATTGGTTAATGTCAAGTGCAAACGGCACGCGACTTTCGCCGGCCCCGCCCCAATTCTTTCTTGTCGCAAATTGTCTTACATCCGCATCCGCATGAACATCCGCATCGAATATACATGCGGAAGCTCCGCATTTACGGATGCGGATGCGAATATTCGCAACATCCCTGGTCTATACATATCGCCTAAAACCAAAATCTTTGCTTATAAACAATAGACACGTCATTATGCACAAGATTTATAAAGCGCAGTTCACATGCTCAGTATGTTGTTTCATAATATCAATAATTGTTATTGCTGAGACAATTTCGTTGTTATTTTTTCACTTTTTTGGTGACTTTTAATATAACTTGCTGTGTCTTAATCCATTATGCATATGCTTACCTTATATAAATTATGTATGTAAATCTTCTACTTGTAAATGACTCGAGTCGTGAACAAATAATAATAAATAAAACCCTTCTAAGACTTCCGCAGGCATAAAAATTCTCATAAAACAAAATAGGTGGGTATATCTATATGGAAAATAATGACTAAATTATCGACATCACGGCAATGCGATAATTTCACATCTCGTCCAAATTTTGATTCAAGTTTTCAATGTACCTGCACAGGTAGTTAGAAATTAATGATGAAGTAAATGATTCTATGAGAATATTTATATTAACACAGAAATAAATTTGCTGTTTTTATGGCAGGTGAATAGAACAACCTCAGTTATTTTAGAAGGCTTAACTATGTAACAGTTACGAGACATTTTGAATGTTTTTTAAATATTCTACAATGCACATCCGTTACTTGATTTTTTAAAATCGCGATCGATTTCGGTAAACCTTTACCATTGACGAGCGAGATAATACATTGTATTGAGCGTGAGCGTGATAATACATGTATTATCTCGCTCGTCAATGGTAAAGGTTTACCGAAATCGATCGCGATTTTAAAAAATCAAGTAACGGATGTGCATTGTAGAATATTTAAAAAACATTCAAAATGAATAGAACAACCGTCCGGGCCCCGTACATATGGGAACCTTGCGCAAAATACTGAAGATATTTAACTTTTATAGCTCGAACTTAAAATTTAGGGAATAAAAATAAGACAAGTGTCAGTGTCACCTTATGTTTTATTAATATTTTTATATATCAGACTCCTGTAGATCTCTCAAACTAGACTTTAGTTCAGAGCACAATGGTGTATCGCATAGTAACTTACCTATTATATACCTAGATAGGTTTACATAATAATGTATTGCAGCTATGACAAAAAAAAATATTATACTATATACGAATATGAATAAAATATAATATATTATGAATAAAATAACTTATTTTCAAATAAAAAGTGTTTAAAATTTATGCGCATGCATGATGTAGTATTTATATCTATCAACGTTGTAATACCGCGGTCCACAATGTGAACTGTCCTTTACATACAAAATCCTTATGTGCATAACAAAAAACACGGGATTTATAGTGTGAATTTGTTTTTTACTTGAAACTTCGCGCAATTTCTTAGTGTTTGTTATAGTTAAATACAAATTGGGAGTATTATCTTAGTGTAAAATATATTATTTTAGCGATATAAATGAAATTAAGCGCGTTAGGAATCTCTGAAATGAGATGGCCTAATCCTGGAGATATGTGGACGGGAGAGTTTCGACTGATCCATAGCGGTAGTATAGAAGGGAAACCGGGGCAAGGGGGGGTAGGAATCATGTTAAGTAAGGATTTGGGGAGGAGAGTAAAGGGGTATGTACAGTATGGAGGTAGAATTATTTTAGTCAAGCTAGACACCAGACCCGTAGATACAATACTCATTCAGGTTTACATGCCAACATCTAGCCATAGCGACGAAGAAATTGAGAGTATATACGAAAACATCCAGAAATTGCTAGATGACACAAAAGCTGAGGAAAATGTGATTGTAATGGGAGACTGGAACGCAGTAGTTGGGGAAGAAAGAGAGGAATCAGTCGTAGGAGCATATGGGCTGGGCATTAGAAACGATAGAGGCAACCGTCTAATTGAATTTTGTGCCAAAAATAAAATGGTTATAGCTAACACGTGGTTCCAACACCACTATAGACATCGATATACGTGGAAATCTCCCGGAGACAGATTCCGGTCGCAGATTGACTATATTTTAACGCGGCAACGGTATAGAAACCAAATTAAAGATTGCAGGAGCTATGCAGGCCCGGACATTGATAGCGACCATAATATGGTTGTGGCGGAAACCATACTGAAATTCAAAAGGCTCGAGAAGAGAACCAAAAAAAGATGGGACTTAAAGCTTTTAAAAACAAAAGAAGTAAAAGAAAAATACGACGAAAAAACTAAGGTTTGCGATTTTGAGAACAATGAAAGTGTAAACAGAGTATGGGAGAAAATCAAAGAGAAAATCACCACAGCGGCAGACGAGGTAATAGAGAAAGGAAAGCCGCAAGCTAGGAAAGAATGGATTACGGACGATATATTAGAAATGATTGAAGAAAGAAGGAGGTTAAAGAACTCGAGAACAGAAGAAGGAAAAAAGGAATATAAAATCTTGAGAAACAAAATCAACAGGGAGTCCAAATTAAGAAAGGAATGCTATCTGCAAGAAAAATGCAGGAATATCAACAGAAATATAAAACAAAGAAAATTTGAAACTGCATATTCTGAAGTCAAGAATTTTTTCAATGATAAGACACAGCCACGATGTGCTATCCAAGATCAAAACGGCAAACTTCTGTTTGAGGATGAATTGATCGTCAAAAGGTGGAAAGAATACCTAGAACAACTTTACAAAGGAAAGAACATACTTGAGGAAAGTAAAGCACTGGAAACAGAATATGACAAAGAAAATAATGGAGATGATATCCTAAGAAGTGAATTTGATAATGCCTTATCAAAATTGAAAGACGGCAAAGCACCAGGTATTGACCTAATTCCATCAGAGCTGCTTAAATGCGCAGGAAGCGGCATGCTTGACACTTTGTATAAGCTTGTCTGCAAAATATATAACACAGGAGAGATACCTGAGGACTTCGCCAAATGTCTGATACGAGCGCTACCTAAGAAAACAGGCACGACAAAGTGCGAACAACACAGAACATTAAGCATGATATCACACGCTTCTAAGATACTCACCAACATTATAATGAAAAGGGCGGAAAATAAAATAAACGAAACACTTTCAGAAGATCAATTTGGATTCCGCAAAGAGACAGGTACAAGAGATGCAATTCTGAGTCTAAGACTTGTTCTTGAAAAGAGAATAACAGTGAATAGAAACACGTATGTAGCATTCATCGACCTAGAAAAAGCATTCGATAAAGTAGAATGGGAACAACTTTTTAAGACTCTAAACCAGATAGGAATGAGCTATAAGGACAGAAGAGCAATCTGGAGCCTATACAAGAATGAAATGGCTGTAATTAAAAGCGGAGAGAGCTGCGCAGAAGCGAGAGTAGAACAAGGTGTAAGACAGGGATGCTCAATGTCGCCAGCACTCTTTAACTGCTAAATACAGCAAGCTATTGATGAACTCAGAGAAGAAATGAAGAATTGGACAGGAGTAAAAATAAATGGGAAAAAGGTTGACATGATTAGATATGCTGACGACATAGCACTGCTCGCAGACTCCGAGATGGAGCTGAACGAAGCCTTAGGAAAAATGGAAAGTATACTGTTGTCAAAGTACAACATGAAAATAAATAAAGATAAAACAAAATGTATGGTCGTTGGAAGGGAGGAAGCGACTGCGAACATTGCCATAAATGGAGTGAGCATCAAACAAGTAAGAGAATTCGTGTACTTGGGCAGCAGAATAAACCAGGACGGACGCTCCAAATCAGAAATTGTGAGCAGAATAAACCAGGCACGAATTGCCTTTAACAAAAAATCCAAAATATTAGAATCCCCTAATATTGATCTAAGCGTGAGGAAGAATCTCACTAAAGCCTTTGTGTGGAGCATTCTGCTATATGGATGCGAGACGTGGACCATCAGTAAGAGGGAAAGCGGACGGTTAGCGGCATTTGAAATGTGGTGTTATAGACGCATGCTGAAGATTCATTGGTCGGAACACGTCGAAAACGAAGAAGTGTTAACCAGGGTTGGCGAAAAAAGGCAACTCCTCAAAAGAATCTGCCAACAACGAGCTAATTGGATTGGCCACAACATCAGGCACCCAGGACTGCTCATCGCAATCGCAGAGGGCAGGACCGAAGGCACAAATGGCAGAGGTCGACCGAGAGACGCCTATATGGACCAACTGAAGAGGGACATGAGCTGTGGCTCATATATGGAGTTGAAGAGACTGGCTGAGAATAGGGAGGAGTGGAGAAATAAGTCAAAACTCGTTGCAGACCAATCCAATGGATTGTAACTCATTATATATAATTATTTACCTTGCCAGAAATGTATCTTTTTTGATACAAAAAGAAATGTCTTAATTATACTACCTCTAATATAATAAGCTTGTGTGGTCTTTTTTCCACTTGAATGATATTTCTATGTACTTAAATGAAGAAATAAAAGTTGGAAGCATACTTAACAAAAAAAAATTGTCGTTATATGCAAAATAGAAAAAGAATTTTATATAAAATATCGTTATGCACAACTGTGCATAACGCAGGAACACGCAGATATTTTAGCTTTTTTTTATTTTGGTCGTAATAAAAAGCGTAATAAATGGAAAAATAACGAAATCAACATTTCATTAAACTTAATACTTTTTTTCGTTGAAATATAATGAAATTTTTACATTTTGCTTTAAACAGCTATCAAAGTGTTAAGGAACAATGTCAAATTTGTATGGGGTGCAGAATGAAGGGTACATTAAAAATTCAAATTTAATAGTTATAAAGTGATGAAAAATTAATATCTTCCGATAATTTAATCAAAAATATGTGCAACTTGAGATTAAATCATAAGTTTTTTCGCAATGATATCTGTATATTTTTTAATGTACCTAATATGAAAGTGAGGAACCATCGGTTATTTTAACAATAAGCAACGATTTTGGTTTTAGGCGATATAAATCCAGTACAATTATACAAGTAGGTATGCAATGCAAAGTCCAATTTATAAGTGTCCATATGTTATCGTGGGATATCAAAATGTTCATTCTCCTTTATGTTGAATAACTTTATAGCATTGCTTACTACATAATTTCAAAGAGAGGAAACATTTTATGTTTCCTGCTAATATTTATCTTGTATAGGTACCTACTATGCATGAATCTCAAAATGTTTGCAACTAACCCAAGAGTTGTGTGAGACAGGAAAATATGATTTTTAAACTAAAAATAATTATGAATTTTCTTTTTAGTGTTCTTGGCCCACTTTTAAAAATATCTATTCCAATGTACAGAAGCCAGTTTACGCCATGTTCTTAGCTGACACCCACTTGTTGGGAAAGAGAAATGGACATTGGTTTGATAAATTGAGAAGAGAATGGCAAATGCAGAGAGCTTTTCAGACTGCGATGACATTACATTCACCCGAGTATGTTTTTGTTTTGGGTAGGCTACTACTGTTCTATTGTTTTTTTTATTAACTCTTCCTTTTTTTTTCAAATAAGTGATAAATATTTTTTTGCTTTTATATGAAATAACCAATTTTTTTTTAGGAGATTTGTTCGACGAAGGCCTATGGTGTAGTGGTGTCGAATTCAATGAATATGTTGATCGTTTTAATTTATTGTTTTCTACACCCGTAGATACTCAGATGTATGTTGCAGTTGGTAACCATGACATTGGGTTTCATTATAGGTAAGTTTAATAAACATTATACTTACATACATACTTTAAATGGTGAAGAAAAAAGGGTTTAAGTACTACCTTTTTACATTTATATTGTGTTTCAGACGTTATGTTCTTATTGTTGAAATTAATCTTATTGTATCAAAAATCATAAGAGAGTAATTCCGTGTCAATTCAACACAATTTTGGGAGATTTTCAGATTTGATGTCTCAGATTTTCATGATTTTTTTTATGCAGCAATATATCATAGACTTATGGAAAAATACCAAATTTCAGTTATGTAGCATAATTATTTTTGAAGTTATTAATTTTTAAAAATCTCAATTTTTATGAAAAAATTTCATGTCTTGGCACCTTTGGATGCCTATAAACTGGCAACGAGTGATGATAAAAACCTGGGAGAGGTCTCGTTTTAAAGCTGTTGAATGGGGCTTTAATGTGATGTGTAGAGTTGGGAATAACGGCTCTTTGAAAATAATGGAACGTAAGCGACTGTTATTTATTTATGTTCTGTTATTAGAAAAGCGTTATCACCCCCCCCCCCATAAAAAAAAATGAACCGGTTTTGTTCAAAAATATTTTTTACCTGGCGATGAACAATAATAACATACACAAGATTAAACTAAACGCGCAAATAAAAAAGGCAAGTTCCAAAAAATAAAATCGCTTAGATAAATTTACTTGTTAGTGTTAAAAGACCGATTTATCTTAGCGATATTTTAAACCAATTTATCTGCCGATTTATTGGTACGATTTATCGGTGAGATTTAACTTTACGTGTGTATCCAGCTAATCATAAAATTAATATAGTAAAAGATTTTTACTTTACATATTAATTAGATTAAAAGTTTTTAATTTACTTTAATAAAAAATAAACATGTAAAATCATATGGAGATAGTCCCTTGACCACTCAGGTGATAAAAGGGTTATGAATAATTATCTACCCGTATCTCCAACTCATAATACTTTTGTGTCAATCAACAGATGTCCGTAGTAGTACCGTTTTGAGGCGAAAAAAAGAATGCATTCCTTTTCAAATAATACCTAAATATTATTTTCCATACTAAATTGTATCGTCGCGTGATTTGTAACGTCATCGGGAATACCTAAATGGTCGTCCATAGTAAAATGTATGGCGGTGTGATAAATAACAGTATTAGTAATACCTAAATGATTTTCCATAGAAAATTTGGTATCTGTGATAATTCACGTTGTTCGGAACGAAGTAGCGGGTCGTCGTCAGAAATCACTCGATAATAGTGTGACGTGATATATCGATATTCTGCTACCATGCTCCGTAAAAATAATTTAATATATAACGCGTTCCTCGTTATAATGACCAACTCTAGTGATGTGCCCCAGGATAGGGGGACCGGTTTAAAAAAAAAAATTAAAATAAAAATTTTTAAAAGTGGCAATTATAAAAATTCCAAAAAATTGACAAAAATAGTTTGTAATGTCTTTATATCTACATATATCAAAATTCTATTATGGGATCAGGAGATACAGGGCTTCAGATGTGCATGCATTGTGATGTTGCGTATTTTGACACCTTTGGATGCGTATAGGCTGGCAGCTAATGATGATATATACCTGAGAGTGGTCTCATTTTAACCCAGATAAGCCGGCTGTACGTTTTATCGAACACTTGTCGATCACTTGTTCACGTGATGTTTCTGCTTTTGTGCAAAATAATAGGGACGATTTTGCTAGTTTAGCTGCATAAGAGAGACATATTTTATAACATAAATTAGTTTATAACTGTCAGTTGGAATAAGTGGGCGTGTTTTAGAGATTTGTACTCAGCAATTAATTTTATAACAATGTCGCTTCTATTTTCAGGTCGAGAAAGCTTTTTTATTTTTAAATATTTTAATTATTTTTATGATTTCCTCATATTAAAATATGCAATTATTGATAGTACGAATTTAAATATCAAATTACTTTTAATTTGCAATACTTATAGCCCTCCGCAACACCTCATTATTGGTAACCAAATCAGTCCATGGGATGCCCAACATTCTGCGATGAAGCCACATCTCAAATGCCTCTATTCGGTTCATTGATTAAAAATCCGCCAAACCATGGTTGAACCACTGATTTCGTGATCCGCCTATAAGCGTTTGAACCACCGATCAAATTTTCTTTATTAATAAAAATATTTAATCCGTACCATAGACATCTGTACTTTATATAAAGGATTTCATATGGCAACTCGAAAATTCGCTCTATTATGTTGGTTGCCATGTTACACGACGCTGGTAAACAGACAAATTCAAAACAAACAAGCGGCTGTCAAAATTATCTTACAGTGGAACCTCTCATAACGAGTTTAATTCGTTCCAGACTCTTACTCGTTATGCGAAACATTTTTTTCTATAGAAATCAATGGGTAGACCGGTCTTGGTAGCTGGTGATTTTAATGCACGCTCGCCTCTCTGGCACGACAGACCTGGCACGGACCGCACTGGGAGTGGTGGACCAGTGGAGGATTTTATATCTTCCGCTGGCCTCAACATTCTCAATGTTGCCGGTCAACCGGCCACGTTTGCTGGGCCAATGGGGGAGAGTTGGATTGATTTAACTCTATGCACCGATGATCTGCTTGCGGATCTCTCCAATTGGAGGGTCCACGTTGGGGAGGTTGTCAGCGACCATCGGCTGATCACTTGGTCTGTCGGGGGTTCGTTGGGAATTGAACCATACGGTCTGTGGAGTTTCAAGCGTTCGAAGGCGAACTGGAATTCTTTTGGAATTTGTTTGAAAGAAGAATTGAGAGATTTTGATGTATATTTGGCTGATGGAGCTGAAGTAGCTGGGGAAAAATTTAACTCAGCGGTCGTCTCAGCGGCGACAGTGGCGCTGGGAAGGTGCAGGCCTGGGGGACGTCGTTCCACCAATTGGTGGACCCCGGAACTCACGGTTTTAAGACGCCAATTTAAATCCGCCGAACGGGCCTTCTGCCCGGTGAGAAAAGGCAGCGTGTTGCGGGACTCTCCAGCTGGGAGGCAACTCTTTGAGCGGCTCCAGCGAGCGAGGGGCTCTTTCAAATCAGCCATAAGGCATGCTAAGACCTCGGCTTGGAAGGAGTGGATAACAGAAACGGGAAACGCCGACCCTTGGTCCGTGACTCGAACTGTGGTTAAGTCTAAGAGGTCTGCTGATCACTATCTTACCAGTATTGTTTCTGGCGATAATGAAACAGTGTGTATTGACGGCACACTCAGGGCGCTATTAGATGGTCTGGTGCCCCCTGACTCAATGTCGGGGGACACACCATTTCATGCAGCGCTGCGTTTCCAATCACGCTGTCCCCCCGATGAGTCAGTAATCGAAATTGACGATGTGACACATCAAGAATTGGGTGAAATCGTCAAAAGATTAGGACCAAAGAAGGCACCTGGAATTGACAGAGTGAATGGTGTGATTGTGAAGCAGGTCTGGAGATTCTGTCCGGCTGAAATGTTGGGACTTTTCCGGACCTGTCTGCGACAGGGAGTGTTTCCAAAAGTATGGAAGAGAGGTTTGCTTAGGGTAATCCCCAAAGGCAACGATAAGCCTCTGTCGGATCTCAAGGCGTATAGGCCTATCACTCTGCTGCCTTCCTTTGGCAAGATACTTGAGATCTTGGTGAGGAACCGGCTAGATGGGGCCCTTGTGCCGGGAGATCCTAAGCAGTTTGGTTTTAGCCGGGGCTTATCCACAGAGCACGCCATTGATGCCTGCATGAAGTGGAGGGATGACAGTAAGGAGAAAAATGTGCTGGGTGTCTTCCTTGACATAGCTGGGGCTTTCGACAATGCGTGGTGGCCACTCATACTGGCCAAACTGAAGATACGGGGATGTCCTCGCTGGCTGTTTAATGTAATCAGCAGCTACTTCAGCGACAGGTCAGTTGTGATCACCCACGCGGGACACTTGGTTGAACGGGTTGTAGATATGGGCTGTCCGCAGGGCTCGGTCCTCGGACCATTCTTGTGGAACGTCCTCTTCGATGACCTTTTGAAAATAGATCTTCCTCCTGGCTGTACGATTTTCGCTTATGCTGACGATGCTCTTCTCTTGCTGTCTGGCAGCACGAGGAGAGCGATTGAGGACAATTTTAAAACCGCGATCGAGCGCATCCTGACGTGGGGCAGTGTGAATAGGCTTGTCTTCTCGCCGAGCAAGACCTCCGCGATGTGGTTGAAGGGAGCGCTTGGAAGGGGCAGAAATCCGGTTCTCCGGATGAGTGGAACACCCGTAAGGGTGGTCGCCCTTCACCCTTCGCCGACTTAGTCGTGGTACATGGGGCCTGCGTTCGGGGACTGTTAGGGCCATATATCGGGCGACGTACGTGGCGCAAGTTACGTATGCTGCTCGGGTTTGGTCTCATAGACTTTCGGTAGGCTCCGTATCAACGGCAGTCTTGAGGGGACAGAGACTCCCGCTGCTCGCCGTCACAGGTGCGTATCGTACTGCTGCTAGCGATGGCCTTCCTGTTATCGCTGGGGTGCTACCCGCTGATTTGGAAGTCCTAGACAGTGTGGCCAGGCGTAAGATCATGGCGGATGGTGGGACTGAACATCTTGGTATTTCCGTTCAGACGGAACCCGGGAACAGGGGAATTAGTAGGGCCTTCAGCCAAATCAGAGAAAGAACCTTGGATGTGTGGCAGGAAAGATGGGACCGGGGGAGAACCGCTAGACTTGTCTACGATTTTCTTCCGGATGTAAGAGAGAGGATTAAAAGGCGCTTCCTGTCCTTCAATCACTTTGCCGTGCAGTTGGTGACGGGACACGGGGAGTTTAAAGCCAAGCTCTTTGAGTTAGGGCTGACGGACGACCCGTGGTGTGTTTGTGGGACGGGAGCTCAGTTTGCGGGGCATATCCTGTGGGAGTGCCCAATGATGACGGATGCGAGGGATGTAATGATTGATAGTTTGAGTGATGATACTCCGAGACCCGTTTGGTCTGGGGAATTAATGATTAGTCCGAGAAATTTCAGGGCCTTCTTGGAATTTACGGATGTCTGGGTGTCTCGGTGGGACCTTCTGCGTGAGCCGGGCTTACCCCCGGCTTACCTGGATGAGCTTGATGGTTGATTTTACCTTGTGTGATCGTGGCTGTCGCGAGCGAACTCGTTTCTTCGTCTTTTGTGCTGTCCTGTCTCCCTTGGTGGAGAGTCTTAGGTCTGGGAGGGATGTCCCTTGGGGAGGGAAGCGTGTCTGTGAAGACTCCGGTATCAGCGACCCTCGGGTTCACCGGCATGAATACCTAAAGAAGTTTCCGGACACCTCAACTCGGCTCTCTGCTCATTTTTATTTCTTTTAATTTTTATTTCTATTATTTTGTTTTAAGTATTGATTTGTTATCTAGGTTAAGGAAATGCCTTTATAAATATATTGTTAGTTTTAAATAAATTATGAATGTATTTGCTTCTCTCGGCTAGAGGGACATCGAAGGAGTGTAGTCAAAAGATTCCACACACGGGGTTGTTTTTGGCCGGCCAGCCCCTCAGGCTGCCCACTATGGCGCCTCCGGTGTGGACAAACTTTGTGCAGTGTAGAATTCGGATAAATGGAAGTCCCCAGACTTCTGCGCTATCCGGGTGGTCGGTGGGTCTCCTTCAATGTATAGAAATCAATGTAAAATACAATAATGCGTTCCATGCCGAAAGAATAAGTATTCTTGGAGAACTTTTTTATTAAAGTTTATTCAAATAAAATTACTTATAAAAGAGTGTTACAACTTAAAATACAATTTAGATTAGGAAAAAAAACGTACCTAAATAAAAATATGAATTTATGAGAAATAATTATCCATTTTTATGGAAGCAACTTTTTCACTTTTTTTTGCTCGTTATGCGAATACTCGTTATGAGAGGTTCCACTGTATTGGTTTTTTCATCTGACATTTTGTACCCAAATACACAGAAATATAAAATAATATGATGAGGAAGGTTTGTATAATTGAAAAGCAAATGTAATAATGAATTGACATTTTATTTATTTATCAAATAAATCATAATCTGACACACAATCAGTGATATGGGTATAACATAACACTGCGCACAATATGTATTACTAACCATCAGTAAAATTTTATTTTCTGCTTTCCCTTTTACATTCAAATGATGTACAGGAATAATTCTCAATTTGCCGTGTACAGATGGCAGGATGCGAACGCCGAATGATTGTCAATCATATGATTGACCAGCAAAACGAATGATTGGCAATCAAGGCCGAATCCTTCAGAAGGTACATACAAATTCTCATGCGGATTGATACGGAACGTTCGGCGAAGGTCTGTGTAACATAACCATAGATGCATTTCGGATCCAAACTGTGATAGAGTGTTGCTTGCATGAAAAAAATCTACCTTTTAAAAAATCAAGCCATCGATCGTAACTTAATTTATATAAAACGATTTTTATGGTTAAGTCCTGATTTTATTTTTGTTTTTATATTTATATACCTCAGCAAAAGATTTCAGGTAATGAAACCCATCTCACATACCTACAATTGATGAAATTTCAAATTAATTTAAGATAAGTGTATATTATTATATCACTTGGAAAATAATAATCCGTTTAAATTCAGTCTTTCTCACGAGAATTAAATTACTTTTTTACATTTTTAGTACGCATTTGATTCATTACAAATATACTTTATTGAAGGGGATATTGACACACGAATGGCGAAAATAGTTTTCAGGGCTACCGGTATGATTAATACAATACACATTAAAGAAAAATATCAAAATATAACAAAAATGAAATTCACCTATTTGATAGATAATAAAATTGTGGCTACAGTTTTTTTAATGAAACCATGAAAATAGCTGAAGCTATCCAAAGAATCAAAAAAATACTTATATAAAATAGCACCAGACCAAACCTAAAGTTGCATTCACATTGCTTCACTTTGGATGCTCATCCAGAGTGTCAGGGTCAAACCTGTTCATCGAAAGTGAACACGTCTGTTCATACTTGTTCATCCTATGCTTTCACTGCCGTGTCAACACTCTCAGACATGTTGTATGTAGTTTAACATATTTTCGTACAAAAATAATTAAACAAATTCAAAAAAGTAACAGATAAAATAAACTAAATAATATAGCTCTCGACTGCATAATAATTTTGTACATGATTCTGACATTCAATACAAATTCATAGAGAATAAAACAAATAATAAGATAAAACTTGTTTATGGTCGTTTCAGTGAAAGAACCTTTAAAATTATGACGAGTGGTAATCCCTTTCCTCCGTCATCGCTAGTGATCATTATTGATGAAACGCCCGTTCACACCTATTCATCTTGGAGGATGATCCGGAGTGATCACTGAAAGTGAACAAATGTGAACGACCCTTAAGGTATTCTTTAGGCGTTCCACCTAATATTGAGTATAGACCATTAAAGGATGACGTCACAGAAAAAATCATTGAGGGGCATCAGGCATCCCAACACAACAGACGATTACGGTGTAATATTAGGTGGAACGCCTAAAGAATACCTAATAATCAAAAAAACTGTCAGTGTCGATTTTGTTATTATTTTGTCGTCTGACTTTCTTTTTTTCTCTTATGGCACAACATCCTACAAGGATGATTTGCGCAATCTGACTGTTTGCCCCCCAAGCAAAAGCAAATCCATAGACAAGACCACGTGACCTTTAATGGTCTATACTGACAGTCGGAAGGATAATACCGACATGACAACACTCTTCTTGGAAATAATTTACTATCTGAGATAGCGTGTGCTAGGGTACTTTATCTCTTTTTCACACATACTTAGAACTACGCAGTTAGAAAGATATACGTCCTTAAGCATTTTCTTTCACGTGGTACGCTTTTTTCTTTTATAGATATATGTAGGTACCTTATTACCTTATACTGATAGCATGTTATTTAATATTACGTTAGTTTTTGAACGATAATAATAAATTATGGTCAAGTTGGTAAACACTGTGAAGTGTTGTATTTCGTCTGTTGTGTTGGGATGCCTGATGACCCTCAATGATTTTCTGTGACGTCATCCTTTAATGGTCTATTCTTTAAGAAAACCGAGGAGATTTTGAAATATTTCAAATTTCTATAGCATTTGAAATTACGGCAGGGGGGGGAGGGGGTAGAAATAATATTATATTGAGCATGTAACTTTTTTCATTCGATATGAAAGTATCCGGTATTAAAACAATAGTCGGTGCAAATACCCATTACGTTGTAGGAATAGGTCCTGTTAGAAAATATTCTTTAAGAAAACCGATCGTTTCAAATTCCTACGCCATTTTGAAGAATTTAGTAATTTTTAACCTCCACAAGCAGTGGTTTTGTAAAATAAAATATGGTCACACAGAATAATAACACGATATTAAATATTGTACTGTACTAAAATTTTATGTAGGATGGGTATGAAAAATACAAAATAATAAATTTTGTAAGTATTTAGAATATTAACAATATCTTTTTTTCGGAATTACTGCTATCTGCATTGAAATCATCAAACAAGTCAACGAAGTCTCTTGTGATTCAAATTTATCCCGGAAGATGTTTTATTATGAACTTTTCTACAAATTAATACTTTTTGTAAAGCCAAAAAAGAAATAAAAAAAGAAGAAAAAGAAGAAAGTTATTCTCTATGGTTATTAACTTGTCAACAATGCCATTTGATTGTCAGAATTGGCATTTGGCGCGTAAGTGTGTTGAGCATATTTAATTCTACTTATATTCACGTAATCGTATAGTTTTCACCTAAGAAATGACAATGAAATGATTGTCAATAAATGTGCTTTTACATAAAATAACACCTGATTTACTCTAACCTAACCTACAAATCAGTTTACTGTACAAATTTCAGTACTTGTGACATGTCAAACGCATACGAAAATGCTAATAATTAATTTTGTGTTTAAAAAACAGCAAGATTCCACCGGATTCTTATTCTCAAAATAATCGAAGCTTAGATGTATTCACATAAGAAATTCATGTTATTATAATCGTTGCAAATCTTTTGTTAAATTTCATTTTCAGCACTTCCAGGATAGATTTTATACTGTCCAAAGAGATCTCAAGCCAAAGATGTTACTTGATAATCAACTCAAATGTCAAAATATCAGGCTTCGGATTAATTCATTTGGTAAGAGAACACATTAATATTATTTCACAGTATTTCATTACAACACTTATTATGTGTATTTAATATTTGTTAGCATAAAATGAATGTCTTTCGTAATTACAGGTTGTTGTGTGTTGTAGAATAACCTTGTTTGAACTACAATATTTCATTTACAAAATAATACTTCATTTACTTAGAAAACATTACATCCGATTATATTAAAAGGATAGAGTTCTTTTTATCTAGGATATCATAAAATAAACCCCTGGATAGCCCTGTTAAAGGCAATTGTTTGTAAAAATATACATATCACATCCTAAATTTAGTGATGAAGTTTGCCACCCATCCTGAATGTCTTAATTTTTGTTGGTACAGCGAGGACAGCTTGAATGATTATTACATGCTCATTCATAGTAATAGAAAAAGTATATTTTTATATGTGCGAATAAATAGAAGTCCCCTGACTCCTAAAATATCTAGGCATGAGGTGAGAGTATTCTTTGTTTTAACTTTATATTTATGAATTTTCAGTTCTTATGAATATGGTGGGAAGGCGCCAAATGTCCTGGCTAAGAAACATCAGAAAGTGAAACGGAATCCAGAGTGTGTAAGAACTGTTCCAGGTAGCACAGGACAGAGAAGCGTACTCCAGGGTGATAGCCGACGTTGGGGGGACCTGACATGGTTTTTGGAAGGAGATGAATATTGTAGCAGTACTTGAAGAGAGATGAGTTCAAGTAGAATGAATAGAAAAGCATTTATGAAGAATTGCATGCATGCATATAGAAATAAACGGTGTTCAAGCCTTTGTGCCACCCCTCAAAGGATGATATTTTGAAAATAAATCTTTATGAACAGCGTTGCACATTTATTTAATCCTTCTTCAATATTTACAGATCACATATAGGTAAATGTATTTATTTTAGATAATCAAAACTATAATATTTTCTTTTGACAAATAACTTTGTAACAAATAAGATTATAAAATAATTGCTGTTTAATTTCAGTGATTGATATATTAATATTAGTAGCTTACATAATATGTCCATTTTTATAACAATAATTTATTATTTATTTTTATAATTAAAAGTAATTATTACTGAAAGATACATCTGGGTTTTGTACAAATACAACCTTATACACCTTTCACAGTAAGCTACTAAAAACTTGTGTCGGCAAACTCCCCTTTCACGACACAAGCTTTCAGTAGCTTACTGTGAAAGGTGTATAAGGTAGTATTTGGGTTTATAACAAAACCCAGATGTATCTTTTTTTAAAAAAAAGTGGAAGTATTTCCGAAAAGCTAAATATCAATAAAGCGAACGATGTTCTTTATATTATTTTGATATTAATCTAAATCAAAATGAACTTTCACAGTGCTTCCTATCTAAAATTTAAAAGCTATTTATAACATACATAGACAATTCACACAGATCGAGCTAGTCCCAAACTCAGATGAATCTTGTATCATGGGTACTAACACGACGATACACACATATACAATGCACTACACACGTATACATGTAACACCCAGACCCAGGACAATTTGAAAAAGGTCATTCTTCACTTTGCCCTGGCCGGGAATCGAACCCGGGACCTCATGACTCAAAGGCAAGAGCGTTACCTCCACGCCACACCGGCCGACATATATTTATTCTATGATTATAATCTTCTCATCTTATTTTATTTCTTTTAAATACATTTTTATCATGATTTATTACTTTATTTTAAATCTTACTTTATTATAGTTTATTCATTGATCTGAATCTTTCACCATAATTTATTTTTAATACATTTTATCATTTTGATTTGATATTTTATTTTATACATTCATTTGAATCTATTCATATTATTTAATTTGTTGTAAATATATTTTAATACATTACTTTATTTTATTATGTTAAAAAAATCTTATTTTGTTCACTTATTTGTGTTATATTATTATTATTTATCTATCATTATGGATATCAATCATGCAGTAAAGCTGATATCTTTGAATGAGTCCATGACGTTACTGCACTCTGTCAAGTCCATTTTTAAAAGAATTTACACTCCCGGCAACAACAAATCTATACGCAGCCCGTTCCAAGCATCCACAACTCTGTAACTTAAAAAGTGTTTATGTGGATTATGGGCAAACACACTTATGTTCAGCTTAAGGCTGTGCAACACGAGTGCTCATTGTAGATTTGGGGCAGTTCAGGACAGTCATAATAATCATTCAACACCTTGAATGTCTCATTCTCCTTTCTTTAGGCGTTGTCAGTCCCAAGGCCTCCAGTCGCTCCTCATATGTCAAATCCTTAAGCCCCACTCCCAGTTTGGTGTACCTTCACTGAACTCTCTCCAATGCTATATCTTTCTCCAAATATGGCGACCAAATTTAAAAGCCGTTCTCTAATAGCGGCCGAACATAAGTTGTACATTTTGACTAGTAACTATTCGTTCACTTGAATCTTTTTATAGTGTTCTTATTTTTACTGTTGATTGATTTTTAATCTTACTATAATCATTTATTCTTATTTTATTCATTCATTTAAATACATCCATCTTAATATATTGTTTTAAATACATTTTCATCATGATTTGTTACTTTGACTTGAGTTTAATCTCATTTAATTTGTTGATCTAAATCTATTCATCATAATTATATTAATTGTGTTAAATACATTGTATCATGATTTATTATTTTTAGTCTTATTTTATTAATTTGTTCTTATTTGATTCATTCATTTGAATCTATTCATCTTGTTTTATTTGTTTTTCATATATTTTAATCATAATTTATCATAATCATACTTTTAATTGTGTCGCTGAGTTTCGAAATCCGCTATAACACATACATTTGAATGTGTTATAGCGGATTTCGAAACTCAGCGACACAATTGATCTTTTAGCTAAAGGATTGTGAGTTATTTGGTACTGAATTTACAGTTATTTGTTAGTGATTCATTTAACTTTGATTTCTTTAATACTTCTCAGGTAAATATAGGATCTTCGCTGGTCCACCTTTTGATATTGCATTTTGTTGTCATGTCAATTATAGAAATTGACTGTCTGATCCTGTGTGCATTTTAAAAATAAAAAATGAAATAAGGAAAATAATGTAATAATATAGCCTTGAAAAAAAAATCAGTCAATTGTAAGACCAACTAAAAATTCTTTCACCCGTGGAGCACCTGGAAAAGAATCCGTCTCTAGATATTTTCCATAAGTTTTCAAGTATCTTTTAAAAGGAAGTCTTTGAAAAAATAAAGACATTGTACATCTCATATCAGTGATGAGGCTTGTCATTTTCCTGAATAACACAATTTTTTGTGGGCATGGAGAAGACGGCTTGCATAATTATTGCATCCAGCTGTCTACCTCACTTGTGGGATATGGCGTGATAGTAATAGTATATACGCCATATCCTACAAGTGGGGTATCCAGTAGACCAGCTGCATGTAATAAACATGCTCTCCATGCCAACATAACACATTTAGGACACTTGCTTTTTACATGACACTCGAAAAGAGAGGGAAACCAATTTTTCGTTGGGTGCTCCACATAACAAATAGGTATATATCTATATCCATATTATATATCCATTTGTGCTAAGAGAAAATTATTCAAAACTCGAATATCGAACAAACATGAATTAAACATAAAAAATAAAATACTGATTACTTTTATTATGAATTGCTTTCATAGTAAAGGTAAACTGTGTTTTATTTTTTATCTTTAATTCATTAAAATGAAGATATTTTAAATTAAATACAACCATTACTGCATACATTTATTTTTATTAGTGCCTGTGACATCATGTTGACATGGTGTAAAATTTTATACAGCACACATACTGAAAGTTCAAGGAAGTAGGTTTTTCATTACAAAGTTGATTCTTTGTATTGATAGCTTCTGTGGCCGTGTGAATATGAACTGATGATCTCATGCATTCAGAAAGCTTGACTGAAACAAAAATAAAAAGAGTTTGAAATTTAAGGACAATGACTAAATGTCATCTAGATTCAAAAAGACTATTTTCTCAATAAAATTCATTAGTCTTATATGGCAATAAATCTCAGATGGTAGGTATAGCTAATTGATTTTTTCCCATCTATCTACAACTGGATTTCAGATCCATAGGATACCGAGTAAACTAGCTATACGTTGAATACACAGGTTATTCTATGATAGGAAAACTGAGACAATCCTGCTAGATGACAGTCGATCAGTGAATCAAAAGTGTCGTTCTGTTCATGATGTTTTAGTGGAAGATTTACTCTATTCCTTGTGGGGTCGGATTTCCTTTTGGAGTTAACTATAATTTACAAAAATATAAATGACGCAACACATCAGTGAAGTCCCTAGGATAAAACAAGTCTCCCATTTATTCTGTACACATATATTCCAGTGTTCTGCAAGAGACAAATATTCATATAACATTTCACATGAGACAATTAGTATCTTCAATTTTATTCTGATTTAACAATAATCTGTCTTATATTCAAATAAAGTGGAAAGAATGACCTGTTTGTTGAATATTCTGTGTCTTCCACTCGTGAAATATGATATATAAGCAAATATTAAATACATTTACCTGTCACTATTCAGATATGTTGCTAAAGATGCAAAATTTATCAGGAAGTTAAGCACAACAAGCGGACTTACAAAATAAAGGTTAGTTAATTTTATTAATCATCAAAGAATGCATCAATATATTTATGAGCATGATAATGACATCAGAGAACCGTCTTTTTGATAATGATAATATTATTATAACAAATTACTACAGTATGTAGCCAGTATTGCGCTCTGTAAGTTCATGTTAAATTTATTAATATCAAAACACAGGCGTTTAGCGATTACACAACTCTATTGACGGGATTAGTTTTCAAGAAAGTCCGCTTCCATTTCAAAAGTTAATTAAGAAAGTTGTTTATCTTACAGTCAATGACCTTTAATTGTATTAAGTCTACTCTTATAGTACAGTTAATGTATTGTGGACACAACTATAAATTTAAGAAATGATCACTTTTGTGGTTAGATTTAAAGATATTCTCTAGCGAGCCGAATATCTGCATTTGGTTTTCTACTATATTGGGGAGATAATAAAAAACAATTTAGAGATGTGTAATTTTCAACCAAGATAGATAAAGAGCAAAATTGCTACTAATTATTTAAATAGTTGACTGGAAATAGTGATAATTGTTGCTTATTTTGGTGTATATTTTTGGAGTGTTTGCAACAAAAAAAACTTACCTCTCTATAATTGATTGTTGCGTTGTATCTTGCTTGTCCATACGAGGTGTAGAGGTGTAAGAGTATGTATGGTTCTTCTTCTTCACGTGTCTTGCCAGCTGGAGAGGTGTCTTCTGCGGCCCTCGACCTTCCCCTTCATGAGGAGCTGGAGTATGGTGTGTTTTTTACCTCTCATCACATAGCCCAAATATAATATTTTACAGAGCTCCAGGATATTCTTAGCATTGTACGGTGGATCCACATTTCAAACACTTCAAAGCGGTTAATTATATTAATTTTGAGAGTCCACACTTATACACCGTAAAGTAAGACTGACCATACATAAAATTTGACCATTCTTTGTCTCAGCTTTAGGTTTATATTGCAGTCACAAAGAAGGTTTTTCATTATTTTAGTAAATGCTGTTTGTGCCACTTCTATTCTGCATTTAATCTCATTTAATACCATACATGCACTCTTGTAACTGTGTGTAGACGTAATAATTCAATACTTTCTACTCCACACCGAGGCATATAAACCGGACGAAACGTCATCATGACAAATCACGCACAAAACTCACATGAAAACAGCTGTTCAAAACACCGCCATCTTACATTCGGCCAAAAGATTGGTGTCCAATCCGTACATAGGCGGATTGCCAGCGAAGGGGGAGTAGCGAACGATAACTGTCAAATTTTGTTATATATCTATGGCCAAAGTCAAAGTTCATTAAGCTTCGTCAAGCTGTGTCAAGCGGTGTGGACGGCTAACGAAGGCATTCTCCGAATATTTCTTCGGCGAATGCTCCAAAATTTGGCCACATGCTTGATGATTGGTGTTGATTGACGTTCGCATCCTGCCATCTGTACACGGCAATTCAGAATCAATCAATATAACTTTCATACAACATGGAAAAAAGTATCTCTGTCACGAAACAATTAAATGCGTCTATCAAAAAACAAATTAAGAAACTGGTGTTCTGTCACACGAAAAAAGTGTCTATTATCACAAGAAAAACAACTGATTGAATTAAATTCACATTCGGATACTACTTAAGCGTATTTTTAACCCAAACCAACTCCGATAAATTGTAAAATAACTGCAAAACGTACATGTAAACCCACATAGCAAACATCTGACGTAAAATCCAACATGGCGGGCAGATGACGCCGATTTAAATCACCTTACTTAAACCACCTCGAGAGGCGGATCAACCATTTTTAAACTAGGTCCACGCTGATCAACGTTTATCAATACGTTTTTGTCTGATCGGTGGTTCATCTCCTTCTAGAAATTTAATCCACGTTTATTAATAAGACTGTGAGGGTCCAAGTCTCTACTCCGTACAGCAAAATGGACCAAATATAACACTTGACCATTCTCTGTCGTAGTTTTAGATTAATGTTATAATTATAATTAACAAAAACTATAAATTATAAACTAAAAATTATAAACTTATAATTAACACTTACAAAATATGTGTGGGCTTAAAACGACCTCAGCTTTCAAAATATATTACTAGCGCTGCCACACGCTGAATAGACAAAGCATCCTGGGGTGTTGATGTAATGATTTAACCATAATGTCTTATTTAACAGAAGTCTGATGTGTTTCCTTTAATTTAAGTAGTTCACAAAATGTTTCTGTATATTCTCCATAGATGGCTTCCTTTACAAATTCAAGTAAAACTGAAAATTGACGAAAATATTATTTACCTAAAAATAAACATTTTCAACACAGAAAAATATGTAAACAAATGGCAAGCAAACTGGTTGCCACAAGATCACTGTACAATTTATCAATTGTAGGACATTACATCCAAGTCATAATATAAATATATTAAATTGAGAGTCATGATACATGAAGGTATCCATGTCAGAAGTTTAATTTACATTAAATATTTAGGATGCAATATGTAGGTATAATATATTATATTGTCTGTAGTGTACCTACTGTTGATGATTAATAAATAAAGACTTTAATAAACTCATTGTTTGTAGGGTGACTCCATATTTAGCTGAAAGATTTGCAACCAAAATGAATTCTCCACCAGTACAGATGATATCAATTAGAGGCAACCACTTTATATTGCTCAATTCTATGGCAATGGAGGGAGATGGTTGCTTTCTCTGTCATCAAGCAGAATCAGCCTTGAACAATATCACCAGTGAGTGGTTAATGCTAAACACAGCGCCCCAGTGCAAACATACTACAATCCCCCCCCCCCCTCCCTTCCAAATTATTTGTGGCAGCTAAACAATTTTTTTACCTCCTTAGTAAGACTGATAGTATAACATGTATTTATTACATAATAGACAAAATATGGTTCATATCTGATAAAAGGTAGCGTTTCAGACTTTTACAAGAACTTAATTTAGCTCACAGCTTACTGCGTTTTCACTTAAATATGTCGCTTATTAACATAACATATATAGAAAATTCACACAGATTGAGCTATTCCCAAACTAAGATATGAATCTTGTATTATGGGTAGTATTGTGACGGTACATATAATGCACTAAACACATATACATGTAACACCCAGACCCAGGACAATTTGAAAAAGGTCATTCCTCGAACTACCCTTGCCGGGAATCGAACCCGAGACCTCGTTACTCGAAGGCAAGAGCGTTACTTCCTATTTACCTCCTCGTCACCCCGTTATTTTAACACTGAAATTACTTACTTCAAGGTTGCTTATGTATCAACCCTTAATAAATTACAATTTCTCCGCTCCTGAAAGTTTAATGTGGTAATTCATTTTTTAATTAAGTTTATTATGAACGAAGTTGTGTAAACTACAAAAAAAAAACTGTTACTTCTAAAACATTCCAAAGCACATTGAAAATCACTTACCACTTGAAAAACAGCATCACACTCATTTGATGTAAATTACGAAGAAGCTCGTCAATGCAAGTTCTTCACAAGGTGCCTCTTTTTCATTAAGTTACCGACCAAGCTATTTTGGGTTCATTAAAATACCAAAATCTACCAAAAAATTTAAAACTACTAAACACTGTTGCCAATGCCTTGAAAACTACCAGAATAGTAGGAAACTATCAAATCTGGTCATGCTGAAACTTAGAATAATTTAGTTATTGTTTGGCATACAAGTAGACCAAGAGCTAAATTTGGTCTATTTGTATAACAAGTTATTTTTAGGTTTGTAGATGGTCTCATTGTATTTTTATCATTGCTTTGAAATTATTGATAAATATGTACATTGTCGATTTGTATCGGATAGTATTTTTTCTATAGAATGGTATGGAGGTATTAACTCCACTTAGGAATATTTTGTACTTGGTCTCCTTGTATTTCCAAACCTCTATATGAAACAATATTGGAACACATATTTACATAGTATAGAAATTGTTAATTCTCTCGTGCATGGCATTAACAGTATAAGTCAAAAAAAATCGATTTTTACTTTTTGATGGAATCTTGTAGTATATCTCAAACTACACATGTGTAATCGATAACAAAAGTCAAATTGTAATTATAAGACCCTAAAAACAATATTTGTATTTAATAGTATATCTTATTTATTTTCAAACTCGTATAGCATTAAAAGTATATGTCGACCTATACTCTTAGTGACCGATCATTATGGTTAGTTTTCAACATTGTGAGTGGCATCAACAGTATAAGTCAACATGTACTATGAGCCGCGTGAATGTTTTTTTTCTTACTAATTCACTTATACTGTTGGTATCACGTGTTGTCTCTCTTATTCTTTTGTTGGCTTTCTTCCTAGCCAGAAACTGCCAAGAAAAATTATTAGTTCAGGACAAAAAACACAAAATTCAAAGCTTTATCAAATGGGGCTTAAGGAATAGGACAAGGAGTTTGAAAATACTTTTGTTTCTTGAACCCAGGAGCAAGGAAGTATTTGTAGGTAACGGAACCCTACAATGTACCAGGTTGTTAATCAAAGTTGGGTAGAAGTTATTGATCGGGCATTCGAAAAAAAATGATCAATGTCCTCCTCCACTGGATGAGATTTCGGCCGAATATCAAAGTGTAATCGGAGGCTGAGACAGTTTCTGATGGGTTAGGGAGGTTCATTCCCAATTTGGCCAATAGATATACTGCCTCATTGCCCGGGATCCCACAGTTCGGGATCCAACCCAGTACCACCTCTCCACCCAAAATCTGAAGTTTATATAGGAGGTATCTAATATCTAAAGATAAAAGATCATCTGGTTGGGACAATGCTGGAGAGAGAACGGCCTGGAGGTAGAACGGACTGCAGAGCGTTTTGAGAGTCGCTGAGGAGAGTTTTAACCCTGTAATGGCGTATGGTCAGAGCCCTTATAGCCTCTCTAATAACAAGACATTCCGCTGAGAAGGCTGACGACTCGTCTCTGTGCCTGAACATTTTATTAGTGTTATATTATATTAATCCTATCGTATCGTATATTAAAAAAAGAAGCCAGCCCCTGTACGCTCTTTGTCACTTTTCGAACTGTCTGTATAGATAGGTGCCAGTAGTGCCAATCGGAATCAAAAATCGATTTGAAAATATGAGGTGCGAATATGCCATTACTGACACCCAGGTTGAGAGCAACTTTCGGTTTAAAACTTAGTGTGGGAAATGACAAAGAGTATACAGTAAGAACTGTGTAGCTCTCCAACAAGGGAGTTTTAATTTTTCTATAGCTGGTAACAAGAGGTGGTGGATCTTTACCCCTCCATACCGGTAAATGAGTTACTAAGTATGAGAGGAGATGAAGTTTGAGAGACAGAGGGTAATCAATAAAGGGTAATCAATAAAACGCAGGATTTTGACTAAAAACCTGTAAAACATAAGATGTCTGCGCAGTCCAAGTGGGGGATCTGCAGCCTCCACCTGTAATGCGTTGATAGGGGAGGATTACCCATAATTAACGGAAGAGACTGAGACCGGATCCGGTCTCAACAAGTTTTCTTGGAGGTTGGGGTTATTAAAAAGGATCCAAAGTCCAAATGGCTGCAGATAAATGCTGTATAAAAGATTTTCTGAGTCGCGGGGTGGCAACCTCACCAGACCCTGCAGACGGCTCTCATGATGTTGAGGCTGGTCTGACATTTGTGGTGTATGAGTTCAATGAATAAGGTCCATCAAAGACCAATGACCAATGTGATCTCCAGGAATCTTAATCCGTTAAAAGATCAACCGTTGGTCAAATCAAAATTTCAGGTAGACTAGACGGAGTTTTCTGGAGAATACTATGCTTTTGCACTTCTGGAAGGAAGCATTAAGGCCATGTTCCGACAACAACTCTGATTGCAAGGAAACCTGGAAGTTGTCCATGGATTTATCGGAGCAATATACGAACAAATCATCCGCAGATTTCAAAATTTGGACATCCGTAGATACTGACTGATAGACATCATGCGTGTACAAGTTGAATAGAATGGGTGAGAACACTGAGGCTTGCGGCAATCACCTGTGAATGGTCTTTCTAATAGGAGGGTGATTGCGGGTTTGGTTCACGTCCGGATTGCGGATTTGGTTCACGATGGATTTATCGGAGCAATATACGAACAAATCATCCGCAGATTTCAAAATTTGGACATCCGTAGATACTGACTGATAGACATCATGCGTGTACAAGTTGAATAGAATGGGTGAGAACACTGAGCCTTGCGGCAATCACCTGTGAATGGTCTTTCTAATAGGAGGGTGATTGCGGGTTTGGTTCACGTCCGGATAGGGTAGAAGGAATGTCCAATTGATCAAGCTTTGCACATAGTATAAAAATAATAACATTATCGAAAGCACTATTGATGTCCAAGCAAACACCTTCCAAGAGCTTTCTCCTCGATAACGAAACGTGAACATCTGTGACCAAAATAGCTACGCTGTCCAGGACTCCCATTCTCTTCCTGAAATTGGATAACCAAGATGGCTGCTTCCTGTTACCTTCTATGAATCAATCTAGTCGATTTTTCACCATGTGTTCTGTATTTTTGGCTATTGCTGAGGAGAATACAATTGGTCGATATGATTGGCCCTGGTTTGGGTCAGTCTCTGCTTTCAAGATTGGAATAATGATCTGAGTTTTCCTCGAGCAAGGTATATTGGCTATGATGAAAATATTGTAAATATTCTAGAGAAACTCTTTGTATAAGGCTATACGTTATTCCATCGATTCCTGGGGATGTATCTGTAACGCAGTTCAGGAACAGCTTTAGTTCCTTGCCATTAAACTTTTTGTCAATTTCTCCAAGAGGAAAGTGGGAATAGGATTGAGAAATTTCGTTATGTTTTGGCACTGAAGGGGGGCAAGTCTGTCTGCGAATTTAAGGATCCATTTGTCTGAGGATGGATGAAGTTTAGGAGAGCTGCAACCCTGGAAGATGGTACCATCAGTTGGGAGACAAAATATGAAAATAGTTTCCTAAACACTCACAGTGGATAATGAGAAACCACCATGGAAACTTGCAATCTATACCATTACAAAGCGAAGTACCTATGTTTTTTAGTCTTCCAAAGAAGTGTCTGTTTTTATGAAATTGGATGATTTTTAATATTATTTTTAGAGCTAGCCTATGAAAAAGTTGCATTTAGTAGTATACGTCACAAACAAAATACCAACACAACTGACATCAACAGTATAATTGTAAGAATCTAACAGTATATGTCACTGAAACCAGATACCAACACAACTGACATCAACAGTATATGTAAGAATCTAATAGTATATGTCATTTTTATATCAGAATCTATGAGTACAAGTCAATTTAATCCTTTATTTAAGTTATTTTTAAACTTTTGTATATACAGTAACAAAATAATACACATTTTACATTGAAATTGTAAATTTCACGTCTTTATATCAATATTTGACTTCAGAAGCTTATTTTAAAAACTTTAAAATGCTCTCCTGTAAAATGTTGAAATTTGACTTATACTGTTAATGCCATGCACGAGAGAATTATTCTTTTCTATTCTATTTTCAATGGCCATCTACTCGTATGCGAGTGATAGTAATAATAATAACCAGACAACTATTTTAAGATGCGCCGTTTTGCGGAGAAACCACCCCAAGGGCCTATTCAAGAATCTTAGTACCTCCTGAACAATAGGGTTTTTAACCTCGCCATGAACACCTCCACACAATTGATCATTGAAACTAAAACAAACAAAAAAAAAATCAATGGTATGTTATGTATGGTTTCATTGAATAAGTATTAGATTTTTGAAATAAGTAGTTTTTCATGAAAATACTTTAAAATCGCAAGTGAGGATATTTTGTCTTTGAAAGTTTATTATTACTAGCACCTATGTGTTATGGATGTAAAAGCTGATTGTGGTATTATGTATGTATTATGTAAATCTTACTCTTATGTGAGGTGAGGAAGACATTGTAATATAACAAGACTGCACTCTGCAATTAAATTCAAGCCAAAATATGCTCTCTGTCCTTGCAATAAGGTTGATTTTTGTATAAAAAAAAAACTCCTGCCACGTGATATAGCAACCGTGTAGAGTGTGTCCCTTTCTAATAAATAGATAGTACAAAAAATAATAACTGTAAAATTTAAGAACCATTATATTTGCAGTACTTGAGTGATGAGATAACTTAATAAATAAATGATACATACTATGTTGATGCCCCAAATGTACATTTAAGTTGGGTTTTGTTTTAATATTCACGGGAATTTTTATTGATATTGATGAAATAACAGTTATTTAATTTTAATTAAATTAGTAGGGTGGCAATTATTTGTATAGTGTGTGTTGTCATAATAATTTATTGAATACTGTGTTCAGGATGGGTAGCATACGTCGCGCTGAATTGAAAATGTTTAATGGGATATTTTATGATATCCTGCTATTTACTTATTATATTCTATTAAAAATATAACATTCAAAATAATATATACGCCATGGAATCCTCGATAAAGAATAGGTGTCCCACACTTTTGTATAAGTTTTTGAGTGTCCTGTAAAAGGTAGATGTTAACATGTACTATTGGACGGAGCATGTTGTCCATCCTGAATATATCTCTTTTTATTGGCACGTACCGTTTATAATTTACAGATAGTTCACTGTAGCTACCATTCTTGTGGGAGTATTGGTTATAAATAATATCTCACACCGTGTCCCAGGTGGGGAAGCCAATTTCTCTTACTCAAAGCACACCCATATTTAATAATTTCATCTAAATGATCAAGCCACATAGTTTTTGGATGTCTGCATCTTCTCAAATCCCTCCTTACAAATAAATACACCCACAATTTATTTTGTGACACCGTACTAGAAAAGGACCCAATGCCTCCCTTCTTCTCCTGCAGTGCACAGTCATATTTATTGATTTATTCATTCCTTATTGTATGTACATTGATTACAAACAATTATATAAAAGGTAAATATTCAAGTTAGACACAATCAATATACAGAGGGCGAGTTTATCTCTTCCAACTAACCCAGTTTTGTCTGGTGCAGACACATATATGAAATCCACATTAAATTCACACATTAACTCATATCAATTTTCTTTTCTTCTGATCCAAAGTATCTTGTAATTGTCCCCAAGTGAGATAGTGAATATTTTTGGACAAACATGTATGTTGTTGTAACACAGAAATAGTAACTAAACTGTTTATATTGAGAGTTGTATTGTAATAAAAAACATGTATGTTGTTGTAACTCAGAAATAGTAACTAAAGGGACATTTCATTTCAAATCACCAAGAAAAAATGCAAAAAGTAACCCATCACTTCCGATTTTTATGATTTTTTATTTACAAGTTGCTATGACTAAGTTATGAAACCATGCCAAAATTTTTTGGTCTAGGTCAAATACTTTCCAATCGGGGTTCAAAGTTTACCGCCGAGGTCCGTTTTTGTCAACATCGACGTTGTGCCACTGAAGAGAAAAAAATCATATCTCAGTTAATCCTTAATATTTTCTTGTGATATTTTTACCATTTATTCTGTGATATGTACTGATGATATAAAAAAAATATTTTGATGTGGTATGTTGTTTTAAAAAAAATTAAATACTTAAATATTATTCGCAAATTTTGAGGCTAGAAAACATGACTTTTTCAAAGTTAAATATGAAGAAGAGGCAGTATGTTCACCAAATTGTTTTTTCTTTATAAGTGTACCTTAAAGATCAATCTAACAGGTTATGAAAGAAAATTTGTGAAAGTAATAAATTTTCTTAAATAAAAGAAATTATAAATAGAATTTGAAGTGTTAAGGCTTATTTGAAAATATTTGCTTGTGGATAAACATGTCCCAACAAATAAGTAGGTAACTTGGAAAGTATTTGACATAGATAAAAAAAAAATTGGTGTTGATTCATAACTTGGTCATAGAAATTTGTAAATAAAAAATCATTGATATAAATTGACCCAGAAGACATTTTGTAAAATAACGTTTTTTTTTTTCGAAATTTATGTTTCCAAAACTACATTACTTGTTGTTTAATATTTGTTTTTAACGGGTTTTAGCCTTTATATTATATTGTAACAAAATAGAAGTATAACAAGTTTAGATGACATACCGGTTACCTATTTATTTGTTTACTGCATTTCTACAGAAAACTAAGGACCCACGTAATAATCAAAAATTTCACATGTCAATGCACAGAGGACATGTTTGTCCATAAGCAAATATTTTCCAATAAGCCTTAACACTTTTAATTCTATTTATATCTTCTTTTATTAAAGAAAATTTATTTCTTGATTGCTTAGTACCATTTAGTTAGTAGGTATCCATAATACAAGATTCATACCTTAATTTGGGACTAGCTCGACCCGTGCCAATTGTCCATACATGTTCTAAAAAATAAGGTAATATTTCAAAGCTTAAAAAAAGTTGAATCTCGTATGCATCATGTCTCAAATACATTTGATTAAGGTACAGCATAAGATTCATACACAGTTTTGACATTTCATATACAATACATTTGTACTGTATATCATAAGGACATATATTTTTTTAACACAAGTGTTTTGTAAAAGTCACATAGTTATAAAACTCAATTGCGGTAATATTTATCCATCACATTTCAATGAATCGGCAACCCATTCTGATTCCCTGATGGTAAGATTTCGGACTTCGAGTGGAAAGTCCATGGTTCAAATTTGGTCATAGCAACTTGTAAATAAAAAATCATAAAAATCGGAAGTGATGGGTTACCTAGGCTTGATGAAATGACGTGAAATACCCCTAAACTGGTTATATTGATACTTGTTGTATTATAATAAAAACATGTATGTTGTTGTAACACAGAAATAGTAACTAAACTGGTTATATTGATACTTGTTGTATTGTAAGAAATTTGCTAAAGCTTAAATGATTTTCAGATTTATTGCAGTGCATGAAAGGAACAAAGCGTTGTGATAATTATAAACGAGTAGATATATATAGTCGACCCATTTTATTGCAGGTGAGAAAAGTTCATCATTGTTTGTTTATGTATGTAATTATTTATAATAGACACATATCCTTCCCTCCACACAAACTATAAGAAAATTGTAAGTAATATTGTAATACCCCTCAATACACGAGCTCTGCTCAATTTTGAGGGTAAAAAAAAACAGATAATATAAAGATTTGTATAATTGTGCTTATTGTATATTTGTATGTGTTTATTATTATCTCAATAAAATATTTGAATTTGAATTGTTTATGGTGCACATGATGAATCAATAAGGCAAAGGATGAATTGCAATATTGTAATTTAATTAGAAATTGGCATGTAGCAAATTCAAATGTATTTATGGTTAACATGTTTCTATGACATTAATTTTTCAGCATTTTCCTTTGTATAGAATATCAGATGAAATGTGTACAGAGTCGGATGCAGCTCCTCTGCTAGAGAGGAATTCCAGGTTTAGAGAAAGGTGGGAATGTCTCTCCAGAGAGTCTACAGAATTCATTGTGGACACCCTCCAGCCCAGAGTTGTGTTGGGAGGACATACACACCACGCCTGTTACATTACTCACACTATTGCTTCAGCTTCCTCTCCTGATATGAAGATGGTTGAATATTCTGTTCCATCTTTTTCATGGAGAAATAGAAATGATCCAAGCTTTATGTTGGTAAGTGTTGCTTATGGTTTCTGTAATCACACCACTCGATGTGCCTACATAATATGATTTTAAAATGAGATCCATGGGTGCACTAAAGGGCGGTAGGATTTCCAAAATAGTAGGAAAGTAAGCAAAATTAGTGTGAATGAATAGGAAAAGTATGGAAAATTGGCATACAAGTGAGAAACAGCTGCTCACACCCCATAGAAGTCAGATAAATTATAAGGTGGTTATAATTATAATTGTTAAACAAAAACTAGAAGATCATTAAACATTCAAATTCCTATACCAAAATGAAAATTTCCCAACAGGGGGGGGGGCTATTAATTTTGAATGTGTACCAAATTACCTAATTGTGTTTATTGAGACGTAAAAAAAGACCACAGGGTTGAAAATATTCAACAAAAAAATATTATGCTTGTTAATTAACATTCATTATTTTCTATTTAGAAATTCTACTCACCAAATGTCTAATATTTGTGTTGCACGTAATATAATTTCACAAAATTAATGCATAAATCACATAATTCAAGTAGACTGCTTGTGAGTGTGACGAGTCTGTAATAAGGTGCATCATTGTAAAATGTAGTTTTCAAACTTTTACTTGGATTTTTCACACCTGCACAAGGTCTGCATTCTTAAAGAACGCCATAGTTTTAAATTATTTTGATTTGATTTTACTTGGTATGTATTTGATAATTATTTATATAAATCTTATATTCTAGGGTGTGTTCACTCCTGAAGAATACAAGATATCAAAGTGTCGGATGCCTCAGGAAACTTCTGTGATAAATATTTACATTTTCTCAGGTGTGATATGGTTTCTGTACATGTGTTTATATTTTAAGAAACGTTTAAGTCGTGTCCATGTTTACCATAAACTTTATTGATGTATATAAAATATTTTTGTTTGCATCATACTATATTATTCTGAAATTTTAATTGAATACATTTACCACATTATTTACTGTACAGTCTCATTTATTATGAATTTTATAAAATACCATCTTCCACACATTTCTTTATGAATATTATAATAATGTGTACCGAGTCAATTGGCCAATACCACAATTCAGCAATTAACTTGCCATCTGTTCTTTCATAGGACATAATGTTATAACCAATGTATATTGAAGAGAGATTCACATCACATCTGTGGATATCTCAGAAATCAAACCAAAAATGTCATCACGGGCAAGTCTGAAGGGTCGGTGGGCCAGAACCGCCGTTGTGGAAATCTTTTAAACTACTTCTCTTGGTTGTTAAACTTAAACTACTAAACTACAATGTCCCTTTTGGAGGTTGATAAATTTATATAAAAAAATTATAAACGAAAAAAGATAGGAACAAAATTAGAACAAGAATAACATAAATAACACAAATATCAAGCAATTATAATAATTCTGTTTGCATTATACAGATGAAATATTTATTATTAATTTATATTAAAAGAAACTTTGTATTTTCAACTAGATATGTATTTTCCATGTATTTTCTTTTAATATAAATTAATAATAAATATGGAATTCCACAGTGTTAATCACGAAACATTCGAAAAATTATTATCACATGAAATATTATTATTATTTATAAGATTACGGCATCCTGTAATCTTATAAATAATAATAATAATAAAGTTTTACCTACCATTAAAACTTGTATTGTGTTCCCTGCCTTATTCAAAACCATTGTTGAGAGAGCGTCCTTCTTTTGTCCAATTTCCGCCTTATATTGCCCCCCTTTTTCTGTCCTAGTCCATCTATCGTAAACAATTCTCCCTACTTGCGATGTCTTTGGTGTCTGTTATTGTCTATGGTTATAGGTTAGCATCTATGATGCTTGGGTAATTATGTCATTAGCACTCAACAGGCAGGCCTTGCCTGGTTTTGAATAAGGCAGGGAACACAATACAAGTTTTAATGGTAGGTAAAACTTTATTATTGTGTGTCCCGTAGCCGTTATTCAAAACCATTGTTGAGATATGTTTGTTATCGCCTGGTGAGATAGGATGTAACACGCTAATGTGAGATTTTATTCCACTGGTTGGAATAGTGGTGCTATTGAGGAGGAGGGTTGAACCTCAGCTAGCACTTCTCTTCTGTAATACTTTGCAAAGGTATTTGCACTCTTCCAATTGCCTCTTGCAAGTATATCATCCAATCTGTAGTTCTCAAGCCAGTTCAGCGATGCCACTGCTGATCGTATACTTCCTGGTGGTGATTCAATACCTGCACTCTTTAAAATAGATTTTACCCAGTTGGCTATCATAGTTCTTGAAGCTGGCTTTGATGGATTCCTTGATGTTATAAATAATGGGTATTTTGTGCTCTCGGATGTTCTATATTGCTGAGATAATTCTATGACTCTCTTAATCCACACGACAGGGCATATACTGCATTCGTCTGCTGGTTTCAGACGCCATCCTGACTGCCGGTATGATATGGAATCAGTCTTTGACCCATAGGACGGCCACAACAAGATGCCTTCTTCATCGATAATGAGACTTTCTGTTGTGTTCCTTAGCAATGTTAAGTCTTGAACCCTGCGGCCTGAGGCTAATAGTAACAGTGTACAGGCTCTTCTGTTAGCATCGTATAGCGAAATGTTCTCTGGCTGGTTCACCTTTAACCATCCAATTACCTGATTTGGGTTCCAAATAGGTGGTTTAGGTGTTTTTCGCCTGGACAATTGGATCGCTTTGATTATTCTCCTCACTAAAGGATGATCAGATAGACTTATTGTTGATGGGCTGCATAGAGTGGCTACTACCGACTTGTGAACAAGGATCGTGCTCGGGGAGAGATTCCGTTTAAGATGAAGATCTGAGAGGAATCTCGCTAAGTCCGAACCAGATGGATGGGTTATACTGATTTTATTGGCGGAAGCCCATACTTTCCATCTTTTCCATGGCCCTCTATAAGAGTTTAGAGTGGAAGCTCGCCAACCCTTTTTAAGTAGCTGTTTTTGTTGCTCGTCCCATGATGTCAATGACCCATCCCACCCCCAAGGTCGACCTCCAGACCTCTAGATTCAAGGTTTTCAGGGATGGAGGGGCTTTGCCTGTTGCCATGTTGATCAGTGCTGTCTCTAGGTTGTCTATTTTCTGGGGAGAGTCGAGAGCCCGATTTTTCAGGTCTGCTCTCCAGAACACTTTGTTCCACACCGGAGCCACTATTAAGAATATCCCCCGTGCTTGATTTAGATGTGCCAGGACTTGGGGGATTAGATAGGGTGGAGGAAAAACCCATGCCAGCTCGAAATTCCACTGGCGACTCAGCGCATTGTGAAATAGGGCTTGATCGTCCCTGTGGTCTATGGAGACATAAGTCTCTACCACATGAGCTTTTGCTGATGCGAATAAGTCTATTTTGGGTGTTCCCCATTTTCTGAAGATCCGAGATGTTGCATGTGGGAGCAGATGCCACTCTACAAGATTCTGATTCCGGGACAGGCTGTCCGCAGTACCGTTGAATCTCCCCGGTAAGTAATATGCTTTTATGTCTATGTAATACCGGTCTGCAATCTCCAGTACAGTTTTTGTCAGGGTCAGAAGAGCCCGTGACCTCGTGCCTCCCTCCTTGTTTATATAAGACACAACTGTTTTGTTGTCGCACTGGACCATGAGACCCGAGTGCGACAGCTCTTTGGCATGTGGTGCTAGCGCAGCCAGCACACCGAGCATTTCTTTTTGATTGCAATGCAGAGCTTGCTCCTCTAAGGTCCAACTCCCTTTCAGTTCTTTGCTGTTTAGAAGGGCACCCCAGCCTGCGTCTGAGGCATCTGTTGTCAACAGATTTGTGTATGGCAGATGAAAAATTTTGGAACTCCTCCTGATGTTTGCCCTCCACCACTCCAAGTCGTCTAAGACCTCTCTTGGGAATGGTAATTTCTGAAATTTTCTCAGATTCCTCAATGTTCCACTGTGAATTTGTGTTACTCGACAGTGTAATCTGCCTCGAGGTACTGGGAAGCTTGCGAAGTTCAGGAGGCCTAAGAGGATTTGAACCTCGTTTAAGGAACCTCTTTCCTTAGCTATCAGAGCCCTGATGAAGGATGATGTTTTCTGGACCTTGTCTTCTGGTAACCATTTCTGACCTACTTGAGTGTTCCAAGTTATACCCAAGAATTCCAGTTCCTGTGTCGGCACTAAAATGGACTTCTTTTCTTGGATGTGCCACCCCAGGTATTTTAATAGCCCCGTGAGAAGTTGCACGTGGGACTGTAAGCGATGATGACACTGATTTACGACTAAGAAGTCGTCTAGGTAGACAATGATTCTTAGCCCCTTGTTTCGTAGCACCTGAGCTACCCAATTTGTGATGGTTGCGAAGGTTTTGGGTGCCGAACTGAGGCCGAATGGTAGACACGTCATCTGGTAAAGATGTCCTCCGTAGTGTATCCTCAGAAACTTTCGATGGGCAGGATGTATGGGTACATGGAAATACGCTTGAGACAGGTCCACCTTTGCCATCCAATCTCCCGTTTGAAGAAAAGTTGGGACCTGTTGACAATTGATTAGCCTGAATGTACTTGTGGCAAGGTAAACATTCAAGGGTCTTAGGTTGAGGACTGGTCTTGTGGTCCCATCTGCCTTCGGAACGAGGAACATCCTTGATATGAATGAGGGAGACGCCCTCACTTTTTCCAAAACTCCTTCTTTCAACATGTTTTTGACATGACCCGACATCTCCGGTGACGGTCTTGTCAGGCTGTAAGTTTTCCAACAGTGTATTGAAGCTAGAGGAGGGCATTCGCTGAAAGGTATTTTGTAATCCGAAATTATTTGGATCACTACCTCTGGGGCATTCAGCTGTTGCCAGCGGTAAATGAACCCCTTCAACTGCCCTCCCTTGAATTGGTTGCTATCTTCTATAACGGGTATTGTTACCCCTTGTGGCAGTAGATCTTCCAGATCTGTGACCCTGTGGGTTACGAAACCTTTTTGCTGCTGGTTCCCTCTTATCCCCAGCTGACTTCGGAAAGGGACGTTTTTGAGGTTTACCCTTTCCTACTACCCTTTGTTGGTAGCCCGAACAACCAGGTTCGACCTGGCTGTTCCTCGTGACTGTTGAGGGTACGCACCTCTCTATCCCTCCTGTCCTCTGAATGGCTCCTGCCAGCAACTCTGAGTCAAAAAGGTGGTCAATGCTTGGTGGCACTTTCTTGAGTGCACTTTGCACTGCTGTCTCGCCTATTCCACCCACTATGATATCCCTTCGTTGGGCAATTATATTTGCTCTCTTCCCGCACACCATTTGTAGCATATCCTTCGAAATTTTTTCGAACTCCGATGTCGGTGAGAAATTCTCACTTATCTTGGTGGATAAGGATCCACGGGTAACTTCCCCGTTCCTGGACCAATCCACAATATCCTGTAGGGATTTTTTTAGGGCCTCCCTTTGAGCTAAAAGGGCATTTGTCAATGCCGCACAAAAATTTTCCTGTGGCAACAGGTTATCTGGGCGAGCGATTCTCCGTAATTCGTCATTTACCTCAAGTGCTGAAAACAGGGGTTTTGCCATATAGAGGCGTTGGGTCTCGGCGAATCGCACGCTTTCCCATTCCTGAGTGCCCAGATGCTGCACCTTTTTCCCTTTCATGACTCTGGCTGGATCTGCCCTATTGAAGGATGGTTGCACCAAGGCTGTATTGATGTCATCCATCACAACCTCCGGTTCTGGACTAGGATCCAGCAAGGGTGAAGAAGTGGCAGAGCGAATGTCTTCTTCCCATCCCATAGAGTCATTCTGAGACCCGGATATGCTGTCGGCGATTCTTTGAACCGCATTTGTAAGCGCGTCCACCTTGCGCGACAACTCATCTACTCTCGGGTCTTTCGGCGGGTCGTCGCTATGAATAATGCGACGTATCTCTTCACGCGACATTTCGTCGTCGGACATTTGGGGGTACAACGCACTTAATAAAAATAAACTATATAATGTGTCTCTATCACTTATGAAACGTGTCTCTATCACTTTTAAAATGTGTCTTTATCATAAATTTAAACACTTCGCATAAGAATATATTTACAACGTAACAAAAAACAATGTGTCGTATTTAGCCACAACACCACGTGAATTGTGTTTAAAAAACGAATATAAACGTTGTAAAAACGGCAAAATGAGACTTTGTAAACAAAAGTGCGTAATGGCGGTTGGAAAAAGAACACGCTAATGACATAATTACCCAAGCATCATAGATGCTAACCTATAACCATAGACAATAACAGACACCAAAGACATCGCAAGTAGGGAGAATTGTTTACGATAGATGGACTAGGACAGAAAAAGGGGGGCAATATAAGGCGGAAATTGGACAAAAGAAGGACGCTCTCTCAACAATGGTTTTGAATAACGGCTACGGGACACAATATCTCTTGTGGGATGATTTGTGCCAAGTGCAATATTGTTAGAAAGTATCACAAAATTTTAAGGCATTAATCAGTGTGCAATAGGCAAGACATGTTGATCAGATACTTACTGGATGAGACTAAACCTATCCTTAAAAGATGACTGTCTAGTCTGTGGTGCAGATCAAATATTAAACTACAGGAATGTGATAGAAATAACAATTGTATATAAATAAACTGTAATAGAAACCCTACCCCTTATAAAAAAAGTCAACAACTATGTTTTCCAGCATAAATCCTGTGAAATCCCTTTTTCCATCACGCACAAATTAGGTTAGAACACTTTATCCCTCTCCTTTTGTTGCTACAAACTACACACTGGCGTACATTACATCCTGGTCATTTTTCTAGTGAGATTTTTTTGTTAGAAGGATATGGTGTCCATTTTCTTACTCGAGAATTTTTGGAAACACTTTACGAAGCCAAAAATTGAGTAGCATATCGGTTTATTTTTCTAACAATAGACTTTAGCAATGACATTGTAAAATATAAATTAAAATATGTTATTGGATTGGCATCGAGAGAAGGAGCGCGTTTAGATACAGGTATGTCGTTAAAATTATTGATTCCTTTAGAAAACAGTTTTGTCAGATGAATATTAGTAAATGTCAGCGTTTCCTCCATTTCTGAAAAAGTAGAAGAGTCAGAAAGCTCACTTTCTTCTCTTAGCATTTTTCTTTGACGCGTAATAACACTACTGTCATCACTACTTGTATCCAACATCTCACTATGCATAGAATCAACATCCGAAATCATAATAGGAGGGGCTGTGGTTGCGTTGACAGGTCGCTGGCACCATGCGGCCTTAAGTGGTGCATTAAGTTTCTGATCACCTCCTATGAGATGAATATTTGATATTTGTAAACCCCAACATGTTATTTTTTAAAAAAAGTGCAAATCGAATTCAAATAATTCCAATGCGTAAAAAAAACACCGGTTGTTACAAAAAGCAATCAGAATACATGCACACCGGCTGATCAAACAAGGTTGCAGTAAACATAGTGGTGCGATGGCACTGCGTCACATTTTCTGTAACTAAATGCAGCATGATTGCCGTACTTTGCTCGAGCCGAGCGCACTAGCTCCACATCAAGGTCGAGCACAGCGAGAATAATCGAATGGAAGGGGTGAATCATCGCTCAGATAGTTACACTATGCGTGTCATTTTAGTGAAACAACATAGGTACATACCATTATATACCTGGGGTCGGTTTTTCAAACTAATTTTTCATTAGAAATTAGAAATTTTGCAACTCTTTTGTTAATGTAGTAATCATTCAATCCCAAAATAAATTCTGCATTTACTGGAAGAGTTTAACACATATTGTTTCTATGAATTGTACACAATTTTATAATGGGCATTCAAATAAAACATGATCAATCATCTCTTGTTCATTACCATGCTTACATTCTGGGTAGTCGATGGCTTTAATTTAAAATAGGTGGGAGGCAACTGAACAGTGACCAATTCATAACCTGCAGAGCAAGGGAATCTCCAATTGCGAAAATTTTCCCTTGGTAGATCAGGGTCTTGTTGGAATAGAAATCTGTATTGCACCTTTACTAGACGACTGCCAAGAACTAGGGCATTTTTTCCCAATATTTTATTTGAACCCTGCAATACGATTCCCCTATAAATTTCCCAAATCCAAAGATAATGTACCGTCAATACACTTCTCTTTCACCAGTTGATCGGCCCTTTCATTACTGCAATTCCCACATATGAAGGGATCCGCACTATTGTGATTTGAAGGTTCCTAACGCTTGTGTCTTATAATAATTGTTTGATATCCCAAAAGAGCATATCATGCGGGTCCAAGTTTCCGTAACTATTAAGTTTCTGAATGAGGCTTAAGGAGTCACTAAAAATTGTGGCTTTTGGAATAGAGAGATGAATTATAACTTCTATTGCCTTCTTAAGAGCAACACATTCTGCTGTATAAATGGAGGAGTCCTTGGGTAGAATTTTTTTTCTTCGAATTGTTTGTCAGGGATATGAAAAGCTACGCCACAGCCAATTTGAGGGTATTTGAATCCATCTATGTACAGACAAACAGAATCGGGCCATCTTTGCATTATTTAAAAAAATAACATCTGTTGAACCATGGTTTTGGTACTGGGTACTGCTGTTTGTATTCTGCTTGCTAATATTTATGTTTTCCATGATCTCGGGGTGATAGGTAATAGCATCAAATGGAATTGAGAACATTGGAATCATATCTCCACCTTTTGAATATCGTTGGATTTATCTTTGATAATAAAACTAAGTAGGTATGTGGTTATGAAATTTATTTTGTAAAAGTAAGAATTTATAATATAAATAATTAAAACTAAATAAACAAAAAAGGAGGGAATCAAATGATACTTTAGGGGAACAATTATTAAAATCACATTTTAGTAAAATATATCTTATCTAAATATGGAATACAAATTGAGAGTAACTATCTTACGTCTGCCTCTACCAATACTTGTATCACTCTGATATATATACCTGTACCGTCATGGTATCTCCCACGAGCGCCTATCCACTGCTTATAATCAACATAGAGGTCCTCTTCTCCATGGATGTATTCTATCCTGGGAACTCTACATTTGATTAGAGTTTGTTCTAACATTAAATATCTATATAATAGTATTATATTACTTAACATAATAATTATTACTTATGGTTATTCCTCTTCATATTGATTACCGTATGGATATTGTATGGTAAGACATGTATGTAGCTTTTCAGTCTGGTATTCCGTTTAATATTAATCCTCCTGGCTTTCTGTAAATACATTCCTGCGGAGGAAGTTGACCTAAGATGAAAGGTGTCAATATATTGGCTGTTTGAGCTGTGTGTCCTGTCCCCCTAAAAGCTAATGTAGCATCTCTCCCAGCATATTCGAGTAGGATATCTGCTCCACCAGGGTGCTGTAACAAAATGTGTATTATCATCATTATTCATTGGATTTCGTCACAAAATATTTTTTATTAGGGTGAATCATTTCTGAAAATATCAACTTTCTTATGGGACACAGTGATAAAAAAGGTGCCAAATTGTTTCAAAATGATGCGTAATACATGATTTTAAATTTATCATCTTTCTGTCTCCAGTTTGACATCAAAGGTTTGATAAGATTGTTGAAATATCTTTATTTTTCGGATATTTCAGGAGTCCAAGGACTCCTATTTATCCGTTTGGTTTGGTTAAAGGTTTGATGACGCGAAATTTCAAGTTGATATATTTTTTGATATGAAAATGATATAAAATGAAACCTTTTTATGAAATCAGATAACTGAGACTAAGCCTCCTATTTACTATGAAAGTGTTTTGTTCCACATTGACAAAATATCGAGATATTATGGTCTTTAAAGAAATTATTGTGAAATAAAGTTTATTATTATTAACTATAGCAAAATATACTGCGCTACCGTGACATTGATATTTACTATAATTTCTTGTATAACTATACTGCGCTACCGTGACATTGATATTTACTATAATTTCTTGTATAACTATACTGCGCTACCGTGACATTGATATTTACTATAATTTCTTGTATAACTATACTGCGCTACTGTGACATTGATATTTACTATAATTTCTTGCATAACTATACTGCGCTACCGTGACATTGATATTTACTATAATTTCTTGTATAACTATACTGCGCTACCGTGACATTGATATTTACTATAATTTCTTGTATAACTATACTGCGCTACCGTGACATTGATATTTACTATAATTTCTTGTATAACTATACTGCGCTACCGTGACATTTATATTTACTATAATTTCTTGTACAACTATACTGCGCTACCGTGACATTGATATTTACTATAATTTCTTGTATAACTATACTGCGCTACCGTGACATTGATATTTACTATAATTTCTTGTATAACTATACTGCGCTACCGTGACATTGATATTTACTATAATTTCTTGTATAACTATACTGCGCTACCGTGACATTGATATTTACTATAATTTCTTGTATAACTGTACTGCCCTACCGTGACATTGATATTTACTATAATTTCTTGTATAACTATACTGCACTACCGTGACATTGATATTTACTATAATTTCTTGTATAACTATACTGCGCTACCGTGACATTGATATTTACTATAATTTCTTGTATAACTATACTGCGCTACCGTGACATTGATATTTACTATAATTTCTTGGCGTGTCATGTGATTAAGATCAAGACAAGATTAAGATTGTATTTAGATTGTGTCAAGAGTAACCCTGCAGAGATATTTGTAGTATATTATTTTGCTGTAGTTTATTGACTAAATGTAAATTTACAAATAATTTATTATTAAAAAACCATTTTGTATACAAATGTGTATTGATATTGACTTAATTATGCAAAATGATTTTCTCCACAGTGCCTTGATCCACCCTATTATTCATGTTGCATGTTGGTTTAAAAGATGATTAAATATTGAGAGCTGAAAATTCAATATGTATTTAGTTCCAACATGTTTTAGATGTAAAGCAAATTATGAAAATATTTGAATTACTGACGTGTGAATTTTGAAAGTGAACTATTTGTCAATGATGATTGTGTTCTTTTAGGATATTGGTTTTCTTTAAAAAAACTATTTAGCATATAGATACATTTAGAAGAATAGAATAATTATAATATGAGAATAGACATTTTGATGAGTTTAAAGTATATTAATGTGTTTGTGAATTCTAGTTTCATTATCTAAACTAGTTTTGAAATAACATTGAAGGAAAATTTGAATAGCATAGTTTGACATTAAGCTTCATCCATATTCCTAATTCCTAATAGATAGTTATTTTAATTCTATGTATATGTATAACTACAAATACTATTATATCATCACGACATATCTTACAAGTGACATGTTATAAACATGCAAGCCATTTTCTACATGCCAATAAAAAGTCAAGTTATTCAGGGTGCATGAAAACCTCTTCGTTGATTCTAAGATGTAAAATGTTTTTATTTTTCCGAACACTTGCTTTTTACAGAACACTCAAAAACTTATGAAAATGAATGAGATACTAATCCATGCCGGATGCACTACGGGACATTACAACTTGTATTATAAATTAAAAATTGTTAAGCATTTTTAAAATACCATGACTTATCTCAGTTAGATGAAAGAAATCACCGCAAAGTGATAATCTAACCACTGCACATCATTACTACTACTTGTATATCATCAGGGCATGTTGTTACAAGTGGGGTAGCCTAAATAAATCTCACCACTGTATCTTATCACAATATTTTATAGTCCTAATTGTTTTATAAACTTTGTTGTATGATGACAATGTGTTATTAATATCAGTCTAGATTACATAATCTATTATGTTGCTACTTATAAACGCTATATACATTCTTAAGCTCGAGTTGCACCCGTATCATTAAATTGTGCAAGGCTACAAACTTAAACTAAAATAATATGTATTAGTAAAATTAGTAAGTACATACCTGTTTGAGGAACGTTGTCACATCATAGACTCTATCATACAGTATAATCCAGCAGTCATTGGAATGATCGTGTTGAGAAACTTCAGCCAAAGTAATTGTTTCGTAAATTGGAGATGTATTTGAGCTTGTGATAGTGAGCTGATCATGGCTTCTTCTCCAAGGATCGATAAAGCTGAGTGCCGTCATGGTGAATGAAAATCGCCTGGCTTGGGCCTCCAGTTGAGGACTCTCCGGTAATGATACTGCTTGTAAAGCTGTCATGGTGTAAGTAACGATTCCTTGCAATGCTATTACTTATTGAATGTAACTCTAATGGGTAATGCTTTGGATATTGAGGATATTTGTGAGCAGCTTGCAGAGCACTCTGCTGGTGATTGTACGCTTGGCTGTTGTGAGTGGAACACAAGTCACTACTGAAGTTGGAGTACTGTATGTCTGTTCACTGCATAGGTACAACTACACCTCCACTCCTGGCACTGAAACCATATCTGTGCAGTTACATCATATGCTTTAGTAATAAGCTGGTACGTCTACCAGTATACACATGTATTATTGTAAATAGGTGGATAATATTATTAGTATGTGAGTGGACAGTGGTGGTCCATTATCATTAGGCTGGTTAATTTTAATAAAAATATCATTCTTTATTTTGTCATGTCATTGACGTCTCATCTACAGAAAAAGTAGTACCCATATACCTATGTGTATTTACCCACGATAAGAATTCATAGTGTATGTTAATTTTTATATATTTACATATCCACTCTAGTTAGTTTATAGCATGAACTGGTGATAACAAAGCATCCCTCAGAAGACTAACTGTCGTATCTGACATTTTTGGTGAATTCGAGTAATGAACACCAACTTATATGTGCCCTGCATGTTCTCACTGAAGATCACACCTGTAACTGTTACAGTTATCCTGGAACAGCTTTCTGATTTGTTGTCTTATTTACGAATTACTCTAAATAAAATGTGTTGTCGTAACTCCTCAAAATTTCATCATTAAAATGATTCTGAGATATTATATACAAATAAAATAATGTAATATATTTACACTGTATCATATAACTAGTAGAGATAAAAATATGCGCAACAAAACACTAAAAACGCTCTCTTGAACAATTTACATTTTTGCAGATACGACTGTTAGTCCGAAGAGGGACGAAATGTGAAGAATACATTGAACATTAATTAAATATTGTATATCTAAGTACAGCAACAATAACAATTATATATACAGGTCGTCATTATCGTGATTCTTCTTATTGTTGCTGTACTCAAATATACATTAATTAATAATTGTTCAATGTATTCTTCACTTTTGTATTAACGTTATACCGACTACTTTATCACCATTGTAGGAGATGCTGTGATGAAAGTAGGTATATTATAAAGAGATTTACAGTGGTAATTATACAGTAAGTATTTATAGTTACATACTGTTAATCTTTTATATTAGAGGTACATATCATGTAACACCACAGTATAGATTAGTTTCGTGGCTTGGCAGAAGTGTAGCTATACATACACATCAATACTATTTACATACAACTATAGTATGCAACGTAGCAAATTGATACAATTGTGGTTAGGATATATAATAGTATTGTATCTAATGTCGGTTATGTCTGAATAAATAATATGATAACAAACAGTTTATATGACGTAGATGGTAGAGAGCAATTAAAATTAAGCCTAAAGCAGATCACACAATCAATAACACTGTAAATCAGTTTATATAGAAAAAAAACCATGTCAGCCTTTGTATGTCTGACACACCATGAACTCATAGCAAAACATGCCAATGTCTATGTTCCATCAGTTGCGAAGGAATCTTTGTAGTCCATTTTTGGGCATATCAGATTGAAGCTTTGTTGATCTCAAATAAGTTAAATATCTAGTCTGAATTTATTGATGATTTGGTATGTCAAATATATTATTATGTATCAACATAATATATCTATGATCATAACACACTTTTTTTCTCTAGACTTAGACAAATTGTAGCTTGTCAAAATAATCCAAAGAAAATTGAGACCATTTTCCACCTTTTGTGTGCTTTTAATTCTGTAACAATTTTATAATTCTTTGAATATTTATGTTTTATAAAATTTAAAAAAAACCTTTATTTTCATCTTTTTTAAAATATGTTTTCCCCTAAACCCTTTTTTGTTACCTAAACGTTTTTAAATCTTACTGTTTATTCTTCAGATCTCAGAAAGCAGTGAAGGGAGGGGGATCTGAGAATAATGGCACCAGTAGATATTATGGGTAATCTCTTCTCCACTACATATATATCATTATCTAGCCAATAATTAAACTTAAGCTGTATTTACAATTTAAATCTTACTGTTTATTCTTCAGATCTCAGAAAGCAGTGAAGGGAGGGGGATCTGAGAATAATGGCACCAGTAGATAGTATGGGTAATCTCTTCTCCACTACATATATATCAATATCTAGCCAATAATTAAACTTAAGCTGTATTTACAATTGACTGTTTTTATTATTTATTACGTACCAAATTATAATCATTTATATGATTAGGTATAATTGTCAGCATTTTTGTTGAAAATAGTTTGGCATTAAAGTTAATGTGATGAAAATATATAAGTAGGTATGTAATTATTTTAATTACATAAGTCATTATACTATTCCTTATCTGAATTCATATAAAAACTTAAAATTATAATTTAAATTGTTCACGTCAATTATTAGGTAATGAAGATTATGTATTTCAATGAGGCTTGACACTCATCCTAAAAATGTTATTTTGGTTGGCACGGAGAGAACAGCTTGAATATTGATTACATGCATCTAGTCTGCTGGCTACCCTAGTTGTGGGATAGAATGGATTCATGAATATTTTTAATAATTTATTATAATATTAAAAAAGATAATATTTAAATTAAAACACTGTTTAATTCCACTATGAGATTGCTTTAATTAAAACGTTTTCGACTACAATGTAGTCATCATCAGTAATAACACAATACTAAATCTAAAATTAAAGGACATACAACAATATTAAAAATTTAAGGAGTGGTCACAATAAATTGGCAGTGTGTGTGTGGAGGGTGGGGGTGAAAAGTTCAGGGGCGGGTTCAGGAGCAGAAGTAGTGGTGAGGTTATTTGTGGTTGTTGAATACTTACTAAATTTTTATGATTATTAATTTCTAATGTTTCTAATGTTTCTTCGAAACTGGACATCTTGAAAATTTCAGTTTATACAAATAAAAAATATATATATATATATGACTGTGTGATCAAATTTTCATCGGAAATGCATGTGCAACATGCATTCCATTGATGAAAGATCACTTGATTTTACGCAGGAGATAGTATGAGGTGAAGGTTTTACTCCATTTCACTGCGTACAGTCGGGCAGAGACTTGGCTCTTGCCTTTGCATGTGGGACGAGACACGGCCCGTCACCGGAACATGCAGATTGGATTTGCAGAATAGGTGTTGTGTTTCTGCATTGTGTATACATGTGCTTCTTCAGGACCATCTCGCAGAATGGCCGACACAACAATGTTGTTTACACAAAATAGAGTTTGTGCAGAATATTCACCCGGCTTTTAAGTTTTTTCTGCACGTTTGTCAGATGAGGTTTGAAAGTTAGGGAACGGTCTAGGGTGACACCCAGGTATTTCGGGTGTTCTACGTTGTCTACCCTTCTTCCGCCAAAAAAGACATCAACTTCGCTATTTGCTTGCGAGTTACTTAAATGAAAAGATGTTACGGTCGTTTTCGCCGGGTTTGGTTTCAATCTCCAGCCGTTAAGGTATTCTTCTATTGTACTAAGATCCTTGTTTATTGTGTTGGCTGCTTTTTCTAGTATTTGGTCTTGATGTACTAGGGCTATGTCATCGGCGTATACGAATTTTCTAGCTTCAGTAGGTGGGAGGTCGAAGGTATATATGTTAAATAGCAGCGGCGCTAGAACTGAGCCTTGTGGTAGGCCGTTTTTTGGGTGGTATGTTTTGCTGACGTCGCTATCTACATGTACCCGGAATGTACGGTTCCTTAGCATGTCTTCTATCAGTCTGATGGTGTAAGGGCATTCGACCAGTTGTTGGAGTTTGAAGAGTAGTCCTTTGTGCCACACAGTGTCGTAGGCGGCAGTCAAGTCAAGGAGGGTTACTACGGTCTTTTTTCCTCTTTGGAAGCCGGCTTCGATGTGGGTTGTTAGTGCAAGTACCTGATCGCTACAACTTCTGCCTGGTCGAAAACCTGCCTGCTCCTTCGGTATTTTACTATCCACGATTGGTGTTAGTCTGAATAGCAAAACTCGTTCCAGTAGTTTATATACGGTGCTAATGAGGGATATTGGTCGGTAGCTTTTTGCGTCTTCTGGGGGCTTATTTGGTTTTAGGATGGCTATGACCTTGGCTTCTTTCCATTGTTTGGGGATTTTCCCTTGTAGGAGACAGGTTGTGAAGAGTTGTGCAAGCCATTTTCGTGCATTGGGCCCTGTGTACTTTAAGAATTCGGGCAGTATACCATCTTTTCCCGATGATTTGCCAAGTTTGGTGTTTTGGATGGCTCTGTCGACTTCCTTCTCAGTTATTTCGTTACATTTTTTCGGGTTGGCCTTCAGTTTTTGGCGCAATCTTCTTCTATATAAGTTGACTTCTTTAGTGGGCTCGGTTTGGTTCTGGGATTTGCTATTGTTAATTAGAACGGTACCGATATTGTCGGCACTTACTTTGGCAGGTGTCTTCAACTGTTGGGACGCATTTCCTAGTTTCCGTAGTAGGTTCCACGCCTTTCGGCTCGAGTGTTGGAAATTTGTCGACTCCATCAATTCAGCCCAGCGTTGTTGTCTTCCCTTATTGAGAGAGTTCATCAGTTGAGTTCCCACATTGGTGTCAAATGTTTTGTTATATCTTTTTAGTAGGTCCTCACTCTCTGTTGTCCATCCGGGGATGAAGAACTTTCGGTTTCCGCGAGGTATATATTTCTTGGCTGCTTTAATTAGGAGTTGTTGGAATCGGTGATAGCATTCTGGTATTGGGGAGATATTTCGGACTACTTTTTCGACGTATTCAGTGTATTCTTGCCAGCTCGCTTTTCTTAGATTCCAGCGCGGGATATTCGAAGTAGAACGAGATGTTAGATCGGTTCCTACTCTCAGTATGACGGGGCGGTGTTGGCTTTTCGGGAAACCTGCCAGTGTTTCACGATTTAGGTCTATAGGCTGGCCTTCTTTGTTTTTTGTTACAAAACATAGATCGGTGGTGTACTCCCGTTTCCACCTGGCAGATTTAAATGGTTTCTTTTCTTTAGCATCATAGGTGAGGAATAGGTCCTGGAAGGAGAGCCAGTTGTAGAGTTTTTCACCTGTCTCTTGATTTTTTGTGTATCCCCATGCCGTGTGGTGACTGTTAAAGTCCCCGGCATATATAGTGGGGTGCTTGTGTGTTGGTAAAGCGGGGGAGTCCCACGTTTCTGAAGGTGGCTTGTAAACATTAAAAATAGTTAAATCTCTAACCTTGATTGCAGTGTAGAATTTACCGTTTTCCAGGAATGTGGTGTCGGGTTCCAGATTTGGCTTGACGTAGGCCGCTACTCCATGTTTTGGGTGTCCGATTGCACTTATAGTGACGAGTCCTTGTATTTCTAATTTTGGGAGATTTTCCTCATTTACATGAGTTTCTTGTATTAGGAGGATGTCGATGTCATGATCATTGGTGAGTCTGGATAGATATTCTCTCTTCGCGGATGAGAGGCCCTCCACATTGATGTGCATGATGGAGAGCATGGGTTTGCACAGACCGGGAGACATGATGTATTGTCTTCGGTCGCCTTTACTCAGTAGCGTTTGGGTTGAGCACCTCTGTCAGAGAAGCTACTGGCGCTATGTCCCGTTACGGTTTTATTGTCGCCGCTTTGCAGGTATAAAGTAAACAAAAGGTTGTTTACTTTAATTCTTTTGTTGTTAGAAAAAGAAAGGACTACGTTGGTTATCTTGACGATTAAACACAAAACACGTCCGTATGCGTTCGCGGTCGACTCGAGACCGAGTTACTTATGACCAACATGTCACACCTCTATGTACAAACAAAATAACGGTAATATCTAATTGGATGTATAACTGGCTCGGGGTAGCGATTGTAAAACAATAAAAATAATGCTGTAAAATAAAAGTTGAAAAAGGGTCTACTTTCAGACGATTCTTTTTCCATTGTTTGAAATTCTTTGTAAACATTCTCAGGTAGTTTAAATTAGGGTTGTAACGGATGTCACTTTGCGGATGCGGATCTGGGGTGACACTGTTATGCGGATGAGGATGCGGATCTGGGGTGACACTGTTATGCGGATGAGGATGCGGATCTGGGGTGACACTGTTATGCGGATGAGGATGCGGATCTGGGGTGACACTGTTATGCGGATGAGGATGCGGATCTGGGGTGACACTGTTATGCGGATGAGGATGCGGATTTTTAATTTATGAAAATGCGGACACGGATACGGATGCGGATGCGGATTTTGATGTTGATATAATCTTTACCAAGATGAAAGAACGACAAAGAGGATGTATTTGTCTGAAAGAGGAGGTGTGAGGAAGCGCGGACGTCCAAGAACCACGTGGCTTGAGCACGTGGATCAAATCCTAAAGGACAGACACGTGCTGAGTTAGAGAAATCGGCGAACATATATGAGAAACTGTATGAATGTGGAGGAAGCGAAAGAAGTTTGTAAGGATAGATCTAAATGGCGTTTCGTTCTCTCTGCCTACCCCTCCTGGGACACGGCGTGAGATAGACAGACAGATAGATATATCTTTATTTTAAACATGAATAAATAATGAGTATTTTTTAATACTTGATACTTGCTGTTTTTCTTCTAAAAATCTTGAGAAAGATAAAATTCGTTATTTTCTCTAATAGATATCTATGACTAAAAAAATACCTTTACTTACTCCATAAAAAAAAATTTAAAGATATATCTGGGTTTTTTGATATAAACCTAAATACCTACAACCAATTATTACGATATATTTACTTACTTTTTCTATACTAAAAGTTATAATAATGTTTGTAAGGATTTGATTTCATGATAAACTATAGCGCGATAAAAAATGACCGCCGAAAAAATTGGAAAAATAACACTTATTTGAAAGTCACAATATTATGAACAAATGATCTGGCGAAATATGAAAAATTCATAATAAGAATCTTATTAGTGACATTAGGATCTTGGTAGTATAACGATAATAATGTTTTTTTTTTAAGTTTGCATACAAATAGGTCTGGGTTTATGCTAAATTCAAAAAGCTATAAAGATTTGAGTATTTTATTTTACTACTAACATACCACCACGACATATCCCATAAGTGGGGTAGCCAGCGGAATAATTGCAAATTATAAACATGCGGATTGTCTTCTCTGTGATCCGTGACAATAAAAAATTAGATATTCAGAATGGGTGTAACACCTCGTCACTGAATAGCAGATCTTCTTGTCTTATCACACAACCGACTCTATCAGAAAAAATTACAAAGAAGAGTGGGATAACTATTCTTTACTGAGTACTCCTAAGGTATTTATTTTAGTTTGAATCAGGTTTACTTCAGGTATTATAAATCTATATTACTAATGACGTAAAATGGACATAATAAATAATTGATCATTTCATTTGGCCCGCTGGCTACACCAAATAATAGTAGTAGTAATAGAATGTGCTATCAAAGGCATACAAGATACTCTTACAGAAATGAGTGAGAGTAGGTAACGTAATTCATTCCAATCATCATGGAATTTCCCATAAGTAGTAAAATCAGTGGACTTACCGCATGTAATACACATGCAGGTAGTCTTCTCCGTGCCAACAAAAGTTAGCAACATGAAGTGAATTATCGAATTGAATCCTCATTATTGAATTGAAAATATTTAATGTTTTGTATGGGATTATTTACGCCCTTTTACAGGACATGTAAAAACTTAGTCTTTGTCAGATACTCCCGAGCAAAACGTGATAATATCGGTATTATTATATCTGGACTACAATACTTTAAGTATGTTCATGATTATTTCCGAATTCAAAATTATTACCGGATGATTTATTGTTCTTTAAAATAACACTTCTTATCTAAAAAAACAGGAGAATTTCTTGAAAACAAAAGGATTTGGGGTACAATATGTCCAGTCATAATAATAATGTAATGTTTTACTACATCTGGTATGGAGTACAATAGAATAATAGATCTTAAGGTCCTGGTATATTTAATAACCCAATATATCATCTGGTTCGGTCTATCTTTTAACAAACAAATTAAATCTCATACTCCAGAATATTGCGCAAATGTGTTGCACATGTTTGAATTGGCATACTTGCTACATCAACCAGAATAGAATTAGTAAAATATATTTTTATTCTAGAAATGTATTTAAGTTTTTTTTTATATATGGACTACGAAAAAATTGACATCCTCATCACATCCTCACAGATTTTTGAGGATGCGGATGAGGATGCGGATCTCTTAAAATATAAGTTGCGGATGCGGATGAGGATACGGATGTCAAAATTGATGCGGATGTTATGCGGATGCGGATACGGATGTTGACATCCGTTACAATCCTGGTTTAAATGCTGGTGATCCTTTCTATTTAGCAGGTTTCAATTTTTTTACAGTTGCCAAAATTTCGGTAGTTTTTGACAAGATTTTAGGAACGTTAGCGAAATAAAGCATTAATTTGTCAATATTCGGTATTTTACCATTTTACTGTATTTTCTTAATCAGTTTGATCATTTAAATAAAATCTATACTTGCAATAATATTATTTGGTTTTTAAAATACAATTTATTTACTTCAACATTTTTTCTGATTTTAGCAGATTTCATCACGCGTCTAGCAGGATCTAAAATTTCAATTTGGTCCCCCTGAGTTCTTTACGTGGCCAGGCGATGATCGACTCGTCTGAATGGTGCATTTTTCGTTTCGTTACGATGCGCGCATGCGTAGATGTGCGCGGCATCCGTATCTATGGTGAAAACTTAATAACCTATAAACATCATAATGTTTCCCGTTTCGTGACAGTTGTTATCTTTGTTTTTGGCTTGTGGCGTTTGTTTCCTTTATTAAAAGGCACCTTATAACCTCTACTATAACATTTTCAACTAATAATAAACACATTGCGATCTCCATCTCAACATCCGCCACTTTGAAAACAACGTCAAAAGCAAAGCGCATCTGACAAATTGAATCTATGCCGGTGGACTGTGTGAACACGTTTGACGATCAATGGATGACCGACGGATTTTGTTTTTTTTATGCAAGCGAAATTCGCCTCGTGAGAACACCACATTATCACTCTTAAGGTCATGTTATGGGTAAACGGCGCTGTACAAATTGTCCATATATATTATGTATCTAATAAGAATAATCAGGTAGGCAAAAACTCATCTTATCGCCATATTCTCGTGTAACCGCGTCCGCACTGCTCGGCGAACCAATGTTTCTGCTTCTCTTATATTTTGAAATGCAATAAAATAAATATTCTAATATAAATTTTATGTTTTAATGAATAAACTTTAACTAGATAAGTTAGTTATTAAAATTTAATAAGAAATCTTATGCTTGTCAGATACAATATCCGGAATCCAACCTAAATTTACTTGCTTCCTGTATGGGTACATCGTTCGAATCATTGAATATTCGTTATGAATCCAATCCTCACTGAGTTATAAAAATATGAGTACCTATAAGAGATTTGTAAGATTTGTATTCAATCATTATTAACTGATTTTTTTTATATTGATATGAATTTTCACAACGTTAACGCACCAAACTTATATTTAATTAATACATACATATATGTAGTTACCAATCCATAGAATACTATTTAAATAACTTATGTACAGTAGATTAGCTGGCTACTTATTAGATTTTATTTCAAATTGCATTGAAGAGCTAAAACAATAAACAATATACCTAATGTTTATTAATATTCCTTTATCTATCTCCCTATACCGGCATAATAATACCTATATGTAATACTATACTTATTATAGTATTCCTACAAGTGATGCGCCAAGTAGACCAATCGCATTAAATAAACAAACTATATTTATTGTGTCCTTACAGATATATATACATGTTTAATAACCATTGTTAATAACATGATAAAAATATCTATTAAACTGACCTTAGTTTAGCAAAATATCAGCACACTGTAGAACGCTTGTTGTATTTTAAATATTATATGTATCACTCAACACTTGTATTATTGTTTTATTTAAGAACTAAACTGTCGATTATCACTTGGATTTATTCTGGGTATAAAAATGAACATTCACGCGACTCACTACAATATACAACGTCATGTGCCTGTCTTTGTATTTGAGATACGAGTAGGTACTCAATTTATCTGAATAATAATTATTAAATAAATAATGAGATGACATTGTTATTATTTCATACACACAAAGATGCCCCCACTCAAAACTTTTTTAGGGCATCCAATATTATTTTAGTTTACCGTTTTTTATCGTTGATGTGTGAATAAATGTTTGTTTTTGAGCAATGCAGCACTCCATTATAATTATAATATGTAGATATTCCATACTATAATAATAGTCCCTATAGAACACAACAATATCACACACGAGAGTAGGTACATATCATATGCGTACCAAGTACCAAAACCAGCAGAAAAATTGCCTATGTAAGAAATATGATTATTCACTGTGTCGGTGTTTAGGTAGTAGAATTCCATATCGAAATAAATAAAACAAGCGTTTTATTCTACTAATGATTTATTCGATGAGAGAGACGTCTTTCGTCTTATAAGGACATTGTCAATCCTTATATTGACAATGTCTTTAAATATGTCTAAATATGTATTTAAATATGATTATAATGAGCTAATGTCAACACCGGTAGGTACCTACCTAGTAAATGTTAATAATTCATTATTTTGTAAATGTAACTAACCGTGTTCAAGTTTGTAATTAATTTTAATTGAGTTCTTGCTTCTTCTCATACCGATTTTGATCTCTCCCATGAAGATCTGAGGTAGTTATTGAATATCTTGATGAAATACTTAATAACATCTAAATTTATGTACTTAATCTATTAATCTTAATAATACCCACTCGTTTGCGAGTGAACTAGTAAATGTTAATAATTCATTATTTTGTAAATGTAACTAACCGTGTTCAAGTTTGTAATTAATTTTAATTCAGTTCTTGCTTCTTCTCATACCGATTTTGATCTCTCCCATGAAGATCTGAGGTAGTTATTGAATATCTTGATGAAATACTTAATAACATCTAAATTTATGTACTTAATCTATTAATCTTAATAATACCCACTCGTTTGCGAGTGAACTAGTAAATGTTAATAATTCATTATTTTGTAAATGTAACTAACCGTGTTCAAGTTTGTAATTAATTTTAATTCAGTTCTTGCTTCTTCTCATACCGATTTTGATCTCTCCCATGAAGATCTGAGGTAGTTATTGAATATCTTGATGAAATACTTAATAACATCTAAATTTATGTACTTAATCTATTAATCTTAATAACACCCACTCGTTTGCGAGTGAACTAGTAAAATTAAATAAATAAAACTTTATTGACTTCAAAATATATTAGCATACCTACAAGCATTTGTTTTTTAGAAAATAACCAAAGGCGAGCTTATCGGGGTGTCTTCCACCTAGTGTTGTGAGAAGAGAAAATTCTGCAAGGAAATTTCTCGAGAACGAGAAATTTCTCCTCTGATGGAAGAGAAATTTCTCCATAATTTTTCTTAGTGGTATTATGACCTTTCGCCCAGTATACTTCGCAGCCAACCTGATTGATCCAAAAATTTGTGGGGCTGATTAAGGCCCAAATCAGAGGTTATTAACACTTTTTTCCATGAACGCACCTGTAATTTTTTTTAACTTAAATATGGGCATGTGGGGTGTCAAAGATCAAGATTTTTCATCAGTTATTAGCACTTTTTTCTTTGTAGGTACCTAACATTTTTTTGTTTCCATAATTAATTGTAGCCATATTGGTGATAAATTGTCTCAACATTTGTACATTGTTATTGATTGATTGAATAAAGTATTTATTATTATACTGTTAAATAAAAAATTAAAAAAAATCTCCGAAAATTCTCTACCTCGAGAAATTTATTCTCGGTAAATTATTTCTGGAGAATTCCACAACACTACTTCCAGCTAACCAGGAAAATATTAAATAATAGTAAGTATACCTATTTGTACAAAACATGTAAAATATCTAGTTACGCCGGTGGTATGTACTTATGCATTATAATATTATTCAATAACTTTCCACTGTACATAAGTCTACATATATGATTATTTAAAAAAATAAAATACCGAAATTTATAATACATACAATGAAATGTATATACGAGCAAGAAATGGTGAGGACATGACGAGATATAGCAGATAAAATATGATGATAATAATAAAACAGCTACAAGTTATCACTATAATTTTATTGTGATAAAGGTACAATATTTGTTTCACCCCTGACTTATTTCGTATCTCTTAATAACTACACGCCTTTTTCTTCTGATGAAATATTTTTCTTGTGAATCGTAATGGCATCACAACGAAGTTTGTTGATAATATTCTTTTATTGTTATTTCATCAAAATATTTATTTTAGGATGGCCTCTATAAACAGATCTTCTGGAAAACGTTGTAAGAGATATACTTCATAGAATACATTTTTGTGTAAATATTTTAACTCTTACATACTTAAATAAATATATTGTGGCATAATTTATCTGGAAGAGTAGGTACCAATGAGTTATGTGACCATTTTGATAATCTTATTTACAAAATAACATCACTTTATAAATTATTAAATTTGATGAGGATATAGAATAATAAATCTTACAACGTTTTCCTCTATTTCCCGAAAGAATACGGTCTATAGTTTGTGGATCGTTCTCCATCGGGTGAATTTTGATTTGATTTTTTTCGTGTGAAATGCAGATGCATCTGCTGAGCTACATCGTGTACATATGCTACACCGGGTCTCTCTGACGGGTCATACTTGATGCATGCGTCCACCAGATCTCGATACTGAAATTATAATACATATAGGTACATAGGTTTATATTGTCATAACTAGTTCTTTCCACATAATTTACTACTGAATGATGTAACCATAACATTTAATTTCTGATGCCATAGAATAATTTATAGCGATATGTAGCAATCTAGGTATTTATATAGTACACACATAGAATACAATATTAGCAGATTTGTGTCGTTTTTATAAATTCATGATTAATGTCGTCATAGGTAATGCATAGGTTTTATTTAATTATTAGTAGGTAATAATTTAGTTAATATCTATTTGCTTTGTACTATATTTATTCTCACCTGTTGACATTCTAATCATTCTAATAGCATATTATCTTTGTTTTTTTTTTGTTCGGAATTATTGTTTTATTTATTTAACATATTCATACTTGTTTATATTGACATAATTAATGTAATTTATTCATCGTAGACCTATTGTTTCCTATTGACTTCTTTTGTTTTTGCGTTATTTTTTTGTTGTGTTGTAGTGATGGGCGATATATCGATATACGATTCGATTATATTGATAGTTCAGAACACTGCGATTATTCGATAGTATCGGAGCAAGTCGATTATTTTAATCGATTATTATAAGTCGATTATTATATCGATTATTATAAGTCGATTATAACATCGATTATTATAAGTCGATTATAACATCGATATTATAATCGACTTGTACAAGTCGATTATAAATATTCGACTTTTGATCTACCCCTTCAATAATTCGACTTCGACTCGTGTTAGTCGGTTTTTAGAATTCGATTTCAATACAAGTTGATACTTGCTACTAAAAGTATAGTTGGATATACGGATGAACCATGGCCAATATGCATTTAGGTACCTACCTACCTAAGTATAATACAATATTATATTCATACACGACGCCGTGCCGGACAACACCACAACGATGATGCAGTCAGTCAGCTGATTAGTGATCGCTCCATTCCTTGCAATTTTTATAACCTAATAGGAAAACCAAGTAACTGCCAGAAAATAATAATTTAGGAATAATTTAAACTTCTAAGATAAAATTTTGTGGAAGATTTTATTTTTATTTATTTATTCATTCATTCTTAACTGTACATTGATTACAAACAATTACATAAAAGGTATACATTCAATACGTATTTTTATTTTAATAAGGAACATTAATTACATATAAAATACATGCATTACAATGTTTCATAATATAAAATCATATAACCTAGGTCCTAAAATACTCTCGAACATGGATTGAAATATAATTTCCGCTATATTACTAAGCTAATGAAAATGAGTGGATAGCAACAAATACAAGTATTAATTATAATAAATACAAAATTACTATACCTACATATTTTTATTGTTTAGCAGATGTAAGTGATGTCTATTTATTGTACGGTACGGTATTTAAGTAGTTCACGTACAAAGAAGTTAACGAGTAGAAGTACATTGTCTGCTTATTCTCCGAAAATACTTTGCTTTACTTGATTAATAAATTTCTTCGTTAGATAATATGTAATATCTTTTAAAGAGCGTTACTAGGTTTTACTATTAAGCTGTCTACAAGTAGAAGATCTCTTAGTAAAAAGAGAGACACTACTCGCGTAGTTACCTGAACAATTTTGTAGGCAATATTAATATGAGAACGTGAGCATTCAAAACAAACTGAAATAAAGCGTGAGGAAGTGAGAGGGGAGTAGATGCGTACGTTTCGTTGAATCGTTGACGATAGTTTTGTACTTCGTTTTTCCGAATATAATATTATCGTAAGACACGAAAATAACCGACTTCAAAATAATCGATTATTGTGTTATTCATACCGCGCTACAAATAATCGATACTACTTCGATATATCGATTGTTTTTTACAAGCGAAGTCGATTATTTATATCGATTGTGAATTGTGAAGGACTTCGATTATTTCGATTGTAAAATATGATACTATCGCCCATCACTATGTGTTGATTAATTACTCCAAATTTAAACAAAAATTTATTTTTGACTATTGCGTCTGTTTGTGTTTGTTGTTTGTTATACTGCTGGATAAACATATAAAAGGCACACGCCGTGTGTTGATGTAAATAAAGAAATAAATATAAAATTATTACCTACAATGAATTGAAGTCATACAAAATGTTGATAATAAAAATGATAATCAAGTACAGGCATCATACCAGACCATCTTTTTAATGATTTAAATATATTGCTACTACACCACTAGTATGAAGTAACATACATGACGCGTGCCCGTGTTAAATAGATAAAAAGATAGATTTATAAATGATAAGCAAATAGGTACTTAAATATTAAACAAACAGATTGCAGTCAAGTAGGAAAGAATTAAAAATTATGGTGTGTAAATATGTAATATATAATATGTACGTAAACAATAAATGAGTTACCTACACCATATTAAAATTGCACAGATAAGTATCTGAAAGTCAACAAGAAATATCAAATGGCTACTAGCTAGCTCTGGCAACCCAAACATGATCAAAATTTTCATGAGTTCCCTACCCAGCGAGGCCATGTCCTTAGTACATTGAAGGAGACCCACCGTCCACCCGGATACCGCAGAAATCTGGGGACTACTTGGACCATGTGTACTTGTACAAGTAGATCGAATCATAGTGCACTTGGATGCTGGTTTACACTACAAGTTTAAATTCCCATTCAAGTAGCATTTGTGTCTTGCGAATCAAGATAACGACCACTGATCTGTTGTTACGAGACATGGAAATTGTAACGGAAAAATCGTACCATGAGAAATATTTGGACTCGGATGTGGATTTAAAACGTGAACAACTGAGTACTTCCAACACTTTAATTTGAGAAGTAGAAAAGGAAGATATAAATACTTTTAAAAATAATTCGGGATTAAGTGGTTCACGTGGTTACAAGAGCAACTACAGGTAAGGCTCCTGCAGTGGTGATCAGGCCTAATCACCAAGAGGGCGCTTCGTCCAAAAAGACGGAACAGTTCCTGAAGAAGATCCTGGACCCCGTCCAGGATGGTTTTAGGCTGGTGAGGGTACTTAGGGCGTACGGTGCTGGAGCTTAAGATGACCACCAAGGAGGGCGTGCAAAAGCTCTTGGTTTCTGAGAAGCTTAAGAGCAAAGGGCTCATTGCTGCCTAGCCAAAGGGGAGACTTCCCTTTGGCTAGGCAGTCTCTCAGATGAAGATCTACTGAAGGAGATATATAGAGCCAACATAGAAGGGAAATTTGAAATAACGAAGAAAACCTTCTTGTCTTGACCCCAAAACTGGGTCACATGTCGGCAGCATCCTGATCTGCAGCGGGCAGGTCAGGACAGCACTTCTATCCCATGAAGCAATTTTAGAGGGCTGGAGAAGGGATTATATAGATTGCACAAGGTGCTTCAGATGCTAAATGGATTCTTGATGCTTTGCAGGGTAATAATAATAATAATAATAAAACTTTATTGACAGAACATAATAACATAATTGTACAAACACACATAATAAATACAAACAATGTTCTGTCAAATGGCGGGCTTGTTGCAGTGCAACATCTTCTAGCCAACCAGGGTAGGCCAGTCTTGGTGGCTGGTGATTTTATTGCGCGCTCGCCTCTCTGGCATGACAGACTGGGCACAGACCGCATTGGGAGTGGTGGACTGGAGGAGGATTTTATATCTTCTGCCTATAAAATCCTCCTCCATAGATTTTATATATTCTTAATGTTGTTGGTCAACCGGCCACGTTTGCTTGGCCGATGTGGGAGAGCTGGATTGACCTCACCTCATGCACTGATGATTTGCTTGCGAATCTCTCCAACTGGAGATACACGTTGGGGAGGTTGTCAGAAACCATCAACTGATCAATTAGTATCTCGGGGGTTTGTTGGAAATCGAACCATACGGCCTCTGGAATTAAAGCTATCAACAATCATAACAAAATGATGATGAAATAATATTTGTGATTTTCAAAAAATAAAAAACAAAGATCAAATTATTCCCGCCTACTGACGTCAAAATAAATATTGTCGGAAAAATATATAACTAGATAATAATGTACATGGATAAACATCTGAAGGCATATCTTGTTTATGATATGATTCCATGTACCTGTGACGTATATACCACGTAATGTATTTATTTTCTTCTAAATTTTCATTGAGTAGTATCACAAAACAAATAATATTCTACGTCGCGCAATCTAAGTAAAGACGCACTGCCATACTTACGTAGGATTATAATATCATATTATAATACGTACATTGTGTAGGCGGGTGTGAGATGAGTTTACTAGGTAGAGGTAATCTACATAAATAATATATGGATTGACAATTATTTAGATGAACGAGCTTGTACCTACTACTTATTAAAATATAAATATTGAGCTATAAGTTAAAAAAAAAAACATATATATCCACATAATTAAACCTTGTAAGTGGAGAAGAAGGCTTTTACATTTTCCTTAAGAACTTCAGTCTATTTTTAAGATACTTTTTTTAATTAATAAACCAATGTTTTTTTATTAATTTATTTAATATATTTTTAATAATGATTTAACTAAACATTTGTAAGTACAAAAAGGAATAAATACGTGATTAAACTTCATTACTCGCAAACGAATGTTCCTATAGCTTTAAATATAGATAGATAGGTACCTAACCAAGGTAGGTAGTATTCTTAGTTTTCATGTGTCATTTGCTGGTATCGCATTTTACATGTAGGTATATTACAAAAGAACTTTGACTGCGTCTAGCAATTTAGGTATTTAAAGTCATTATGACATATCAGTTCACCAAGCCCAGGTAAATCATCGTATACAATTTTTATGATTTTTATTTATAAGTTCCTATTACCAGTTATGAAACCATGCCATTTTTTTGGTCTAGGCCAAATACTTTCCTAATTATCGGAATTCAGATTTTCCGGACGATATCCATTGTTGCCAGTCGCTCAGGAGAAAGATATCATAGCTCAATTTGGAATGTGAAATTTTTACCATTTGAGTACTGGAAATAAAATAGGGGCTAAGCGCCAAACCAAAAATACTTTTTTTTTGTTAATCGGTTGTATATGCCATAGCCAATTCCCCAAAAAAAAATATAAGTGTCATGCCTATCTGTCAACAAACTTTATTTTTATACAGGATAGAGGACGACGTTCATTATTATTAAATGTAGTTAGTTTGCTGGCTACTCCATTTCTTTAAGATGATGCTGTGATTGTACAGCAGCAGCAGCAGCCCTAGTCAAACACACACATTTTAGCGTTATCAAGTGGATTTGGTAGTCAAAATACACAATGACAGTTGGTTAAAAGCGTTATTACGTAAATTTCTGTTGTGACGTCACGATAACGAACGACGCACGACGGCGCACAACGGCGCTTCATACAAATATCAAAATTATATATGTATTTCCTAGTCAAACGACATTTTATCGCAAATTAAAAAAGAGTTTTAACGCTTTTAAATTCGTTAAAACGCTTTTTTTAGAATACTTCGACTGTATTTTGACGTTAACGAATTGGTTGTAGAAATGTAACACGACAACACTTTGGATACTAAATTAGTGATTTTAAAAGGTAATTTCTTCAATTATTTAAAATTAAATTTGTATATTAATATTTTAATTATGTTTTAGTAACATATTAATGACATCAATATATAATAAATTTGTTTACATTGTGTTTTAAAAAAATATACGAAATCCGACAATATTTTGACAAATAAATATTTATTTGCAATGAAAATTATAAAACTTTGTAGTAATGAAATACATAAAACCATTATAATTAAGCTTAAATAATAATGATCAATAACTTGTGAATCAATATTAGTATTTAGGTGATAATTTCTATAAAAACTTGATATACATAATTGATTGTTTATAAACTTAAATGTTTAAATTGATAATATACCTATACGATAGAAAAAGATATACTGGATTCTAAGAAAGTAGCAGTAAAATGGAAGAATTACTACAATGAACGCACTCTTTGGGTAAAACTTGAAAACGTTAGTCGGTAAGTCCCACACATTGTTATTTAAAAAAAAATCGTCTGGCGCTTAGCTCCTATTTTATTTCCAGTACTCATTTATTCAATGATCTGTACTGATTATATTCAAAAATGTATTATGTTGCTTTAAAAATAAAATTCGTGAAATCGGATGTGATAAGCTTCTTTTTGTTAATTAGGTACTTTTAGGAGAAAATAAATGTCTTAACCGTTAGATAATTATGTAACTCGGCATAAGAAGTTAGTAGCTGCGCACCTTGAACTATATGAAGATAGGAAGGGCATACTAAATACACAATGAACTCGTGTTAATATTATTATAATTATTATCAATTATTTTCTTCATGGCAGTATAATATTTCATCTTTAATAAATCCAATAATGAAGTAATGTGATAAACTATAACGCATTGTTTATATGAAAATACATTTAAATGACTCGACAGATGTTATTAAAATGTAAATAATAGGTGGTAGAGTAATAATAATATGTACTTTGTGTAGGTACTTGTAAATACTTTGTTGTGTACACCGTCACTCTACGAGCTGCCACGTATTATCTTAGTTAGTTAGCCGCATACTGTGACTATCTGGATGTAGAGACGTTTATGATGTGTGGTATACAGCTACCTCATTGTTGATTATTTTGAGAAATGAATTTATCAATACAATAACTATAACTACCTGATATATATCTACTTGTAATAATATTCTATTATGTTGATTATTACTATGTATGTACTTACCGCATCTGAAAATGCAATTCTTGACAAAGGTTCATAGTGACAATTTTCGATTTTGTTGATCAATTCGTATAGGTTCATTTTGGATCCATAAAAAGGAGATTGTAATGCGGCTAACTAGGAAATAATTGTAAATTAATTTCACAACATGTACAGGTAATATAATATAGTTACCTATCGATTATATAAAATGTGTAGGCACCTATACCTACCTCATACAACAAACATCCTAAAGACCATATATCAGACTGGAAACTGTAGCCATGTTCTTGTATTCTCTCAGGACTCATGTAATAGGGGGTCCCTACTATCGAATGTGCAGCCATAGTTTTATGGCTGAAATATCTCCCAAGACCAAGGTCTCCTAATTTGACAACTTGGTCTGTCGTCATAAAAATATTTGCTGGTTTGATATCTACAAAACATTTACATACAACATAATATTACATGCAATTAAAATTATTTTTAATAATATAAGCCTTACTAATCATTTACGTCTACATTTTTATGAATGATTTTCAAAATACCCAACTAACAACAATGTAATAATATATTACATATAAAGGAAAACAGCACCTTGCACTGATTGAAGAATATTTTGAAAATATTTACCAGTTATTATCACCAGTTATATTCATAAAACGGGATGGTAATAGTAAATTTGAACATTCTGTTCATTAACTAAATAAACATAATAATTTAGTACCTATTGATTGTTTATACAGTAATAAGAAATGAAAAATTAGGTAACCATTATAGGAAATAGGTACATAATTATGTAGGTATTGATTGTAATATGAATCTCTCGCCTGTTTTTTGTCCTTTTCATTTTCTACATTTGTCGTAACTATACCTTCCATTCGCACTGAAAATACATTTAAGTTAGTTACTCTTGCGATTTTTTTTCGTGTTCAATTAGATGTATTATTTTACTTATATAGGTACCTATGTATGCATTTTAGACAATTGAAACGTATTCATAAATATTATTGGTTATCTATTCCATAAAGAAATGAATCTTTTTGATATTTTGAATGAGTATAGCTCATCAACAACGTATAATCGTATCGTTGTCACGTTGTACTATCACGTGGATATTTGTCGATGAAATTAATAAATAATTAGCTGTCAATAATTAATGTTGTGATAACAATAATAATAATAATATGATATATTCAACTTGATATATTTATTAATTAATTATCATGTTACACACTTTTATTATTATCTCATATTTATACGCATTATACCTATTGTATAACTACTTGTATATATATAATGAGTTACAATCCATTGGATTGGTCTGCAACGAGTTTGGTTTTTCTTCTCCATTCGTCTCTATTCTCAGCCAGTCTTTTCAGCTCTACGTATGAGCCACAGTTCATGTCCCTCTTCAGTTGGTCCATATATGCGTCTCTTGGTCGGCCTCTGCCATTTGTCCCCTTGGTCTTACCCTCCGCTATGGCGATAGTTAATATGATATAATATTTAGCTGAGTATTTCATATTACACATGGGTAAATAATTTCTAATGTATCCATAAATTTGATACTTAACTGACCATCTAACTATTTATTCATGTAATAGTTATGGAGTTAAAGGTCATAATTGTGTGCGTATGTGATTAAAGTTGATATTATTAAAGATTTACTAACAGCAAATTTCATAAAAATTAAGACCCTTTTATTTATGTCCGAAATATTAACATTTTATTAATTACTATGATTACTACAAGATTTTATTAATTACTATGATTACTACAAGATTTTTTTTCCCATGAAACACTAATGAGACTTTTTCATTCTTATGATATCCACCGTTAAAATATTGTCAAATCTAAATTTTGATCGAAAAACATTGTATGTATTATAAAATAATATACTTAATGATTTTCTATACTTAATGAGTTTCTAAGTTGACGGCACTGAAGATGGACTAAGTCCGAAAGCCCTCTGCCAAAATAAAATTTATATTGTGAAAGTAACAGTGTTTACTTAATCACTTAATCATTTTAATATTAACAAAAATGAACTTTCATAAGGTTACCATCGAAAAAATAGAATACATATTTTCTAAGAATATTCTACAGGAATACAATTATATAGCTTTCTAGTTTTGGGTAGATTATAATTGGTTGGTATGTATTGCATATTGTAATGTTTAAATAAATTTGTATATAATAAGATCCATATTATAATAAACTTCAGAACATTCTGTTGTTGACGAATGTCTGGAGCAAGTAAGTGAGTATGTATATTTGGGAAGTATGTTTACGAGGGATGGAAGATGCGACAGGGACATTGAAAGAAGGAAAGTGGCCGGTGCTAGAGTAAACGGTGCACTTCGACCCATTGTCAGCAATGACAATGTGTCGAACATGGCTAAAATGCTGGTGCACAATACCATTCTGGTACCGTCACTTACGTATGCAAGCGAGACATGGACGTGGTTGAAGAAGGACGAAAGTGGAATAAATGCAGTAGAGATGCGATCGTTGAGAAGAATGGTTGGTAAAACGCTGCGTGATAGAGTGAAGAATGAGGATATTAGAAGAATGAGCGGATGCAAGAAGACTGTTGTGGACAGAATGCGCGTGAATAAACTACGGTGGTTTGGGCATGTTGAACGAATGAACGAGGTAAGAATGACAAAGAGGATATACTTATCTGAAAGAAAGGGTGTGAGGAAACGCGGGCGTCCGAGAACCACGTGGCTTGATCACGTGGATCAAATTCTCAAGGACGGCCGCGTGTTGAGTAAGAGGAACCGACGTGCGTGTATGAGGAACTGTATGAATGTGGAGGAAGCGAAGGAAGTGTGTAAAGATAGATCTGTTTGGCGTTCCGTTCTCTCTGCCTACCCCACTTGGGACACGGCGTGAGGGTATAGTATAGTATAGATAGACATTCTGTTTTCTTTTATGTTACTAATGTTGCATAAATCTAGGTGCTCAGATGGATTATGTTTGTGTAAATTTGAGTGAATGTGGATCTGCCACACTGCAAAATATTCATTCATTCATTCATTGCCCTCAACGTTCCTCTCGAGAGCACAGGAGAAAAACCAGCCTCCTCCATTCAGAGCGCCACCGCACCAATCGCGTCACCTCCTCCCACGACATTCCCTGCGCTCTGATGTCGTTGTTATAGGAGAAAACAAAATATATAGGACATGCATAATAGTAGGTATTTATAATTGATAGAAGTTATACACTTCAGAATTATTGAACGGAGGCCGTGGGAGGACAAAAAAGTGTAGGAAGACCCCAAAAAAATGGGTTGACGATATTGTCCAGATGATGGGAAAACAGTGGTATCGTGTTGCTCGAGATAGGAAAGTGTGGAAAAGTTTTATCCAGCAGTGGGGAGAAGAAGGCTAGCAGTAATTAAGTAAGTAAGTATATTGTATTTGTAAAAGTAACGCTTCGAGATTTAAAAAAATGTTTACCTCACCTCTGTGCATAATTCTTCTACTGTGCATGTGACAGAGTGCAGCACACACTTGCACAAAATATTTCCAAATAGTTTTTTCTAAGAGTAACCGTCCCTTCCGTCTGCAATGTTTTATAAGTCTCGCCAAGTCTCCAGCCTCTGCCAACTCGAGGACAATATGCAGTTGGGAATTTGAAATGAAGGATCCGAGGTAACTGATTATATTTATGTGGGAGAGTTGCTGCAAAATTATATTTGTTTTGATTTTCAGTATATTCGTTAATTCTCATATTTAAACTATGTATCGGACTAGAAAATACTTATGACATTTTTAAAAATTATATATTTATTCTTTTTACACATCATCATTATATAACAAAAATTAAAAACAATAAAGAATAGATACAAAATATTGAGATGATAAGTAGTCGAATTAAAGCTCGTCGATTAAGTATTAGCATTTTGTGTCTATTGGCTGAAAAACTATCTTTGTGGATTATTTTATCTACATAAGTTTTCTTTTTTTATATTTAGAATACATCTTATTCTAATAGAAGTATTAAGTAAATTTTTTATTGTTGTGATGTGATTAAAGAATTGTAATAAAATGTCTATAGTTTCGATTATTTTAGTTTATTTTGATTCAAATTAATGAAATTTTGAAATTTAAAAAAAACTAATGAAATTTAATAAAAACTAATAAATTTGAAATTTAATAAAAACTATTTTTTTTTTAATAAAAACTTCGATTCAAATTAATGAAATTTTGGATTTGCGAGTTAAAAACAATAAAGAAGTTGACAAAAAATTGATGAACAATGAAATAATGATAATAAGTAGGTAATATAAATAGATGAGGTGGTACATACTTGCAATAGGTTTATTTCCTTCAAGCATTCTGTTCTTGCTGTTGTATCTATCATATTATAGAAATGTATTTTCTTGATTGCCACGTATTTGGAGTCATCTCTACACATTACTCTAAACACTTCAGAAAACTGTCCACGACCAATTTTTCTGTCGATAATGAAATCATCCATTGAAGTAAACTTTCCTGATCGCAGCTCATTGGTTTCATTTTCAGAATTATTCATAGTTTTGTAAATTGTCTGCTTAATTTTAGACTGAAACAAGTTGTCTATCACATTCACTGTGACCCTTTACATTGCATTAGTCGCCACGTAATGGATAAAATAATGTCACGGATCGATAGTGCATTGGCAATGATAATATTATGTTAGATACCTGTATCTAATGACACATTTCTATATAGGTACTAGTACATACAAACCTATCACATTCACTGTGACCCTTTACATTGCATTAGTCGCCACGTAATGGATAAAATAATATCCCGGAATGTCACGGATCGATAGTGCATTGGCAATGATAATATTATGTTAGATACCTGTATCTAATGACACATTTCTATATAGGTACTCTAGTGCATACAAACCTACAAATACATTTTGTAATGTAGGTATGTATGTATATTGTATATCTATCGTATACATAGAGGGTAAGGTTATCAAGTAGAAAACGTCGTGATAATTATAGTGTCCAAGAAAGTATTATAAAAGATGAAAAAAACTCTTAGAAGTTTTCGATACGAGATAATCACATACTGTTATGTTCTCTCTACATCGTATTTTAATATCAAAAATCCATTCGTGTTAAAAATATAAAAGTGCTTGTACAATTTTATTACGATTATATTACTTTTTGTTGATGGTGCAACTTAATTGTATTGTTATTTATTCATTTACAATAATATTATATGTATTTACTTATGATAAAATATTGTTAATATTATTATTCTGCTTCTATTATAATATTATTATATTATGGAAGAGAATCAAGAGATGCTACAAAAGTTGACAGAACACAGGAGCGAAATCACCTGCAGGGTTATTCTTGACGCTTTCTTATTCGATACTAATACTTTTTCTGATACTTTTCTTAAATTGGTATTCTTGAAATTAAGTAGTGGCGCTATTTCGATGCGAATACTTTTGAAAGCTTTTCGTGACTAGAAATCCGTTAATGCGTCTTAATTTAGTACTAAATTGGTATTCTTGAAATAAACTTAAGACCGCCAATAAGACGGATACTTATAAAATGACGTTTAATAATAAGAAACCAAAAGTGTTGTCTTATTTGAAGAAAACTTCGTGGTAAATGATTAAAACATGTAAGTATTTTAGGAAAATAATGTACTTTATACATTTTTAAATATTGAAATATAACTTAAAAATTAATTGTTACATTATTTCTTCTTTAGAGCAACGTAATATAAAGTTTAAAGCAAATATAATACGTATTAATATGTAAGCATAGTTTTTCAAACTAAATTTTGTGTTTATATTGACATATTTTTACGTGTTGATTTTGTTAAAGGGTTCACGAATATGATAATGATAAACATATTGAGAAATGCATACAACAGTGTTTAAAAGAAGTTACGTTGGCCCTAAACCACGCTAACATTATATAAAAAAAAATAATATCCCAATCTTTAAGCAAAGAATGCAACGAAAAGAAAGTGAGTTATCATTAAAACAATATAGCTCATGATATAATTTAAATTGCTCTACAATTCGGCAATGGTTGCCAAAATTACATCATAACACAGCCAAATTGTCTCTTCCACCATCCCTGTAGAAGATATGGCTTATGCATACTTCTTCTGAAGATACCCAAACTGAAGAACTAAGAATCAGAGGGATAAATTTTGTTGCAGCATTACAGCGGACACATCAAAGATAGCAACAAACTTTTGCTCTACATAATATAGTATATATACATATTAGTAAATAAATATTTTTTCTTAACTCAATTACCATACTTTTGCCTTGTTCTTATTATATAAACATTTTCTACTTAATTTGTTTATTTTTTATACATACCCTTTTTTCTAGTCATGCCATGGAAGGAAATATGGTAAAAAATAAAACAAAATAATATATTAAAAGTTTATTGGTTCCACTTTGTTGCGAACAAAAATGAAATGGCAACACATTACAAACATTCATAAAGAAATATTAGAATGAAATGGAAATCTGAGAAGAGTGTGTGAAAACAGACTGATAGAGCGAAGAATGTAAATTGAGGTGTTGTGAAAAGATAGAAAGTGAATAAGTTGAGATGTTATGTCAAATTGAAAGAATGATGAAAAAATCTACATGGCCAAAAGGAAGGTATCTAAGAAGTGTGGCTGTCCTCGGGTAACATGGTTGGATCACTGTCTGGATTCTGAAGGATGGTGACGTCAGAAATAGAAGGATATGTATGAATTTGATGGAAGCGAGAGAAGTAAGTCAACACCTATTTCTTTAGCGATATATCCTCTTAGGGGATATGGTGTGGTAGGACAGATAGATGCAACACCATATAATGGGAAAGACAGGTATATTTAAAAAACATCTCAAAATAAATTAACATTTGGTTCATCCCACAGCACCCATTCTGTATATATTTTGAAAATTGGACCACAATTCATTTTAGAATGGGCTGGGAGTGCCAAGTGGAATATTTTCATAAGCAGAGATCCAAATGTTTATTTATTTTGTTGTCAAATGTTGATATATTGATTGAATAAAGTTTTATTGTTATTATTATTTCTAATGATTTTGAAATATCTTCCAACGTTTGTCCGTTTCGCCCGTTGTTTATCCACCTCAAGTGCTCTCTTTCTATTTTCATCCTCTCCTTTTCTGCCCCAGCTCGCTTCCACTCAGCCTCAATATGCCTTTCTTCTAGATTTAAGATTCTTTCATACTCCATCTCAAAAACATTTCCGGGAGGTCTCCTTGGTGAAAATTGAGTGCATGTTGGTGGACGCTGACGTCGTAGAGCTGAAAAAAAATTAACATCATGTAACAAATGTATCATTTTATATACTTGATTTCTGGATAAGTGTTAGAGAGCCTGAGGAGTGTGATTAGATGGAGTGTAAACTTAGATTTCAAAGGTAAGAAGAGTATTATAGGACAGTCACTTCAATATATTGTATTGTATTAGAACCAACTTAAAAGGAATAACAGTGTCTTGATTACAATGAAACAGCATTCAACAATTATAATATCTACCCTAATGGTGAATGTTTTTGACTAAGTCAAACCAAACTGGATAGAGAGGACTGCAACTTGTAAGCCCAATGGATACTCCATCTAAGATTCATAAAGTGCAACATATACTTATGTAATAATGCTATGTATCTCTCATTGATGAAATCTATAATAATGGTGTAATCAACTTCATATTGTATAAAAGCACATCTTCACTACAAGTTGTGCAAATATAGTAAATTAGTAAAAGACAGTTTTTAATTTTTATATAAAAAAAACACTAACTGGAAAGTCTTGCTGCCTCGTCAGGTGGTTTACTGTTTCTTGTTGGACTTCCTGTGAATTCAATTATATCTTTTATTTAAGGTTAGAACCTTCCCTTCGATGTCATCAGCGCGTTTAATTGCATGTAGGACAATCTCGACGTGTTTTCTAAAAAACAGAACAAATATATACTTAATGCACTTAAAAAAGGTTTTGTTACCTGTATTAAACAATGATAATGTATATTAATATATTGTATTAATGTATTCACAAACATCCTGGCTCTATACTGAAGTATTTATTTACTTATTGAGAGTGGAAGCACATTTGTATAACTTTTTAAATGTACTTATACATTTAGCTAGAATATTGTACCTATGTGATTTTTATAAATTAATAAGTTATAGCACAAGTTAATAATCTATCTATCTAAGTAATAAACAATAAGTTATATCATAATAATACAAGTAAAACTTTATATTTACTTACCAACAAAAACTCACAACAAAATGCCGCGAAATAAATGACATTTCCTTTCAAGGTTAGTTCGTAAGCGTCTTGTCAAAACTCAAGAATCACGATGACCAACTTTGAAATATCAAATAACATTAAATAAACGAATTAAATGAAAATAACTTTACAAATAATTTATTAAATGTAGTAATTTATTGTCAATTTAAATATTTTACATATTTGTTCAAAAATATTTCGTGAAAATTAAATATTATTCGCAAAAATATGAAATTTGCCGAAACCATAGACAATACGACAAAAATTCACATTGTTGCTAACGGGCCGTTCAACTAGTATCGGATAAGATCGAAGTTCCAAATAAGAAAGAGAAAAAGAAAGCGTCAAGAATACGAAATTAAGTCATGGTCTTTTTATTTGCGATCTTAAGTCTAGTATTAGTATCGAATAAGAAAGCGTCAAGAATAAGCCTGCTGTTTATATTTTTGACACGTACGAGTATTCGTTATTCACTTAGTAATAACATTTACCTAGGTACGTATAATCCACACATAAATATTTGAGTCCGTTCGTATGTATGTATGTATGTATGTATGTATGTCCTTAATGGACTCGGAAATTAGGAAAGACCGAAGTAAAATAATACACTCTATACAAGGTCTCATCTTCTGGGCAGGTTAAGGCTAAAAACATTTTAAATATCTTACGTATTGATAAAGATATTTTAATGCGACCATGTCACAAAATTAGCAACAAAATGTATGTAAAATTAATGCAAGATTTAGTAAAAAGCAATATTCACAGTCAAACATTTTTCATTGTATTGAATTAATATCAAAATGGATGTAACAATAAATACAACAATTCTGAAACTAAATATTTAGGGTTCATTTTCGTAATAAAATATCGTGTTTGCTAATGAGAAAAGCTCTTGAATTACGTGAATATAAATTGCATATTTTTGACATATTGGGCTATTTTCATAATGGAAGACATTATGAAACCATAGAAAACTATATTGTAGAATAATAATAGTTTTACCTATAAAATCCATAAACAATGTTAAATGATTTTCAAGGAGTGGGAACCTATTTATTTTCACCTAATATTTTTTTACATAAATTATGAAATATTTTATAGTAAAATATTCTGAAATATTGAAGGATGCAGATAATCCATTTTTAAGGTTTTTTGGGAATAAAGAGTAAATACTTAGGTGACAATTTATTCTTGACTTTTTTTAATTTCATAGCAAATACCCATTTATGCACTGCAAACCAAAAATACAAATTCGAATGTGGACAATTATAATATGTTAACATTTATGTGCCTACAATTTTTTTTGTTGTTAGTTCTTTTTTTTTTCCATGTAGGTGCCTACTTATTATTTTTTTACATAAATGTGAACATCTGAGGTGTCGAACTTCAAGATTTTTCAATGGGAAGAGGTTTTTAGCACTTTTTTCGATATAGGTACCTACCTATTTTTTTTTACCTAAGTATGGGCATGTGAGGTATCAAACTTCATGATTTTTCATTGGGAAGAGTTTTTCAGCACTTTTTTCGATGTAGGTACCTACCTATTTTTTTTTACCTAAATATGGGCATGTGAGGTATCAAACTTCACGATTTTTCATTAGGAAGAGTTTTTCAGCACTTTTTTCGATGTAGGTACCTACCTATTTTTTTTTAACTAAATATGGGCATGTGAGGTATCAAACTTCAAGATTTTTCATTAAGAAGAGATTTGCAATGCTTTTTATGATGTGGGTACCTACCTATTTATTGTTACTAAGATATGGGCATGTAGGGAGTCAAAAATTAAGTTTTCTCATTGGGAAGAGCTTTTTACTTCTTTTATCCACATAAGTGCTTACTCCATTTTTTTTTCAATAAGATTTTGTTGTTTTAACCCATGTATTTGCAAGGTTTTCTATTTAATTAAACCCGAGCGATGCCGGGTTACATACGCTTGTTAATAAATAAATCATTATTATATAGTGGTCAATATGACATGCAAATGTGATATTTATGTTGCTGTATATATACCTTTACACATACAACCGATCATTATGATACCTAATAATGGTTACATTTAGGTTCTGTATCTACGTATTTGTATGTATGTATGTACTAGGTACTAGTAGACATATACAATAGTATATTGAGGCACGAAAGGGAATGATCCTAGTGTTATTCTATGTAACATTGCGAGTACTTTCACTATTTTTATCAGTATTATATTATATTATGTAGTCTTGGATTTTCTACTGTGAGATCAAGAGTTTAAGCTTTTCTGCCACCTATTTGATTTTCTCGACGTAAATAAACACTTAATTATATGTCAACCGGTGTGACGCAGAGGTAACAATAAATGTCTAAGCTCGTCTTTCAGTCACTAGGATTCGGGTTCGATTCCCGGGCAGGGTAAATTTAAGAATGTTTTTTTTTAATTTTTTGGGCCTGGCTGTTACATGTTCATGTATTTAGTTCATACAAGATTCATATCTTAGTTTTGAACTTACTCGATCATTTTCATCACAAGATACGACCTCGTGACCTTTGAACCTGCTATACGACTGTTACATATTATCCTGCCGCCAGCGATGGTCTCTCTGTCATCGTTGGAGTGTTACCTGCCGTTTTGGAAGTCCTAGATAGTGTGGCCAGGCGTAGGATCAGGGCAATGGGGGGGATCAGTAGAGCATTCAACTGAATCAGAGAGAGGACATTGGAAGATGAGATCGAGGAAGATCTGCTAGACTTGACTTGTCTTTATTCGTCCATATTACAGTTAGAAATTAATACTCTGAATAAATTTGATTTTTTTTTCTTTAATGTGGCATTCTTTTTTTGTGTAAATGATGGTGTTGTAAGAATGTGATTGCTTCATGCAAGTTGTAATAAAAAACATTTTCAAAAATTAAACAATTTATTCCAACTTTTATTGACAAGTCACGTATATTATTGCAAGTTATTAGGTAGGTATATGTAGGTATAATAATATGAATCAGTGTGGCTCAGGATCAGGTTAGTAACTTGCATATGTAGCTACCGTAATAATATTATTATACCACATACCTACCTACCTACATAATATATTATGTATATTTACTGCATATTGTAATGCAGTACAACAATATTGTATCGTGTCAAGTTGTCATCAATGTTGATAATACTCGTTCATTTAAAGGAATTAGTTATGTATGTAATAATCATAATATTGTTATCTATACTTATATATCAGTATAGGTATGTATGTATGTTACTTAATAATTCGCCCGCCAATAACTTTATATGTATATACCTATATCCTTACCACATAAGTAGTATTACATAAAAGATTCTTAATAATTACATTAACAATATACATCATAATAATTATATAACGACTTACGTTTTTATTTAAATTAATACAAAAATGTTTACACATAAATTTTAGCAATAATAATTATTTTACATTTAGATTGGAAATTTTCATATTTGGTACATACATATTGATTATATTATAAAATCGTGTTAATATTGATTTGTTATTCAACTAGAAATAAACTGAGCGAATATTTTGGTGATGAAAGGAGTGTGTGGAAAGGCAATTATTCTTGTTATGTGATATTGAAATGATGATTTGTTCAAAACACCACTTTTAATGCTGCAATGTGACATAATATTAAATACATACCTATGTCATAAAGAACTTATTTAATTTATTGTTAAACTCCATGAGATGAATTTATATTTTCCTATTATATAAAGTTAAAAATGAGATCACCGCTAAACGCTATACTATAAATATAATATACGTATATGTCGCTGCCATATAATATACTTATTATTAAATTAGCCATTTGACTCAATGTCTAGGCTCTTAAATAAAGTCTAGCAATTTTATTTAATGCAACATTAAATAATCACAGTCTACATAAATAAGCAAACTAAATTTCAACTGGCGGTATATGATACTTTCATCAGCCAATACATTGAATGTTTGGTGTGTCGTTGTGATTTAATGTAAGACATTGTCCATAGAAATCAATCATTCACAGAACAAATAAAGAAACTCAGAGTGTTTGGATTTAAATTTCAACTGGCGGTATATGATACTTTCATCAGCCAATACATTGAATGTTTGGTGTGTCGTTGTGATTTAATGTAAGACATTGTCCATAGAAATCAATCATTCACAGAACAAATAAAGAAACTCAGAGTGTTTGGATTTAAATTTCAACTGGCGGTATATGATACTTTCATCAGCCAATACATTGAATGTTTGGTGTGTCGTTGTGATTTAATGTAAGACATTGTCCATAGAAATCAATCATTCACAGAACAAATAAAGAAACTCAGAGTGTTTGGATTTAAATTTCAACTGGCGGTATATGATACTTTCATCAGCCAATACATTGAATGTTTGGTGTGTCGTTGTGATTTAATGTAAGACATTGTCTATAGAAATCAATCATTCACAGAACAAATAAAGAAACTTAGAGTGTTTGGATTTAAATTTGAGATCCTGCTAAACTTGTGATCAAACCAGCCAAAACCGGGTTTTGGAAAAAATATGCTAAAATAATTGTGTTTTAATAATATCGCTGCAAACATAAATTTTATTTAAAATGATCGAATTTTATAAGAAAAATTTAATAAAATATGAAAATGCCAAATGTTGTCTAATCATAACTTTATTTCCCTAAAGATTTTTAAACCAATATTTTGAAAACAGTAAAAATTCAAATTTTTATATAAGAGCTATAACTTGTTATGTCAACCTGCAAAATAAAACAAATTACTAATGTTTTTAAAGAATTTAAAACAATAGAAGTAGGACTGTCTAAAATCAGACCCTTTTTCAAGTTTTGTTTGGCATCATTATTTTTCTTGTTTTACAAAGAGTTCGGCTGGAGTCTCGGCCTCCGGAACAAGGGGTCCGTGGTTCGATCCCAGGTGCCGGCAAACTCCCCTTTCACGGCACAAGCTTTTAGCTTAGTGTGAAAGGTGTATAAGGTTGTATTTGGGTTTATAACAAAACCCAGATATATCTTTTTTAAAAAAAAAAAAATCAATGTGACCATTTTGTTTGTACTAGTATGTGTAGAAATGACTACTAATCTATTTACTTCCATGATTTTGAAGCTTGGTTGACCAATGTGTCACTAGACATTTAGTCAATTGGTTAATTTAATGGCTGATCATCGACTTATACCTATATGACATTTAGCTTGTGTAAGAGGTGAATAATAATTATGTTTAGATGGATAAATTCGATTTGCGTTATATGTACTTAAAATATTTTTAAAGCGTATTACTTATATATAAACCGAAGCAATATATTATTAGCTGTGATAAGCAAACACTATAACTGCCCAAAGTGAGTGTGTCTAATATAATATACAATTCAATCACATCAAATGAATCAATTTTTCAACCAATACCCTCTAGGTATCTAGTTAATAAAAGTTTTCTTTACGCGCTATAAGGGTTATTAAACAAATTAAAAATACGTAGGTAGGTACTATTTGTATTAACACTGACTGACTTAGTTATGTGAATACTAAATCAGTAGTTATAGCAGTTGTGTTATTTAGTTATTTAAAAACTGAATGTAAGTTTAACCTCCTTTAGCAACAAACATATTTAATGGTTTAATTATGGAAACAGGAACATAACCAAACCTAGTTAGGTAAGCTAACTTCCATGCACATTAAATTTAAAAAATGATGCAAGTGGAAGTTTATGTTTTAAATAAATTTCACGGAAAAGTTTCACCCATTGGATGACCATTGAATTGATATTATTATGCAGGTATTAATGGTTTTCCACTAATGACGTAGGATTATGTGATCACTCTGTCATATATCAAAATAGCTGAGCATTAATTTTATTCAAGTTTATTAAATAGTTAACGAGAAAAAAATGTAATTTAAATTATGATAAATATTATTAACAGATGGAAAATATGTGAATGAAATTTTTTCAGTCATTTTTATTGAAGAATGGTGAGTGAGATAACAATTTAGGTTTAGGTGTAATAAAGCTATATAGTATTTACTATACATACATCATTAATTTGCGAAAACAACTGGACGGATATAAAAACTTAAGGGAAGTTTAATATCCATAATGTACATACATAATAATATAATATTATGTAAAGGTACATATACAATACCAATCCGTAATCATTTAGTAATAAGTTTAGAAATAATATGCAACCAGTTCAACAAATACAATAATTTGTTAATTATAATAATAACTACAATATTAACAATAACAATAATCTATGAGCAAAACCTATAATTATTATTTATTTGTCATAAACAAGTAAGAATAGCTCTTCTAGTACACTTCACTTCACTAAAGAAACACAATTAGTAACACATCCATACATGCAAGTCTACCAAATAGTTAGCTAGCTAGCTGTACGTTGTTTATACTCTCTAAAGGATTAAACAAGTAAGAATAGCCCTTCTAGTACACTTCACTTCACTAAAGAAACACAATTAGTAACACATCCATACATGCAAGTCTACCAAATAGTTAGCTAGCTAGCTGTACGTTGTTTATACTCTCTAAAGGATTAAACACATTTTCACACAATAATGTAATAAAACATTACACAACAAAATCTATCAATTTATTTCTACCAATCACAGCTAAATTTTAACTGATTCTCAATGGTAGGTAATAATCTACATAAGGTAATACAAATATAATATATTGCCACATGTGTAAGTAATATCAATACCTACATTGACTTCACAATCATTTAGTGTTAACCTTGATTTCAAGATTATTGTAATGAATTAGCTGTTTTAGTTCGAGACAATGAAACTTATAAAACGCATGAGATTTTCTCCACTACATAAAATCAACATAATTATTTTAAATTAAATATAAATCGGATTGGTATTTTCAATAGATGTATGAGTTTAGATACAAATAGATACCTCTGCGGCTAAGGAAGTTAAGATTGTGAGTTGATGCACAAACTAATATGTTACAAGCGCCTTGGAGATGAGGCGTAAGGCAATGATAAGATATGTTTCCATTAATATACACAATATTAATTACATCAATATTCCATAAACTATTATAGTTACCTACCTATATCACTATGCATTGTATTGTGTCCACGTCCAGACTCCAGAGTACCTACCTACATACATACATATGTATTCCATATTCCAAATGAAAAGGGAATAATAATTTTATATTGAATACAGTATAATGGAGACATTGTGGACTGCATAGATATAGTCAAGTTATGCATACATATTCCGTGGTGGTTAATTGTGGATCATATTATTTACATGCGCGATCTCATTATACATCTCATATTGATAATACTAGTACGTAAATAAAGTTTATAAAACATGAAACCTTATCATAAAAAATACAACTAACACTCATTTAGATAAATAATTATCATAAAATTTATGTTTTTTTAGAAGCTGTTGTGAGTTGAGTCATTTTAATTATGATTAGTGTCTTTTGTGAGTATGTAATAAATGAATGTAACAATACACCTATTATTACAAATTAAAGAGTGTTCCATATTCAAAGATCCCAGCAGAAACTTGTTATAATATCTCCAATGTGTTACAACACCTACTTTCAAAAAGACTCGCTACAAATAATTATGATCTTCTTACAATTAATCAGTAAGCCTTACTTACTTACATATTATGTATATACCTATAGGTATGTTGTTTATTTACAGTAACAAGGATCAACAGTTTAGATAAATTGTGAGGAAGTATGTGTACATGTACATATATATATATATATATATATATATATATTATAATGAGATGAGATGAGATGTGAAATAGTTTCTATGATATTACATTTATAATAAATATAACAATATACAGTTCAAAGGTATTGCATTGGTTTTACAAAAATCTAATAAGTGTAAGTTATTAAAGGTATGTTCTGCACTAACCAGCATTCAGGTACGTATTTCATAGGTTATTGTTTCACCGTTAATCTTCGTGTCACGGACAATTTACAAATCCATTTATGTTGATCAAATAGTTATAATTGTAGTGACAAAGAAAAAATAAAATATTGATCAATACAAACTTTAATGTGTTCATTCAGTGGCACACAATGTGCAACAAAGTAACTAGGAGGTATATTAATTTAATGTGGAGGAAAGTGTATGTTACATATTTTGAAAATCAAGTAAAAATAGTTCACTAAAAATATATCAGTTTATTACAAATGATTCTGATTGTCTAATAACAATTTATTAGTTAAGTATGTTTTTCCATAATAGATATTTTCTTACTGTAATGAATTTTTATGAGAATTCACACATGATATCTAAGAATGTCCAATATATGATATAAATATGTGAAGATTTTCTTTTAATATTGCTGTGAAATGTTTGTTTACTCTACTTTTCAGAATACAAAATTATGTCGAACTAAAAAAATTAAAATATCTGTTGGTAAATGTAAATGTAAGCCCGTCAATTTTTAAGAGTAAAATATAATAAGGGCACAAAATATTAGATTTGAAAACTAGAATAAGCTTCAAACATACATAACTACTATTTTACGAAAAAAATATGTCATTGCAACTAACACAGTGTGCAGGAAATTTTTTAACTGGGAGAAATAAAACTATTGCCAAGAGTTATATTTTCTTTTATCAAGATCGTATTGTACCTAAATAATAAGTTTATCGAATTCAATCATTCACATACACTTGTTTTATATTTAATATAAATACTTAAAACACATTATGCAACATGTTCTTGGAAGCACAGCTATACTTTTGTATGTACAATAGATCAATTTAATTAAATACGTCTATAAAACATTTTTTAACAATATATTTTTATAGTATTGGTGTATTGATAGTCAGGATGCTTAATTTCATAATTTTTAAAATGTATTATTTACCAAAAACATAATTATTTCATGTATAAGTAGTAAATTAGTGATAAATATCTGTGTTATTTTTTTTGACACTACCTAAATCAATACATGTGAAAGTAAAGAAAATTACGAACTAGGGATGTGCAACTTATTTTAATAATATTGAATTCCACAAAATTTGTTGCAATAAAATCTTATATTTAAAAGTACTGTCAATTTATATTTAACTTTTGATGAAATGTGTTGGTACGAAAACTACTTATTTGAAGATAGGTAATCTATCATAGAGGAATTGAAATAAAAAAGTGACAATCAAACACTCACATTAAATATTACTGGTATTTAAATGCGGAAAATTGCTGTTCTTTATTGCATCTTATTGAATAGGTCATATTCATTACATTCAATTCACCATGTAATTGTATACGTTTAATTAATTGAATTAACTTTAGTAAAAAAATAAATTGGTGAGAGAGTAAAATCGTTCTTGTATTTAAGAATCAAAATAAAGGGATGTTATCTACATTCTACATGTAGGGGATATTGATAAAACTAATGATTTTTGGCACTAATACATAATAATATGACAGTGAAATTTATAAATGTACATTTATACACAAGCTCTATAGGTATACATAGGTACCTATACCTGATAATAATAATATTGTGAGGTGAGTAGATACCTACATAATCTTAATACCTACCTTAAACCACATGAGTGAGACTAAATAACAACTGAATAATGTTTCTAATTAAAGGATATTATAATTCTATGCGCTCTTATTTATCTAGATATATACTTCCACCTGCTGCGAGATATTCTAAATATTATAAATATACGCAGATACAGTAGACACCACTGAGGTATAGGTAGGTATTACATATACATATGTACGTATAACAATATTGTTATTGCAAGCACGTGGCGTGTTCTGTGCAGGGTACCTACCGTTACATAATCTGGTGGTAGTGGTGGAAAAGCAACTAGGTAAGTAATATGTAACAATATTAGACAAGTACTTTATCTAAGCACAATGTATGTGGAGAAGAACTTAATTATTAGTTTCACGATTACATAGAAACACACAGTGAAAGGGAAACACCGAATATTTACAAAATAGGTATTTTTATACAATTATTATTTTTCGGGCACATAAATCCCTCTCCGCCAATATTTCCATACACTCACCGAATTGGTATTATAGCATATACATGTATATATCTGCATATAATAAACTAATTTCGCTAAGCAAACTGTAAGCAATAGAGATTTTAGTTTGAAACGGTTTGCTTAGTGAATACATCACTAACTATTCATTAGGCGCCTCTTTAAGTACTCTCAGCTCTACTCGATGCTCTCTATATGTAAAATGATGTAAAAATTCAAACATGAATATAGTTCTAGTAAAAAATATATATTATTCTCTCTTTTAAGCTTGCAAATCTGTTACCATACTCTATGAAACTTAGTTTTACTAGATTAGCAAAAATTATTATTATTTTATAAAAAATCTAGGATAGCAAAGTTATCCGAGCAAAATAGACAACTCTGTAATTCAAAATGTACAGTAAGTAAGTAAATAACTATTAGGTTTGAAAAAATGTTACGATAATATTACATTATGTATCAAAAGGTGTGTTATGCACAAATGAATTCCATCATATGAAATCTACAATATGAAAATGTTTCCTAATATTTTTATCTAATTATTTTAAAAATTTAAAGAGATTTGTAATAAGTTTGATATATTAACATAATTTGGAACATCAGTTCATTAGACAAATGTCAGATTTTAAATGTAAAAAACTTTGTTTTTTATAAAGAATTCTATATAAGATTTTAAAATCCATCTCATTTGTGTCCCCATTCCTCTCGCCTCTTTAGAGCATATTCATGTGTAGGTACATAGCCAGATATATAACACTATAGTAGACACTAGATACATACACCCATTCATAGAGGGTAGTGTAGTGTAGGTAGATCTATCTCTATACATGATGTGTACATACATGACTACATACCTGTAGTTTACCTCTACATCTCTTCATTTAATTATATTAGTCACATGACTAATATAATTTAGTCGATGTGTTGTGTTCTTGTCAACCGATGTACCACTGGTGTAATCAGAGCCAATCATTAGATAAGAGATGTAGAAGGTCCGATGGCAGCATGGAGCAGGTAGGTACGACGCCTGATGGTATCTCCACAAGATGTTGATTTAGAAGAGCATGTGGCAACGTACATTACTCTGTGTGGAGCTTATTCCGTGATGTGGGCGGTGAGGTCGACTCCCTGGCGAGCCTGGTCCGTCAGCTCGTCGGGGTCGGTGGCGGGGAGGGAAAGTAGATGTTAGGCCTCCAAAAATATTAATGCTGTAGGTTTTGGCTCTAAGTTAGATTTTTTAGCTTCAACTACTAAAAACTCTATATCCTGGCGATCTCTTTTTGCAAAAGACTCTGCTATGAGCCTTGCTACAGCTTGATGTGGGAGACCATCCACTCTTCTCCCGTCTACCTCTAGTATTAATTGTCCCACTTCCAAACCACCCGCATCGTGAGCGGCTCCATTTTCCTGCAAATAATCAATATAATGCATCAGTAGGTATCGCACTTAACTCTCAGATTAGTCAGATCTTTTCTACCTATATGTAATAATAATAATAATCTGGACAATTTATTTCGCGCCGTTTTGTGATACAAACTACCGCAACGGCGCATTTTATTTATTTATTATTCTTTTTGCACATCATCATTATATAACAGTGTTAACAAAACAGTGGCGAGATTATTACTATAAAGTGATTTCTTCCATCTAACCACGACACATTGACATAAACCTAGTTAAAATAACAAACATTTTCAGTTTTTTTTATTCATTTAGTGTTATTATCCCTCCTTATACACGAGATATCTCTACTAGGGAGGTAGAATATTATAATGATTGTTATTTTTATTTTTTATTGAAAATAATTGTATTGTGTACTTTGAAAATAAATATATTTATTATTATTGTCAAAATTATAAGGGGAATATAATATTTTATAATTTTAATTTAACTATTATAACTATTAGGTATGTACATGTAACTTATAACAACAGAATATTTATTTGTGTCTTACAGGTTGACTCTCTGCTTCCTAAAAATTGTTACAGCAATCTTCTTATTCTTTAGAACAAAAATCCACAGATACATACGCCTTAAGTTCAACCCTTGTAACCAATTGTTATTGAAGGAAGTTTATGATGGGACTTTTCATATCTACAAATATCATATACCTATCAGTATAATAGCTATTTTTAAATTCCTACATAGAAGTTAACTTACGTGAATATTAATTATTCTAGGTAGAGGATGCTTCGTATTTGCTCCACCCTCGATAGCTATTCCGAGAATAGGTTTAGTCTTCTTCACAGTAATGTGAAGATTTCCATGATGATCGGGAACCACCCTGGCAGGTCGAGGATCTGGAGCTCCTAAAGGTAACCTTTGCATAGACTGATGTCTCCTCAGTGGTCCTCCCGGAGTTCCATCTCCCAGCAAAGCACCAGTCTCTTCCTTCATATCGAAACTCCTTGATAGCTTGTGTGCCAGCTCCTGTGCGATAAAGATAATTAGACATAGAAATGTTAATGTATTATTTATTTATTTTATTATATCGAATGGAGTGTATTATGCACTGCAATCTTTAATAAGATATATTGTACTCCCCCTACTTAGTTTTTCTGGTGTTGCCAGTTAAAGTAAACCCTTTTGTTTCAGACATCTTAAGTAGTCTATAATCTTGTGAGGATATAAGGTTTGGAGAGATCCCACTTGTACCTAGTACCTGCCTAGGAATTTGATTCTTGCGACTCCTTGCTTAGCAATCTCTGAGTAGAAATACTAAAATCGATATCTTTTTAAAAAATCTAATTTCGATTAACAAGTACTTAGTGGAGTTTTATTCAGAATAAATATCCATTAGATAATTTTTTTTTATTTTCAAGGGTATTCCAATAGTTAATTTTTTTTATCAAAATGTTTAAGTGGTACCTGAAGTGTAGGTAAATTGCACAGTATCAGGTCAAGGAATATAATCCACAAAAAATAATATGACAGCACTAATATTAGACAAAAATAAAAAGTATTATACTATATATATTTGAGTACATAATATAATTCAATGGTAGACATAATAAATAATAAATTCAAATTATGTTATGAATTTTTTGACACATATGGATGTCGGGGACTGGATTTTTTACTTACTAGAAGTGTAGATGTCAAACATATTTTGAACTACTACATATTAATCATTCCAACTGATCACACTCATCCATAGTCAACCTATTTGAATAGGTATTAACTAGGTAGGTATGTTGTATATGATACACATACATATCGATACCTTAATTCGCAGATTGGGTAACTCCATTTTTTGACAAAATGACTTAATGATGCCATAATGTTGACTGTATTCCAACACACATGCATGGTAAATTTGAAGAATCCAACGTTATTACAAATGCCCTAAAAAACACCTCAAGAAAATTGGGTAACTCCAATGTTAGTATTTACAACGCTGCAAATTGGGTAACTCCACCATTCTGTATGGAGACTTGCGACAGATAGGTTGTGTATTAGGAATATTTTACAAAAAAGTGGTTTTGGATATCTTATCCTGTAAAAAAATGTTAGGTAACTGTAACCATAAGTGTCAGCTTTATTTTCTTAAATTTTTTAAAGTTTTTTTTTTATAATTAGCTCCTTATGTGATGTAGTTAATATGTAAGGAACTCACATTTTAAATAATGCAACTATTGCAGGAGTTACTACGTGGAATTTAATTATTACTGGATATGTTTGCGCACAAATTTTGAAGCTGATTTACTAATATTGTTTTGTTTTTTAACATTTTTTAATAATATTATTATGTTATTATTTTTTAGTCAAATAAAAAATCTAGGTTTTAATACTTAAATAAACGACCTAATTTTTTGATATATTAGGATTTGTTGAATCATGATTAATTTTAAATAAGCTCAAATTCCGAAGAACTGAACGTGTATCTACATACATTACCTACTTATCATAAGTTTAATTTCTCGACCGACGGTTCTTGGTGGAAGTTCATATTAATAATTTTTAAAATGAAACATGATATATAGTTATTCCACTATTGACATTATTTATTTTGCGAGCCGGCTTTCAAGAGCTTCCGCTCTCATCGTCAGGCAAAAGTGAAATGTTTACTTATCATTTTATAGATGAATAGCAGACTAAAGACTATGGTTAAATTAGTAACTGAAAATTGAAGGAGTGAAGAAAATCGTATGAGTGAAACAAATCCCAGAAATCATGATTTTCTACAAATTTATCAAAGACAATTCGAACTTTTATAATGGAATTGGCCCATCATTTTACTTGGTAGTGGTAATCTTGTAGAAATCCAAAATATAAATACCTACTGATGATAATAATTTAGATAATAATGCGACACAAGGGATATTGTTAGATGCACAGGCTAATGCTATTGATCATAATATTGAAACAGAGAAGGGCAGCATATGAGTCAACATCTCGTTAGTCCCATATTCAGAACATTCAGATTCTGATGAAAACTCTGAGACTTCTCTTGGAAAAAGGATGAATCATGGAGTAATAAAAATTTAAAAAATCAAAAAGAGGTGTGATAAACTCGCCCTCTGTATATTATTATTATTATTTATAAGATTACGGCTACCCGTCCCTTGTGGGACGATTTGTGCCAATTACAATATTTTTAGAATATAACATGTAATATTAATGCATTTACTTATAAAATAATAAAATTTCTTTTGGCGGATTTTAAAATCTTGAGATATACAGAGAGGGTATCAGTGTGCAAGAGGCAAGACACTTTGATCGGATACTGGACTTCAGCTATCTCATAATACAAGTCGTAAGAGTCTCTTATTGGGCAACCGACCTCTGTACATTGATCACACCTAATTTGAATGCATTTTTTTTATAAAATTGTATATATTGTGATCAATGTACAGTAAAGAATGAATGAATAAATAAATAAATTGCCTCAAAGGAAGAAAAGCCTTGGCCCAAAAAATATTGTCTGCTTAAATAATCTAAACGAGACTGAAAATATCTTCACGAAAATGGACTCAGGACTACCACGATTTCTAAAATAATGCTCCACACGAATTATTATTTTCACATTTTGTCACTCTTCATTATTTTTGTCTAGCTATCAACGAGTATATCTCTAAAGGTGCAACTTTTTTGTTCAACTATGTTCAACTCCGTGATACAGGATAGACGATGTTCCAGGCTGGGTAATATCCTGAAAAGGCTAATTGGCCAAAAAGAGCACCGGTCTTCCGTCCGCAAGGATTCGTCAGCCCGTGATTTCCCTCTTTCACAATACACCGTTCTTATAACGACAACAGCAGAGCGCAGGAAATATCGTAGAAAGAGGTGACGCAATTGGCGCAGAGTCGCACTGAATGGAGGAGGCTGGTTTCTGCCCTGTCCTGCCGAGATGAGCGTTGATGATGATGATGATGTTGAAGTATTTATCCTATATATATATGTATAACTTCAATTTAATTTGATTTTCATATTAAACACTTTAAAAATAACATTATTATGAGACCAAACAGTATACACTACTTATAGGCAAATTGGGTAACTCCATCAATTATAGCATTTATTTTACAAAATCTATCACAGAAAATTAGGTAACTCCAAAAAAAGGCTACAAAACCATTATAAACATAATTATGTCTTGGTTATTGTGTTACGAACATGTATCTACACCATGTAGATATTTTAGAATAAGGAAAATAATAATAATAATATGCATAACAAAAATATTTAGTTTTTTGTCCGCCCTGTAAAGTAGCTATTTTGGAGTTACCCAATCTGCGAATTAAGGTATCGATATGTGAACTTCCTTAAGGAGTGCACAACACAGAGTTTCGACGCTTATGAATCGACTTTAGGCTTGGTTAAGAGTACTCTTTAAACCTAGGTAACATTCCCAATTCCTCTGTGTCATGCTTATCACTTGACTTGAAATTTTTTTGATAGTTGTATATACTCTTAACCAAGCCTAAAGTCGATTCATAAGCGTCGAAACTCTGTGTTGTGCACTCCTTAAGGAACTTCACATATGTATGTGTATCATATACAACATACCTACCTAGTTAATACCTATTCAAATAGGTTGACTATGGATGAGTGTGATCAGTTGGAATGATTAATCTGTAGTAGTTCAAAATATGTTTGAAATTTAAATTATATATAATAATTTCACAAGCTTGTGATCATAAATAAATGTGATATATTGCTAAGTATATCACATTTATGTATTTTAATAGGTACAAAAGATTGACTTGACTGAATATACAATTGAACTTGGAGAATTGTTTTAAATTCAAGACAAATATATTTATTTCCAACTATCAAATTATAATGGAAATAGCAAATTAATATTTGATCTGAAAGTACATACTTACCTATGTCTATTTTTCTACAAAGAATACTTTTCATAAAAAAATGTGCAATGTGAATAATAAACTTAGTAAATAAACTATTAAACGTAATTCTTCAACTATTATAAACAATCTGCATGTGCTTCTCAATGTAAATATTCATGCATCTTGTATAACGAAAAACAGCGGCACATGTCTAAAGATTTGCAAAAATATAAATCCTATATCAAAATGAAGACATCTACATAAAGTAAAATCATGCAACTTTCAAAACAATAACTAATCAAAATCTATGTGAAATATAACAAATTTCTATCGTGCATAAACTATGAATAATTTTACAAGAAAAATGTAGAATGATATGTAGGATATTTTGATAATCCATGGATTAATGCAAAAACATCATAAATATTTTTATAAGAAAAAAGTGTAATATGATATAGTGTGGATATGTAGGATATTTTGATAATCCATGGATTAATGCAAAAACATCATAAATATTTTTATAAGAAAAAAGTGTAATATGATATAGTGTGGATATGTAGGATATTTTGATAATCCATGGATCAGTACAAAATCATAAGTAAATTTGTAAGTATTATTTATGTGTAATGTGGGTATGTAAAGAAGTATTCACATTGCTTCACTTTGGATGATCATCCAGAGTATCAGGGTCAAACCTGTTCATGGAAAGTGAACACATTTGTTCATCCTATGCTTTCACTGCCGTGTCAACACTCACGGTCATGTTGTAAGTAGTTTGATGTATTTTAATAAAAAAATAATTGATTAAATAAAAAAAAATACCACTTATTAAAAATTAAAACAAATTAATAGCATTCTCTTGCATGATAATTTTGTACATGATTCTGACTTTCAATGCAATTGCAAAGAGAATAAGACAAATAATAGAATAAAACTTGTTTATGGTCGTTTCAGTGAAAGGACCTTTCATCAAAATTATTTATAGTAATCGTTTTCACAAGTCATCATTAGTGATCACTATTGATGAAACGCCTGTTCACACCTTTTCATTTTGGAGAATCATCCAGACTGTGAAAGTGAACAATTGTGAATGCCCCTTAAGATATTTAGAAAAAGCATGCATTAATACAATAACATAAGTTTTGATTGTAATGGGCTATTGTAATGCAAAGGAAAAGCATTGATTCATTTCTCATATTGTATTATTGTAGTAGGTACATAATTATTTTCTTTTCTTGTGGGAAATAACAGAGAGTGAAGGGTATTTTCATGTAGCAAAATAACATATCAAATTGTAAAGGAATTTCTAATTAATGTATTCATTATTTTGTACGAGTATACACCTATTTTTCCAAAACACTTTTGAGTTTGTTTTTCAGGGCCCAATCCCGGATAGTCCAAAAATATAATATACATGGAATATATTCAGTAAAGTATGTCCCTTTTGCGAATTAGTTGATATGAATGATACCACTTCAGTGTCATGGGTTGATGTTTTACTAAAACTCAATATAAAGCAAAACAAAGAAATCACATAAATAAAACTTTAAATGTAGTGACATGTAAAATGTAGTGCACAAAAATATAATCATTGTTACAATTTACAAAATCGTAAAATTTATATTAATTGCTTGGAGTTTTTTTTTAAACATTTGTTAAGCAACTTCATATTAAATTTTGGTAGAATATTGCTGTTACATATTGTTATTCACATAACATTATATCGAACATAAAAGTTGATTTATTTTATAGAATTGTTATTACTCAACCTGGGACTGGAGGATTCTGAGAGCCTGGTGTAAACCATTCCGGTCTGAAGGCTTTATTTTGTTTTGCTATATCGATCTTTTTCATAAAAAATGACCTCGATACAGGTGCAAACCCAGTGAAGAAGTATCAAAGTATACAAATGAAAATTAAATTAAATTGCGAAATTTTATATTTGGTGTTGTGCGAAATTCTGCGAAATAATGATTTTGTTATAAATTTAAAATATTCTATATTTTCTAGTGTAGATTTGTGGAAATGCACTGTTTTATTCCACTATGAGTATTGTTTATTTATTATAACGTTTTCAACTGCAATACAGTCATCATTAGTAACAACAACACAATACAAAAACCTGCTGCGAGTTTGTCGGTAGCCTGGAGGTAGAGTCTCGGTCTCGTGAACAAGGGGTCCGTGGTTCGATACCAGTTGCCGCCAAACTCCCCTTTCACGCCTCAAGCTTTTAGTAGCTTACTGTGAAAGGTGTATAAGGTTGTATTTGGGTTTATAGCAAACAAAACCCAGATAATTTTTTTTTTTAAAATCAAAGACATACAACAATTAAATATTTAAAGGAGGAGTTAGTTACAGGAGGTTACAGTTGGTAAGGGGTGGGGGTGAATTCAGGAGCAAAAGCAGTGGTGAAGTTATTTGGGGCTGTTGGATGTTGATTAAATTTTTACCATTTTGAATTTCTAAGGCTTCTAAAATAAATCTAGTTTTTGGCCTTTGTCACATTTTTGTAATAATTGTACCCCACTGAAATCAAAATTGTGTCCGTATCTCTGAGATGGTCCGCAATTTCAGAATTGACACCAAAATTCTTTTTGGCTCTAATGTGCTTTGTTATTCTCGTATGAATTCTTCTGGCCGATGTACGCTGAATCGCAATAATTATTACAATTTATTTTGTAAACTCCACTGGAATCTAATGCATTATTTTTTTATTTAAGACATATTTTCTAATTGAGTGATCTGTATAAAATGCTGGTTGAAATGTTTTGTCTTTGCAGATGTTGATGAGAGATGTGGATAATGAACCAGTATACAGAATCTTGCGCCAGGGATTTTCTTGATTTTGGTGTCAATTCTGAAATTGCGGACCATCTCAGACATACGGGACACAATTTTATTTCAGTGGGGTTAAATTATTCCAAAATGTGACAAGGCCAAAAACTAGGTTTATTTTAGAAGCCTTAGAAATTAAAAATGGTAAAAATTTAGTCAACATTTAATGGCCCCAAATAACTTCACCACTGCTTTTGCTCCTGAATCCACCCCCACCCTCCACACACACCCTACCAACTGTAACCACTCCTTCTTTAAATATTTAATTTTTATATGTCTTTGATTAAGATTTTAGTATTGTGTTGTTACTGATGATGACTGTATTGCAGTTGAAAACCTCTTTTTATTTTTTATTATATAAATAATCTTTTATAAATTTTAATGTATGATTTTTCTATTTGAGTGTTGATCATTTGTACCTAACCTTACTACTGTATTATGATAATTGAAAATATATTCATCTGATTCGATTATAAAATATTTTGAATTTATGACCACACTCAAGCTATATTATTTAATTAAATCATTTCGTAAAAATGTTAAATGTTGAATGTAATTTTGAAAAAATAATTGAAATGAAGATAGGCATTTGTGACTAAATATAATATGGGTAGAATTATTTTAAGTATGTAAATGAATCAGGATTTCCTCTACACAAATAAACAAATACATAAAAGTATGAAGTAAATAAAATAAATAAAATGGATGTGGGTTGATAATGGCGTCAGGTGGAGCGGTCGCCACACAGGTACACGGTGCAGTGTGAGTGGACTGGAGAAACTCAATACATATTATTAACATCACTATCTACCTACACTATCTGTTACAATAATAATAATAATAGGTATGTAGTAGGTACCTACTTAATATTAAAATAATGCTGTACCTATCTACTACTTAACACGACAACGCATCAACACTAATCCAAAGAATATTCACATTGTAATTAATGTACCTACATATTACATAATATGTATGTAGGTTACAAAATCTACTCTAACTATTCACAATGTGCCTATTTTACATTACCTACTAGTGTACCTATACCTTGATAAGCATTTGAAAATTATGAATATTTACTATTAAAAAAATCATGTAGGTATTCCGGTAATACTGTGGACGTTCAAATATATTATGAAATGAAAGCAATAAAATATTTTCAAAATGGATAAATTATATTATTTTACATTAAGTAAAAACAACTTGGATCGCGTAATAACGAATTAGTTGTTGATATCAAATAATGTGTGCATATTTATGGATAGGTATACCTGAACCATTATAGTATAATATTATTATTCTGATGTTTATAATTAATAATATACACTCGTGTATCTTTATAATTGTCTAATTATGTGATCTTAGGGCTTAAATGCGGTAATAGTCAAAAAACAGCTTAAGTTATCTTGTGTTAAATGTCGATATATTGTGTTCATGTATTCAAAATAGTACAATGCTCCAGTGAAATATATAGTCGATACAATTACTACTAGAAAGTTTAGTAAAGATTATACACCTATTAAAAAAGAGTATTAGAGGAAATAAAAAAAATTATAACTTACTAATTAATTAACAAATTCAGTCAAAAATAGGCCTTACGTACTCGTATAATCGTGTTGAAGCATTTCATGAAGTATGAAAAGCTTGATGTCGAGTGTGGATATAATATAATTATGTACACATCCAGACACATATAAAGATATTATGCTACGGTAAAGAAATGTGTGGGCTGAGGACAGTAACATTGTGAACTAAGGCTAAATTATATATCATGCTGAAATGTGCTTCTGAGGGGAAATCACACAAAGATATTTTAAAGAACCTGCTCCTAAATTCTACAGTCTTTCTGTTGAAAAATACAAGTACATTTATAATAAAATCTTCCAAATCTTGCCCTTTCGCTATTATTTTAGTAAATTTATACAAGTGTGAATTTATTAAATGATTAATCAGTATGTGTAGCTATTTGCGATCATGCATTGTTATTGTTATAAATATGTAATTTGATTTTATTTGACTTAAGTACTATCAAATAATTGATGCTGAAAAGTATAACGAAAGCGCAAGATATCATTTATTTTCTTTTTACTTTTACTAACTGAATAAGTACAAGTATCTAAATTCCTTAAGAGAGCTTTAATGTGATACATTGGTATATTTAGTAATGTTTTATGTCGATTTAGCATCATCAGAAAGACTAGGTACATAATTATTATAAAACAAACTGAAGCTAATGAATAAACTATTCGAAGGCGTGCATTGAAGATAATAATTATTAAAATGTGCTTAATAGACGATGAAGTTCCACCGCCCAGTATAGGGGACTTACTAGTGGTCTCCCCCAGTACCACGACTTCACTTTCTGCGTCCAGCCACCGAGTGACGACCGCAGCCCTTCGAGGTAGCCCAACTGAAACCACACCGCGCGCCGCTTCATTCATTAGGTACTCAGTACAAAGACCGAACATTTCTTTCTTCTGCTACACTCTCTGTCATTTCTTGTAGGTAAATTGTGTTTATTATTTTATTTAATCCATCTTCACTAACATCCTTAAAGAAGTTCATTACGCACTCTCTAAATATAATTATGTAGATAGCTACATATATTTACTAAAACACCTAAGGTATACGTATTCAATTATTCAAATCTTTAGTAATCTGCAACTCTCTAGGTTAACCTACATGTTAATAAAAGGCTATACTTTAAATACAATGTACAGACAATCATGTGCGACGTAATGAACTACAAGTAAAAATGTTAGTTTTTTGGAGATACCTACATATTGTATTCCTTGATTTAGAAAATGGAAACTGCTGAGAAATGACATTATATTTATCTACCAATGGACTTGCGACGGCGAAGTGCTTTCTTAATATCAAAAACAAAACGGTAGAAAGGAAAAAAGGGTGAGAAAAAATTAAAGATACAAATGTTACAATATTTTATACAGCAAGCTTTGGATAAGATACGAAAACGTTACAGGTAGTTAGGTACATAGGTATACATGGGAAATAACATAATATTAGAATAATGTAGGTAGGTAGTTATGTAAGGAATATATAATAATAATATATAATGTATGAGAGACTATAATAATATAGGTACTAATAATGTAAAAATAATCCTATGGCTGTTTAGGTAGGTACCTAATAATACCTACCAAACCAACGTTAATGGCAGGGAAGTTACAGCTGATAATGAATGCCTCTGCCTACTAAGAGAGAGCATTACCTAATACTATCCTTAAAACACCTAATATTATATTACTTAGGTATATAATGGCAGGGAAGTTACAGCTGATAATGAATGCCTCTGCCTACTAAGAGAGAGCATTACCTAATACTATCCTTAAAACACCTAATATTATATTACTTAGGTATATAATGGCAGGGAAGTTACAGCTGATAATGAATGCCTCTGCCTACTAAGAGAGAGCATTACCTAATACTATCCTTAAAACACCTAATATTATATTACTTAGGTATATAATGGCAGGGAAGTTACAGCTGATAATGAATGCCTCTGCCTACTAAGAGAGAGCATTACCTAATACTATCCTTAAAACACCTAATATTATATTACTTAGGTATATAATGGCAGGGAAGTTACAGCTGATAATGAATGCCTCTGCCTACTAAGAGAGAGCATTACCTAATACTATCCTTAAAACACCTAATATTATATTACTTAGGTATATAATGGCAGGGAAGTTACAGCTGATAATGAATGCCTCTGCCTACTAAGAGAGAGCATTACCTAATACTATCCTTAAAACACCTAATATTATATTACTTAGGTATATAATGGCAGGGAAGTTACAGCTGATAATGAATGCCTCTGCCTACTAAGAGAGAGCATTACCTAATACTATCCTTAAAACACCTAATATTATATTACTTAGGTATATAATGGCAGGGAAGTTACAGCTGATAATGAATGCCTCTGCCTACTAAGAGAGAGCATTACCTAATACTATCCTTAAAACACCTAATATTATATTACTTAGGTATATAATGGCAGGGAAGTTACAGCTGATAATGAATGCCTCTGCCTACTAAGAGAGAGCATTACCTAATACTATCCTTAAAACACCTTATATTATATTACTTAGGTATATATATAATATGTATCAACATAAAAACTCATCTATTAATATGTATGATAAAGTTCCTACATGCTCTATGCCTTAAATATCATACTTAATATTATCATCAACGCCTACCCACCTACTTTTTAGACACGGAATAAATTCTATAAAATCTCAAAAAATAAATAAATTATCATTATCAGTGTCTTACATAGTAAATCAGAGAAGATCTATTTCAAATACCTAATAATATATTTCATACTTGATGCTTCTCTATGTGTAGTTATATACGAGTAGGTATACATATATGATTTGAAACTACAATAGAATATAATAATTAATGCACACATACATACCTACATACATATACCTACCTATGTTAAATTAAAGAGAGTATGTACTATGTAGGTAACATTGCCACATTTATGGATGGAGTAGATATTTATTTTCTTTGAGTCTTGAGTTAACTATACATAGCTAACTGTTTGACGATTGTTCAGTTTAAATAAAGAGACGGGGTAGTACATCGATTCTGCATCCCTTCTTTATAGTGACATTTTTAGTTTTTATATTTTCTATATTGTAAGTAGGTAGGTATATTAAATCAGGTGTTGTGTTGTGACTATCTAATTTATATGCAGCTGTAGTGTGTACCTATGTGTACATTAATGTAGGTTATAGGTTGATCGGTGGTTTAAATATTTTGAGATAAAATATATGACTGTATAAGTGTATATTGTAATAAAGAGATAAAAACAATAATCTCACCTGGTCCTGTTTGGGCACAAAGAATAGACGATGCGGGTTTCCGATGCAATGTAGATGGCGTGGTGTTGCGGTGAGATCGGGTAGGCGGAGACAGCAGGTAGACATAGCACAGGTGATTCGTATGCAGAGGGCAACACCAAACACCAGTCGATCGGAAACACAGCGAAGGTGTACAAGAAGATCAGTTATATATTTCGTTGACGTCAGTTACAGTTGTTTTACAGATTAGGTACAGTGCAAAATTATTATAATAAATGACAAGTGCGTAAATATTATCGTCTGTTTGTTCTTATGCCAACTTTTATGTGAGAAATAATAATATAATCTCATCTCAGACAAACTATTTTCTCGCATCCATTGCCTACAGTGATAATAATATTCTATCTCGGACGTGCTTCACCTCAATTCATCGTAAGTTCTTTGAATATATTTATAGGTTATGTTATGTTATGTTAAATTTGTTTTCCAATGTTTGTAAACAACTATAGTAATGTTTCGAAATCATTCACATATAAAGTCAATAATTTTGAAACCGATGTTTTTTTAGAAATAAACACAATGCCATAACAAATAGTATACCTATATATATATATATATATATATATATATATACTTATATATTTATATACTTATATATATATATATATATATAGATATATTTTTTCTAAATATTGATAAGTTTGCATACCTACTGATCATAATTAACAGTTGAATGATATCCTAAAAATAACAAATGCTTCCTATTTTTTTTAAATGTTTATTAACTTATAAACACTCACCTAAAAATTTGTAACATTACAAAAAATATCAATACTTCACAACGAAAAGGTTTAAGCTATTTTTATAATAGGTATAAGTACATGTATGATTATCTATGGATTTTGTTTGCAAACAATCTGAAAATGTAAAAATCTTTGATAGATAATAATTATATTCCTTGATACATTTATTGAGACTATCAAACAAGTATTATTCTTTCGGCTGTCGTTTATCTATCGTGCTGCAGGTAATTTTTAATGAAAATATATAGAGTATAAATATTTTAATAATTTATACCTATTAGGTAAGTATCTGCTGATAATTTTTGAGACGATAAATTAGAACAATTCTAAAAGTTGAACACTTAACTGGCCGCGTCTAGTGATAAGCGTACAAAAAAAACAAGGGATTAGATGCTCATTCATAGTCTTTCACAGGTATTCGGAAAGAACCTGTACCCGTTCTTCCAGCACTCCAGCTATTTTGCCAAACATTGATTGTCCTCTAACGAATCCTGCCGATTGTTCTCGATACATCCCTTATCTCAGTTCCTGCTTCAACAGGCATATCAAGATGTTCCCCACATTTTTTTATTTTTTTTTTTTATTTTTTATTGAAAAAACCATAAAATATAAACAAAATAAACAAGATATCTACACATAACATTTCTTATACTTAATTTGTATTTAGATCTCACCCGGCGAAGCTGCATATTGCTAGCTTGTGTCCGGGCGGCGGTCTATACAAAATACAAATATTTAAAATAACAATAATAGTATATAAAACCAAATTTAACATATTTTAAACTTAAATAGAAAATATATAACATATTTCATAACATACATAAAAAAAATTACCTTTAATATTTACAGTCAATTTATTAGTGTGAAAAATATTCTTTCAATCTTTTCTTAAACAAGACATAGGTTTTAAGATCTCTCAACTCTCTCGGCAAACTATTAAAACACCGCACTCCCTGATGTATAAAACCATTCGCCATGGTGGTTGTCCTATCTTTATTAAATATCAGGATGGTACCTAGTCTGTCTCTATTACTAATATCGATTTGATTTTTATCTTTATATTTAAAAACATGGAGTATTGCATCCTTCTTAAACATACCTTGCACATTGAGTACTCTAAAATCATTGAAAGTGCTCAATGTTGGATACGTTCTAGGTTTCTTAAGTATTATTTTTATGAGTATTTTTTGGGCGGTTTTTATGAGTTTTTATGAGTATTTTTTGGGCGGTCACATCTTCTAGCATTGGCCACACAACGTTAAATTTATAGTCCACCGAAAGGACACCAGCAATAATTGGACGGCCATCACTGGTAGTCGTTTTGTAGACACCCTGCACCGCAAGCAAGGGAAGCCTCTGGTCTTAAGAAATCTCAGGTACCTACAGCCGGACTTTTCGGCTTGTAGGAATGACACGCCTCTGATAAATAGCGGTAGTTGCGGGACCATAATATTTAGTTGTATTGTTGTATTGCAATAAAAATCGAACAGTAATCTATAAACTGAATCAGCTGCAAATCAACCGTCAATCTGTATACAAAACCCAGAAATATCATCACTCTACGGACAGTTTCCTCTATATTTATGTAAGTTAAAAGTAAGATTTCAAGGGAGTGGAATTCAAAAGTGTTGTATATTTGTAACGTATTCAAGTTTCAACATTATCGATGGAATATTTGTGAATCACATGAGATTTAAAATTGAAAAATGTAATGAACTGACATTTTGCTATATTAAGATATAGACTTTTTGTCTGCACCACTTAACTTTCGTCGTAGCTGGTTGCGTGACACCTTGTTGAAAGCTTTTGAAAAGTCAGTGTCTTTAATATCAACTTGACCTTTCTCAGAAATGATATTGATAAAATAATTTTGGTATATTAGTAAGTTTATAGGTAAGCGTACATTTATTGGGAACAAAACCATGTTGTGAAGTAATGATAATTTTGTCGATATTTTGGCTTGTTTTCTTAACAATAAAAGAGTCAAGAAGTTTAGCAATGACGAATAGAATAAATACTTTTCTATAAGTAGTGATTAGTTTTTTTCCACCTTTTATAAAAATTGACAAACAGGACCTTTTTTACAAACTCTTGAGAAAATTCCTGACCACAATGATTAATTAGTTAGTAGGTATTTGGAAATTGTCTACTCGTATTAAAACATAAGTAGGTACATTCATTTGAAATACGGCACACACTACGTGTTATAGAGCTACCAAAATATTTTTTAAGGTTTTTATTGTGTTTTAGGGTGTGCGTTGCATATTCTGCCGCTGATAGTTGTATGAACGTACCAAGTTGAGAGAGACAAACTATTATAGTTCGCACATTATGCAAATAAATACCTACATAATTTATTGTGTTTTAGGGTGTGCGTTGCATATTCTGCCACTGATAGTTGTATGAATGTACCAAGTTGAGAGAGACGAACTATTATAGTTCGCACATTATGCAAATGAATACATAATTTATTGTGTTTTAGGGTGTGCGTTGCATATTCTGCCACTGATAGTTGTATGAATGTACCAAGTTGAGAGAGACGAACTATTATAGTTCGCACATTATGCAAATGAATACATAATTTATTGTGTTTTAGGGTGTGCGTTGCATATTCTGCCACTGATAGTTGTATGAATGTACCAAGTTGAGAGAGACGAACTATTATAGTTCGCACATTATGCAAATGAATACATAATTTATTGTGTTTTAGGGTGTGCGTTGCATATTCTGCCACTGATAGTTGTATGAATGTACCAAGTTGAGAGAGACAAACTATTATAGTTCGCACATTATTATGCAAATGAATACATAATTTGCTATTAAAGAGAAACTTGTTCATCGCAGTGAATGTACTCGAACCATGAGAAAGCCTTCTAGTATAATATAAGATTGTACTTACTTGTCTTCCGTTGTATTTATATAACATAATAATAATAAGTACCATTTTATCTCATTGTGTATTTTATTTATTGTTTATTTTCTCTTTCCATGAGTTGACGACACGCAAATATTCTACCTCATAATAATAATCATATTGAACCTCAAACACTTTAGTGGCCTATAACTTTAGTAAATGAATTTACATATCCAAATAAATAGACGTATTAAAAATTCACGACAAATTGAGTGTCCATATAGTTCACTAATGTGTTTATTAATTTGATTCAGTACAAGATCTGCTCAATAATTTCGTTATTATTTTTTTTGTTATATTTGTTTACCTACACAGGTTTTTCAGACTGCATTACATAAAGAAATATTTATTAACTAAAAATGATACATATAAACTTCATATAAATAATTATTCCTAATGAATGAATAAAATAAAATCTATTATAACTTAATACTCTTGCTTATGACTCGGTACACTTAGTATCTACACTATTGAAATACACATTATATGTATATGTATTTAACAAATGTTGTATAAACTATTTGCGAGTATTTTGTGACGAAACCTAAGGCTAACAAAATAAATAAAACTGTATTACAATAATAATAATATAACAGCACGATCATCTCATCCCGTAGGCCGTGTACTTCTTACTTATTAAAATTGCGTAATGATCAAAATTAATATTGGAATAATTTATTATTGATCTCTGAGTACCTGAGTAGCTACCTATAGATATGCGTCATAAAATAAAAATAAATACTTGTAATATTTTGATATGAATGATAAGATTGTCTATAAGACACCGGTACTGATGTAATAATTACAATAATATTGTGTTGTTGCCTAATTTATATTTCGTATATTCTTAAAGACATAATTAATATGCATTTATTTACTTGGTTGTTATGATTTTTAGTTGCTTGTTGCGAAAATACTTGTAACCTTGAAGGAATTTAATTATTAGAGTAAGGCTTAGATAAGTAATATGAAAAGTTATTGTTATTAGAGGCATTCTGAGGGAGGACGTAGAAATGTATGTGATATCGATATGTTATCGTCAGCTCCTCAATAGGTAAATATTATAGCTGCAGGCGAATAACGGTAAGTAGGATGGTAGATAATTTTGCACTAAATATTTTATTATCTTCTATATTAAATTACAATAATACCAAAGTTCCAATGAGTATGTATAAAAAATATTTGAATAGATTTATTATTTTCCATCCATGGAAAAACATAAACCAAATATAAAATTTCCTTCCATATTCTTATCTCCTCCTATGGAACATGACAATAAATTAATACTACAGTGAAATTAAAACTATACTTTTTCTTCTACTACATTGATTCTATTGAGAGAGACGTATATTATATTGTAGTAGAATAAAAACATTTGTTTTTCATTTCATTAATAGGGTAGGAATAAAAACGGAACACTATAGGTACTAACTATCTTTACATACTTTTCTTTCTGAACATACACCTTCCTTGAGAGTTTCATAAACGTGATCAAAGCATATACTCGTAGCTCTCGGACCTCCGAGTTTTCTTACATTCTTACTTTCAAATAAATAAACATTCTCGGTCATCTTTCGCATTCCTTACTCTATCACGCAATAAATCAAATGAAAACTTTAATAATAATTTAGAACTATTAATAATGTACCTAGGTATATGTTGCACATACATCTACCTATTAATATATAATAGAACATTCCTACTCATTTGAAATTAAATGAAATTGTGTTGCTCATATTTCATATATCATATGTTTTGTATACCCCCAATTACACATTTGTACAAAAAGGTATAAGTAATTCTGAGTTATGTCCAAAAAAAGTATTATGAAAAATCTAAAGATCAAGTCGTTATGTTACAATTGGACAACACATACCTTCTTGTTCTTTTATTATATTGTTTTGCTTACTGTAGGTATAATTATAAGTAAATGATTATTGTTGTAAATTGTATATTTATCAATAATAAATATATTTGAATATTTGAATTACACGGTGAGCAAATAAAGAATATGTAGGTACTTTGTAGTTAAAGGTAAACTTTGTAGATAAGATTTTATATGAGTTAACGAGCGCAAGAGTTCTCATGTTATTACTTACCTACTTATTGTGGGATTGTTGTAATGATTCATGATTTCTAAAAATTCACTGTGTTGGTGTTTAGGTAGTAAAATTCCATAGCGAAATAAATAAAATAAATATTTATTTATTTATTTATCGTGCCGAAGCCCAGAAAAATAAACAATCAAACTTATCTCCAGTACTGTGCAAAACGCACAGAAGGTGGAGATGCGTCAAAAATATCCTCCATAGTGCAAGTGACAGGGCACAATGGACACTCCAACAAGTGTGGCATAGTCTGTGCTGCACCACAGTCACATGCTCCGGATTCGTCCTGTAGGAAGCCCCATCATTCTCTATTGTCACGGCAGTATCCCACACCAGATCTCAGTCGATTTAGGGTTTTCCATGTCCCATAATCTAGATTGCCTCCTAAATAAATAGTTTATTCTACCATTTGTTTATTTGACGAGAGACGTCTTTCGTCTTGTTAGGACATTGCCAATCTCCAATTATTTGACAAATTGAGCAACGCAGATTGACAATGTCCTAACAAGACGAAAGACGTCTCTCTGGTCAAATAAACAAATAGTAAAATAAAATATTTACTTTATTTATTTCTTAAAATCTTATCTAAATCTGTTGTATAATTCGACTCGACGAATTTCTCCGATTAAAGTTGATTTGTACTGATTTATCTTCTTCCTTTCATTAAGTAGCATTTACATTGCTTCACTTTGGATGATCATCCAGAGTGTCAGGGTCAAACCTGTTCATCGAAAGTGAACACGTCTGTTCATCCTATGCTTTCACTGCCATGTCTACTTTCTCACTCATGTTGTATGTAGTTTGACGTATTTTCGTATAAAAATAATTAAACAAATTCAAAAATTAAAAATAACACGTAAAATAAATTAATATAGCTCTCGACTGCATAATAATTTCGTACATGATTCTGACATTCAATACAAATTCATAGAGAATAAAACAAATAATAAGATGAAACTTGTTTATGGTCGTTTCAGTGAAAGGACCTTTCATCAAAATTATGACGAGTGGTAATCTCTTTCCTCCGTCATCGCTAGTGATCACTATTGATGAAACGCCTGTTCACACCTGTTCATCTTGGAGGATCATCCGGAGTGATCACTGAAAGTGAACGTATGTGAACGACCCTTTAGATTCACTTCGCCTTCTAAAAGTATAGTTTATTGCTATTGTTAATAATCTTTCGCAGTTTTTTTTGTATAAATTAGTAGACAAGTCTTGCAGCAGCATTGAATACAGCCTATTCAGCTGTACCATGGGAAGACCATAGTACAGGCTGTTGCAAAAATCCAGTCTGGAGACTACCAAGGCATTAACAAGTGTTCTTGCTGCATCCAACGAAAGACGATCTCGGACTCTTCTTATCTGTCTCAGGTGATAGAAGCTAGAACTCACTAACCCAGATATTTGGGTGTTCATGGAGAGGGTCTTATCCAGATGTACTACCAAGAATTTCACTGATTCTTGTGGTGCTATACTAATATCCATAACATTAGTTGGTGTGAGATCTATCAGATGTTGTCTTCTAGGACATATAATGTTGCAGTAGTCGACTGGGCTCTTTACTGCATCTACAGATAGATGTCTTAATACTAGGTAAAGTTGATGAATATGACAGAAAGCTGTGCTCACAGTCTTAGACACTTTAGCCTCCACAGAGAGTGCTCCATTGAGTAGAACGCTGAAGACAGATATGGTGCGAGATGGTGTTATGTCAGTGCCAGAAACAGATTGGTTTGGTATTTAAGAGATGTCGCCGTCCAGGAAGTCTACTCACATAAATTCCGTCTTAGTTGTATCCAGTTTAAGATGTGTCGGAGTCATTAAATTCGCGAGTTTTGCCACACACTGGACAGTAGTAGCCACCACAGTAATTTAATTTTATACTAATAAATTTAAGGTATCTAAAATATGCTAACAAACAATGATCGGATCGATTAGATACAAATTATAAAAATTGTAGAGCGCAAGACACCGTGAAGTTACGTAAAGGTGGTGTGCGCTGTGCGATACACCTCATGTATGGTAACAGTAGTGTAATATTGTACGCAATGATATCAATGAGCAAACAACAACAGCGATACAGGCAGACAGTTACAATGTTTCGCAAGTTGTACATTGTCATTGATGTGACGCACTCTCACTACACTACACCGCACAAATAAATATGTATACCTACCTACTACATATTTAGATAAATACATCTTCATTGATATATGGTGTGGAACAAGATATACCTACAATTTGTGTGTGTATATAATTATTATTATCGTTTATTGGGTACCCCACGTACTTCTAGAAAAATATTTTTTGTTGGACTCGAGAAACACCGTTGGTTTCTGCCCGATGTTTCGTGCAGGATTCAACCTGACATCAGCTGGGGTGTTGAGGGATGGTGGCCGGCTTCGGCGACGTGGGTTGAATTATAATTATATACACATGAAAACGCCTTTTCAATCATCGACACTCGTCGCCTTAACGATACCCGAGCTACCAAACCGCGGTAGATAAAGAGCTCACAAAATATAATAATTGATAATAATAAAATTAATTAATTTAAATTTAATTAATTTAAATTTAGCTTTGAAATTTAAATTAATTGAACAGGAATCAAAATTGCCGTACTATAATTATTGTCCAGTATCGGTACTTAAAAACAATGACACTAAACTCTACTGGGATCGACCAATTCAAACTGATCGAACTATTATAGCTAATCGACCAGATATTGTGTTGGTTGATCGCAGATGCCGTAAATGACATCACTATACCGCATAGACATCACTATACCGCACGATGAAAATTTAAATAAAGCTGAACAAGATAAGATAATAAAATATCTTGATCTTGCTCATGAAATCAAAGATATGTGGAGAACACCTACCACAATCATCGTGCCTATAGTGTTGTCTGTGAATGGTTTAATACCTAAGAGTCTGTCAAACAATCTCAGAAAACTGGGAGTAGATGACAGGCTCAAATACAGCATGCAGAAGGCCGTACTTCTATCGTCCACCAGGATAGTAAGAAGGTTTTTGTCCCTGTAGCTCTGTAAGTGATCTCCCATGATTATACTATTTCATAGAACATCATGGAAGAATCAACTCGAATAATGTTGGGGTTCTACATTTTGAATATACATAAATTTATTTTAATATTTTATGGTTTTTGTTATTTAATGTTATATTTAAATTTTAATGTTAATCTTATATTGTGTTCAAAATGTAGAATCTTATATTGTTTTGTTAAATAAATGAGATATGAGATAATAATAATTAATTGAACAGGAATCAAAATTACCATACTATAATTATTGTCCAGTATCGGTACTTGAAAATAATGACACTAAACTCTACTGGGATCGACCAATTCAAACTGATCGAACTATTCTAGCTAATCGACCAGATATTGTATTGGTTGATCGCAGATGCCGTAAAACATACATCATAGACATCACTATACCGCACGATGAAAATTTAAATAAAGCTGAGCAAGATAAGATAATATCTTGATCTTGCTCATGAAATCAAAGATATGTGGAGAACACCTACCACAATCATCGTGCCTATAGTGTTGTCTGTGAATGGTTTAATACCTACCCAGGTAGCACAGATAGCTATATAACTATTCACTTTTAGACCTATTTGAAACTCTTTGCGTATTAAGACTCTTTTAAAGGTACACTGGTGATCATACAGCTGCATAATAGCTGTCAGTGATACTTAAACAGGTTAGGCTGTTTAAGAGCTGCATTAAGGCTGATTAAGACCGACAAAAATGACTCTATTCAGCTTTCAACATTTTCTAATGCCTTAATCGTAATAAGGACTGTTTGGTGAATAAAATTACGCCAAATGCTGTATATGAAGGTATTTGTGAACTCCTATTGCACTGACTCATTAAAGGCGCACGTGTGAACTATTATGAAGTGAATAGCTGTATAATGAATGATATGTGGCCCGTATTACAGCTTATAGCTGCATGCAGTTTACATGTGTAATTTTATTCAGTTTTTTGTTGCTTAACAGTACACGAGTGAGAGAGAGTGAACTATTAGTCAGCCTTTTGCAGAATATAAGAGTTTTAACTATTCACGTCGCTGTTTAACATGAATCCACCATTTTATTTTATAACCTATAAATATTCTGATTTATTTCTCAACTTTTATGATGTTTTGTGTATGAATTAATAATTAATTGCATTGGTTTTTACTTCCTAATATCATAATAATAATTTTTGATCTTATAATTCTTTTCAAAGCACTAAAAATTATTTTGTCAAGTTTTCATCACAGCTTATTTATATCACAAAACTAATTAAAAACAGAATATTTTCGTGGCGCAATAAAATTTTCTTAGATAATATATATGTATAATATCAGTAAAATTACGTTCCCATTAATTTTTCTTTTATTAATATGTAAAACAACGTACTTATACCAGGTAATATAAAAATATTATCCACCATTTATATTTTATACTTAATCAAAATCACTCCACGAAGCATAAAGTGTTTGCAATAAATTGGCAGCTAGAGGTTGCTTAAATAATATGTTCACTTGATTTTACACATATCACAAACAGCTTTTCCCGGATTAAAATATGAATTAGAGCGTACATGTGACATATTTTCTGAAAAAAGAGTAAATTGTGATCTCTTAGTCAGTCGATATTCAGCGCATAGTACTGTCGTTACCCTTTACAACACTTTTATATTGCTGCTACACAGCTCTTAAACAACTTCGTGAACTTAAGGCTGAATAATTTGTGCCCATTTAAGAGCTATAAGAGCTGTATACGGCCCTATACAGCCCTTATGCAGCTTTTTCGTTCAGCTTTGAGCGTGATGGGAATCCGTTATTCGGCTGATAAGCAGCTTCTTTGTGCTACCTGGGTAAGAGTCTGTCAAACAATCTCAGAAAACTGGGAGTAGATGAGAGGCTCAAATACAGCATGCAGAAGGCCGTACTTCTATCGTCCACCAGGATAGTAAGAAGGTTTTTGTCCCTGTAGCTCTGTAAGTGATCTCCCATGATTGTACTATTTCATAGAACATCATGGAAGAATCAACTCGAATAATGTTGGGGTTCTACATTTTGAATATACATAAATTTATTTTAATATTTTATGGTTTTTGTTATTTAAATTTTATTGTTAATCTTATATTGTGTTCAAATGTAGAATCTAATATTGTTTTCTATGATTTTATTTGTGCACAACTTGTAAAACTCGATAATTTTAATTTATAAATTATAATTTATTTGTTTTACAAAATATTTAAAATAATGTGACATATGTTTCGGCTGCAATGCCATAATCATACTAAAGTGCTTTATCTTGTAGGTGTGTGTTGTGTGTTGATGGTTGGGGGGAAAAAACCCAGTTCTCAGTATTGTTTTGTTGGTGTTTGTTTGTAGGGTGACTATGAGTTATTTTTGTAAGTTGTTTATTTGTTTATATTTGAAAATGTCCAATATATGTGAGTTATAAATGTTTGTCTGTTCATTAATAAGTGTTGAGTGGTGGTTGTTGATATTTTTATTAATTTCTATTTGTTCTAAAATGTTTAATCTGATTCCTTTTCTTTCTGTGTGTAATAGTGTGGGTGTGTTGGTGTCTGTTATTTTATGTTTGTGTTGAATTAGGTGTTTAGCGAATTGTGATTTGTCTAGGTGGTTATTTTTCCAATTCGATTTGTGTTCTTTGAATCTATCTTCAATGCTGCGTCCTGTTTGTCCTATATAAATACTATTACATTGGTCACAATTTAGTCTATATATTCCACTTTTTTCCTGTGTATTAGTTTTGTCCTTGGTGTTTTTAATTAATGTTCCTATGTTGTTACGTGTTTTAAATGCTGTTGTAATGTTATTTTTATTTAGTTCTTTTGCTATTTTTTCTGATATTTTTCCGTGGTAATCTATAGTTCTTTATTTTTGTGTGGGTCTGTTTCTTGTATGATAGGATATATCTGTCCAATTATTTTCTTATGTGTGTGTTTTTTGTGTAGTTGGTGTATAATTTGTTTATTGTAACCATTGTGTTCTGCTATTGTTGTTATTGTGGTAAGTTCATTAAGGTAGTTATCATTTGTCATGGGTATGTTAACAAGTCTGTGTATCATACTGTTATAAGCTGCTAGTTTGTGTATGCATGGGTGTTGTGATTTTGCGTTTATTGTTGTGTCGCAGTATGTGGGTTTCCTATATATTTTAAATTCGTGTTTATCATTGATTCTAGTGATAGTAATGTCAAGGAAATTTATACTATTGTTTTTTTCGGTTTCCATAGTGAATTCAATGTTCTTGTGTAGTTCGTTTGCTAGTTTTAAAAGTTGTTTAGTTTGTCTTTGGGATCCTCTGAAGGCTATGAGTATGTCGTCTACATATCTTTTATAATATACTATGTGTTTTTTGGCTAGTGGGGTGTTGAGTTCGATATTGTCCATGAATATGTCTGAAAGTAAGTTTGATAAAGGTAGTCCCATAGGTAAACCTTCGCGTTGGCTGTATATTGTATGGTTGTGTTGGAAATAATTTGATGTTGTGCATAATTCTATTATATCATATATCTCTCCTGCTATTATTGGATCTATTTGTTTTTCTTGTAATGTGTTTTTTATACATTGTAAACTTTCTTGCACTGGTATGTTGGTGAAGAGGTTTTTTACATCTAGCGATATGAGTTTGCAATTTTTAATGTCGATATGTTGTATTTCTTGTATTAGTTGTGTTGTGTTTTTTATTGTATGTTTCGGTGTGTATTGTGTGATGTTATGGAATTTATCATTTATGGTTCTGGATAGTTTTGCTGTTGGTGTGTTATACACCAACTACACAAAAAACACACACATAAGAAAATAATTGGACAGATATATCCTATCATACAAGAAACAGACCCACACAAAAATAAAGAACTATAGATTACCACGGAAAAATATCAGAAAAAATAGCAAAAGAACTAAATAAAAATAACATTACAACAGAATTTAAAACACGTAACAACATAGGAACATTAATTAAAAACACCAAGGACAAAACTAATACACAGGAAAAAAGTGGAATATATAGACTAAATTGTGACCAATGTAATAGTATTTATATAAGACAAACAGGACGCAGCATTGAAGATAGATTCAAAGAACACAAATCGAATTGGAAAAATAACCACCTAGACAAATCACAATTCGCTAAACACCTAATTCAACACAAACATAAAATAACAGACACCAACACACCCACACTATTACACACAGAAAGAAAAGGAATCAGATTAAACATTTTAGAACAAATAGAAATTAATAAAAATATCAACAACCACCACTCAACACTTATTAATGAACAGACAAACATTTATAACTTACCTATATTGGACATTTTCAAATATAAACAAATAAACAACTTACAAAAATAACTCATAGTCACCCTACAAACAAACACCAACAAAACAATACTGAGAACTGGGTTTTTTCCCCCCAACCATCAACACACAACACACACCTACAAGACAAAGCACTTTAGTATGATTATGGCATTGCAGCAGAAACATATGTCACATTATTTTAAATATTTTGTAAAACAAATAAATTATAATTTATAAATTAAAAATAATATTGTTTTGTTTAATAAATGAGATAATAATAATAAAAAACTTTCTGGTACAAAAAAACAACATATGAAAATGTTCAATTTAACTACACAAATAAATTTTGTGCAATGGGCGAGTTTATCGCAGAAGCGCAATTTCTTCCAACTAACCCATTTGATACATAGTAATCTTAAATAATATCAACTACATTATGTACACGAAGAAGGGTGTCAAACTCAAAGGCTAACATGGACCAAACAAACAAGGTGGGCCGTAAAAAATCAATATTCATGGTAACGTAGGTCTATTTAGAATAATTCATTATATAGGTAATAGGTAAGTTATTAATAAAATTAGTAAAAATAAAATTATTATTCGGTGCTTGTTACTACTTGCATCCATGTTGACTATATAGGTAGTTTGGTATACGAGTACACTTTAAGCAGTATGTAAGAAAGAAATAATGATAATAGTAAAGTGGCTCATCGTTACTACTCAGTACTTACAACGTACGTAGTGTATGTATAAGTGTTACTACTAAGTATTATCATTATTATTATAGTTGTAACGGTAGAACCGGTCGGGCAAGAGCATCCGTGAGAATCGGGTCTTGGCCCCACGCAATTTATGTATACCAACTGTGTCGCTGATTTGTTGATTACACAGGACAGTGTAATTAAATAAATATATTCTTTAGTGGACTGTGGAGGGGATGTTATCTAAGAGAAAAAAAGTGGTTTCCGATTCTAGATTCACTTTGTTTCGTATTTTTTCCATACACTTTTAGTTTAATTTTCTTTCGTGATGAGATCATTTTAGCCAAAAGTTGTTATGATACCAAGCGTATTTTTTAGAAACTAGTAATATAACAATATCTAACGTTACTCCAGAGGACTGGAAAAAGGCATCATCTGCCCCTATACAAGGGGAAAGACTTTAAACTTGAACGCAGGAGTTATCGGGCCATTAGCTTGTTGAGTTCAATAGGGAAACTGTATGATAGAATTGTGATCGAGAGAGTGTGGAAGTCAACTGAATGTAAGATATAGGACGCGCAAGGAGCTTTTTTGAATGGCAGAGGGTGCACCGATCAGGATCTTCTCCCTACGAATGGTCGTAGAGATGTTTCTAGGTAAAACCAGAAGCTTTGCTGTGCGTTAGTGGATTTGGAGAAAACATATGATCGTATGGACCGGGAAAAATTGCGGCGCGTGTTGTCGGAGTATGGGGTGAGCAGCTGCTTGATGCACACAATTTCTTCGTTCTACGTGGGAGGCTCCGCTTGCGGGAGGGTAAATAAATTACACTTTCTCCGAGTGGTTTGTACTCACCAAGGGAGTGAAGCAAGGCTGTGTCATGTCTCCGTGGCTGTTCAACCTATTCTTCGACTACTATAATCATTTACGATAATCATATAAATAATTGTAAAAAAATCTTGAATAAGTTAATACATATGGCGTTGGATGTCTTATTAGTGAAGTTAAAAATTTTGGAACAAGTTGAATTTTCTACAATTTGTTAATATATTGATTGAATGTCTAATAAACTATAATTTAATTTCGCATTAGTATTTTGTAATACAAGAAGAACATGCTATGAGATCAATAGCACGGGATGACCTATATGTTATGTATGTTTGATTGGGAAATGTACAATTGTACATATGTGTGACTTAACAAACTGCAGTAGGTATATAGTAATTACACAATATATCACAAAACAGTAGTGTGTACCTATATAGATTGATGGATGATACTTTATTTCCAAGATATAAAAAATAACATAAGTGAATAAGCTATCTACAGTTATTCCTAAAAATATTGATGGAAAGTTAAATTTGATATTTGCCACTAAAACTGTTCAATGAAATGAAATGGAAAGACATGTGTGTGTAATCAATATAAACAATATTATGCTTTATGTAGTTCGATATAAGAAACAATTTATTAAACGTAAATATTTATTAAATTTGTTTGATTTTATTGGCACTGACAATGCGGTAATCACGAAACATTTTTAAAATATTTAGTTGTAGTTATTATGTACTACACCACGTAATGGTTTCGACGCTCAGATGCGTCAATTGACGAGTGTCTAACTAAAACTAAGCAAGTACTTTAACTATTTATAAATAATGACTAATTAGTTAGGGAAGGGTGGGGGCATTAGAGTGGGAAAGAGATGAAGAGTTTTTATTTACGGGAAACGTAGTTAATCAGGGTGATTTGAAACATGGTTCATAAGGGTGAAACCACCCTTATTAACTATGTTTCCTGTAAATAAAAACTCTCCATCTCTTTCCCACTACAAAAATAAAAACTAATAAAATGATAAGCTGACTTAAAAACATAATAAAAGGTTTGTATGGCGTTACAAATATAATTTATTCTCAAGAAGTTTTGCTTTGTTAATCGATTTGGATTTAATGATTTTCATAGCATGCCTTTATTTACTAAAACCTGTCGCATGTTATGAAACGAAATACCGATAAATCATTATTTTTTGTTATATTAAATACCTACTTGTTCGTAAGTGAAAAGTTTTGATTTTGTTCAATGAACCCTATGCGTCCTATGACTTATCAGCAATACTCACACTTTATATACCTACATTTTCGGTCATTTACCTAATTACAATTTCAAAATTTATAACATCAATTCATAAAAGTTGATATTATAAATAGTATGTATAATGTAGATATTCTGAATAACCTTCTGTTTGTATTTGAAATACACAGAAATTGTTAAAATTGATACATATTATTTTGTTATAATAAGTTTTACAACGTACGAGTGATTTTCTTAAATTTATTTATTTGTATTTGATTTTTTTTAGACAATTTTAAGAGTTACTTTGTTTTTTTGGAATATTTTGTGTTATATAGGTAATATGAATTACCCGAAATAAAGACATTAAATGTTGTTTTTTGTTAATTTACAGAAAAACACAGTTTTCTTTATTTCATCGTCTTTATCACAAGAAGAATTAATAAATACCATTATATACATATTATGTGGGGCAATACATTGTCATCAAGTAAGTACGTATATAAAAATTGTAGTTTTGTAACATAACACGGAAGACACAACGCAGTCTATCCAAAGTCACAAATATCGTGACATATAGCAGCGGTTGTAATAAAATATAAATAAATAAATAAAACTATATTGGCATCAATATATACAGTGTAAAAGTTTTTGTTCCTAGAAATTACCAATAGGCGGGCTTATCGCAAATGCGATTTCTTCCAGCCAACCCGGAAAAATATACCTACAACTTTTTCGGTGGATTAGTCTCACCAAGACAATATTGTAACCATGTACCATTTATAATACTGCATAACGCCTCTATTATATGAACCGTGACACGCTGTCAGCGAAATCAATCGGACACAGACAAATTTCTCTCACGAGTTCAAACGAAGACTACGTCAAGAAAATATGAAATGGAGAAATTTTGATTCGCGCTTTTATAATATTGAAAAATTTAATATAAAAAAATACATCGCTACAATAAAAGCATAATAATCACAATGGATAATATCTAACTAAAGTAGGTATATGTATACAGTCGAAATCACATTTGATGAATGAAATTATTTCATAATAAAAGTATATCTACATTTTACATAACTTTATGGTACTTATATTGAATTATTGATGTTACGTGGAATTGTGTAGGTATCTCATGCATAATTACTTATGTGCATAATAATAATAAAAATCTTTATTGCACAAAAATAGCATACAATAGAAAAATAAACATGACATTATTATTGCTCAACTTTTGTCCAATGGGCGAGTTTATCGCAGAAGCGCGATATCTTCCAACTAACCCGTTATATGTACATATATGTGTGGGTGTGTGTGTAAAGTATTTTTATTATATTAGGTTCTTGCTGAAAACCGTACCAGGAATAAGTATGTTTTCGTTCGTTCTAAGAGATGCACAGTTTTTGGACAATAGCACTACTCGTATTTCGGCGAGATTCAATTTAATAACTTGCCATTGAATATAAAAAAAAGACTCGAACAGCCGATGAGCTCAAAAATAATAAAAAAAGCATTTTAAGCCGAGTAGGTCTTGATAGCAGTTACAGCGATAGTGTGCAAAACTTATAGAAATTTAAAATATTTCAAAACTCCTCGATTTTCTTAAAAAATATTTTCATGCAGCACCTTTTTTTACAATGTACAAGGTAAGTATCTGGTACTTATACCGAATATCCGATACTTTATTACCAAAAAAATATACGCAAAAATTCGCATTTTTTTTGCGAATAGGAATGCGAATACTTTGAAATTTGCCAATACGAATATTCGTTACGTCACTAATTATAACAGAAAGTGTAGATAATGTAATACTGCAAAAATAATCTTACAATTTGATAACTTTATTAATTTTTTAATGGTATATTAAATTTCACATATTTAAACAATCACATTGTCGGCCACAATTTCTATTCCACCATTTTATTGTCACGTAGTTATTGTATATATCTACCTACATATATAGATAGAATATCTATGAACTGTATCTGTACCACGACTCCAATAGTTGTATCTTATCTTCATGGCAATACCGTGAGACATCATTGCAGATGAAAATAGGTGGGTAGGTACCTATATAAAACTCTATTGTTTATTTATAAAACTTTTTAAAACGTTTGCACGGGTTTGTTAATATTGTTGACAAACCGTTCAATTAAATATATTTTTAAATTTGACGAAAGTAGTTTATTATTATCATGAAAATATTAATAAATTTATTTGAGAATGAATAATCTACCTACTTCAGGTTTTGATAATTTGAGTCTTGAGAGAGAGCTATATAAAAAAAACGTAATTTTAAAATAATAGTCAATGTTACTATTGCGGAATAACTGGACCTGTGATAACTATTTATTGCGACAGTTATAAAAAGACCTCTTCGTCATACAAAGCAACGTCATGAGATGTTATTGTCATAGCGGATATAAGATTATTTAGTACGACTCAGTGACAGCGCTATTAGAAATAATAATAAGAATGTCTGCTGTACATACATATTATGTACATTATACAAAATATAATCATATAACTACAACACTACATAGTACAATATAATATTGAGGTTAAATTGTTATTAAGTCAGGTATAAAAAAAATCTTAGTGTTCACAATAATGATAATCTCGCCACTGCATATCGTCCTAGTTTTTTTTTTAATTTTATATTGTTTTGTTAACACTGTTATATAATGATGATGTGCAAAAAGAATAAATAAATAAATGAAATCCACACATAAATATTCGTTCGTATATAAGTACAAGTATTTGTCATGAATGAAATCCATAATTAGTAGAAAACTGAATTTTTCGCGTTTTAGAAAATAGCACCGAAATTGACTACGACATTTTCGCGATTTCTTGAAAATATTACGTACGCTATTATCTAACTAAATAAGGTTTATTCAATACGAGGTAGAAGACTCCATTGGTACACAAGATAAATGATGACTCCTAAAACACACCCTTGCATGGGTTCCCACAAAAAGTTCGTTTTTAAAAGTAAATTGTTTGCTTAAATATAATTTATTTCTGAGACTTAACGCTGCCGGAATAGTGTAATGTAGTCTTATGGGGTAGCAGTAATTTAGAAACTCTTGAGGGCAGACATTTTTATTGTTATGTAGGTACGTAGCCCTACAGTTTAACGGTTACTTTTGCGTATCCTTCATGGATTGAATTTTGACATACTTATAATCGTTTTTTTATAACATATCCTTTTATCGCCAAATTTTCAAACAATACCAATGTCACCTGCCTCTTTACTCAATTCTCTAAATTATGTTTTTTTTTTAGTTTTACTGTATTTATTTATAAAAGTAGTGACCTGATTTCGACAAATGAAGTCATTGTCAAACTAAATTTACTACATGCCGTGTTGTTATGTTAATAAAATCTTATTATTTTATTTATCAGACAATTTTTTTATTCTTATTATTTTATTTATCAATCTAGCAAAACAGTTATTTGACATAATTACATATATTATGAAATAGTACATTATATCAATATTTGATCAATGAAGTATGCGGATATTACAAGTATATTAGTGTGCTTACAAATCTATAAAAAAGAAAAAAAAAACATGAAATGAGCTTATCAAATTCGTTCAACAAAACATTAATCGCTCATTTTCATATTTCACAGCATTCGTATAATTCTTCGAACCTAAAAGTTTCACGCTCGTTCCACCATCTTTTAGTTACAGAATCCCATACGAAACCTAGAACCCTGACTCGTTTACAAAAGTGAGGCAAAAAATCTATGAACTTTTAACAGAATGGCTGGCAAAAGCGTGTGGTGTAACATACACTTTATGAACTCTTTCTCACATTTTTGTAAAATATATTATTTTTACATTTATATAAACGTAATTGGACATTTTTTGAAGTTCTTGTCAACGTTTTTCGATTTACCACACTTATTTTTGCCAACCGTTCTATCAAAAGTGGCGAAAAATTATGCCTCACTGTATTGCAATGAAAATACATACGAGTGCTCTATCTAGGTATTATAAATACAAATCTATGCTTTTAGTTAGCGCCATTTTATTTTTATAAAACGGTCCAAGTGCACTTGGATGAATAGAGTTTCGTCCTAGTTGACTTAGATGGCGGCTACTTGTACAAGTACACTTGGATCATCTGTTTACACTGTCCAAGTAGCATCCAAGTAATCATCTAAGTATATTTGTACAAGTGTACTTTGATAGCGTAAACCCGGTTTTAGTTGGACAGTAATGTCGCGTTGTGTCGTTTAATTTATACATTTCTTGTTAGTTTATTATACATACATACATCTTCTTCCCCTTGTCCTAGTTGGGTCGAGGGCCCATTGCGCCTAGATACCTCCTCCAGAGACCCCTGAGTTTATTATTATTAATTGGTTACGGCAATCCACCCGATTCGAGTGATTTGTGCCACTGACAAAACAAAAAAAGTTAATCACATAGACAAAGTAACAGAATTTATATGATTTCGATATAAACATAAGTTCGATATAAACTTGTCTGAAAGAAAGGGCGAGAGGAAACGCGGGCGTCCGAGAACCACGTGGCTTCTCAAGGACGGCAGCGTGTCGAGTTAGAGGAACCGACGTGCGTGTATGAGAAACTGAATGAATGTGGAGGAAGCGAAGGAAGTGTGTAAAGATAGATCTGTTTGGCGTTCCGTTCTCTCTGCCTACCCCACTTGGGATACGGCGTGAGGGTATAGTATAGTATAGTATAGTACAGTGTTTCGTTAGCGCAAAAATATATAGGTTAAATAAAAAAATACATCATTCATTAATAGAATCGATTCTTGTTAGTTTAACCTCATACTTTTTCAAACTGGAAATTATTAAGATAAGATTAGACACAGAAGATGTTTTGATACTGATACTATAGATTTATCTATAGTAGTTTTGCCTATAATAAAATGGCGGACTTAGGGAACATGCATGTGAGGAATATGAATAAATAAAAGCACGCTGATCACGAATAATAAGAAACGATAAAATAAAACTTTATACATTATTTTCATTTACAAAATCGTTTTTTTCCGTAAAAATTTTAAACGCCATGTCATTGAGTTAGCCCTTTATGACGTCGTTAGGCAGTAAGTTGTATTGGCACGCATTTGACTCGTAGTATTGTCTATACCGTCTGATGACGTCACACGCCTATCCGTCATGGGTGGACCTTCACAAGGTGACCATGACAGGTGTGCGACGTAGTATTGTCTATACCGTCTGATGACGTCACACGCCTATCCGTCATGGGTGGACTTTCACAAGGTGACCATGACAGGTGTGCGACGTAGTATTGTCTATACCGTCTGATGACGTCACACGCCTATCCGTCATGGGTGGACTTTCACAAGGTGACCATGACAGGTGTGCGACGTAGTATTGTCTATACCGTCTGATGACGTCACACGCCTATCCGTCATGGGTGGACTTTCACAAGGTGACCATGACAGGTGTGCGACGTAGTATTGTCTATACCGTCTGATGACGTCACACGTCTATCTGTCATGGGTGGACTTTCACAAGGTGACCATGACAGGTGTGCGACGTAGTATTGTCTATACCGTCTGATGACGTCACACGTCTATCTGTCATGGGTGGACTTTCACAAGGTGACCATGACAGGTGTGCGACGTAGTATTGTCTATACCGTCTGATGACGTCACACGCCTATCCGTCATGGGTGGACTTTCACAAGGTGACCATGACAGGTGTGCGACGTAGTATTGTCTATACCGTATGATGACTTCACACGCCTATCCGTCATGGGTGGACTTTCACAAGGTGACCATGACAGGTGTGCGACGTAGTATTGTCTATACCGTCTGATGACGTCACACGTCTATCTGTCATGGGTGGACTTTCACAAGGTGACCATGACAGGTGTGCGACGTAGTATTGTCTATACCGTCTGATGACGTCACACGCCTATCCGTCATGGGTGGACTTTCACAAGGTGACCATGACAGGTGTGCGACGTAGTATTGTCTATACCGTCTGATGACGTCACACGCCTATCCGTCATGGGTGGACCTTCACAAGGTGACCATGACAGGTGTGCGACGAATTATAAAGTGCAAACATTGCTTTTTGAAATGATGACAAAGCCTAAAAATGCACATTTAAAAATATAAAAACCACCATAATTTTTCTTATTTTCTGTTTATTTTTAGAGCTGAAATTTACTTTTGTGAAAGTTCCTCACTAACGAATACCGCCCAAATTCTATATCAATTATAATAAGTCATTACTAATCAATATATTTAATTTTTTTCAGAATTGTACATCTGGCTTTCATAATGGAGACTTGGCTGGTTGACGTCAAAAAAGTGAGGATACCAAGACCGAAGTTTGGCTCAAAATATCCCTCAGAACCACCCAAAGATTATTACGATGAAGACGAGGAGTTAAAGAAGAAAATAGCGGCAGATAAGGACATCATGAAGGCAACAGAGGATATTAGAAGAACGTTACAGGAGAAATTGTGATAGGATATAGGTAATTAATAGGAATTATACGATGGGAGATATCTAATATGAAACGAGTAATGTAAGAATAAAATAATCAATTTAATATTCTCCCAGATGTATGTACCAGGTACCTACATAGGATAATAATTATCATAAATTTAATCAGATTTTACATTTATTATGTAGGTTGTACAATATACAGAATATAATATGTACATACGAGTATTACATACATATTTACCTACTACCTTCATGTAATGCATATAATTTATGTACGTTCAGTTAAGATAAATTATACTTAAATACATGCACATTTTGTTAATTTTAGGGAATTGTTTCTGTATTCAGTATTCTGTTGGCTACTCAAAATATTATTAAATATTGAAAGATATTTACTAAATTGCAATAAGATGTGAGTGAGTATTGGGCTGTAATTTTAGAGAATTGTTTCTGCATTCAGTTTTCTGTTGACAACTCAAAATATTATTAAATATTGGAAGATATTTACTGAATTGCAATAAAATGCGGGTATTGTAATTTTAGGGAATTGTTTCTGCATTCAGTTTTCTGTTGACAACTCGAAAATATTGAAATATTATTAATTATTATTAAATATTGAGGCAATAAAAAATTATATTGAAAATGAAACGGTGTTTTTTTTGTAATTGATTACATTAAAAAATAATAATGAATTTTCACAGTATCAACACAAATACATTATAAATATCAAATATTGAAAGATATTTAGTGTTTAGTGTGTAGATATTTATTAATAAGATGCGAGTATTGGGTTGTAATTTTTACAATCTTTCCAAAGTCATATTTAATTTTAAGGAATGTTTAGTAATCAATTCTTAATAAAGTTGATGTAAATCAACTGTAAAATTTATATTTCCAAACTTACATTTTATTGAATGTACATTTATTACAACAAATTTAGGGAAATACATATCCTTTAATCAAATAATTTATATCGATGTATTTATTTCAGCTGTGAGAAAAATATTTAGAAGATAATATTTTTTTTTTATTTATAAATTACTTTCAAAAATAATTTTCTTAAGTTTTAAATGTTTTTTTTTTAAATAGTTAGGTATATAATACTCTTTCACAAATTGGAACAAACCAATACGTACTATAAATTGATATAGGTGCAGATGAATATTATTCACGGAGACACGTTTCAGGATTTAGCACATCCAAGCTTTCCATTTATTTCCTAGGAGTTATTAAGATGATTTGTTATTGATATAAATTAATTCACTTAAAGTTATTTCATTATTGCTCCACGTTAAATGTCAATCAGGTTTTTTTCTAATAATTGGATGAAGACGTACAGTAATTAGTTTGAGTTAAGTCACTTAAAAGAGTTTTCATAATAATGTAAAACTACAATTTGCTATTTTTACTTTGTTAAAATCATTGAACTACTAAAGATAAACAATCTTTTATATAATATATACCTATTATTTCGTCAATCATACAACAGCTGTTAATGTTGGCTCAACACAAAATATCGGCGACCCCAGTTTAAGCTTGGTGTAACTTGAATATATTGCTGCAATTGGGTATCCAGGTAATATGATTGATAACATTTTATGCTTAACTTTGGGATACTACAAAACAATAGTTACAATACAATACAACAATGTGCCTGGATATGTAGGATTGTAGATATGCATATATGTGTAATATAAACATGAGGAGTATAACTCACCGAGTTGTCATCATAGTTGGATGTGTGAAGTGCTGCTGTACTGCCCTCCCTGGAGTCTCCTGGTGATGAATGTCTTCTGGACCGAGTTCCTTCCCCTTCATCGCTGCAGTAGTCCTTTATAACAATAATTACACGTCATCCGCAAATAAAACACATATACTAATACTTTTATTTGTATAGCTTTATACAATAGTGTCGTTGCACATTTGAAATCTTCAATGTGGCTAATTTTCAACCATCAATTTAAAGTTTGATGATAAATGAGTTCGTCGGTAGCCTGGAGGTAGAGTCTCGGCCTTGTGAACATGGGGTCCGTGGTTCGATACCAGGTGCCGGCAAACTCCCCTTTCACGACACAAGCTTTTAGTAGCTTACTGTGAAAGGTGTATAAGGTTGTATTTGGGTTTATAACAAAAACCCAGATATATCTTTCTTAAAAAAAAATTACTCTACCTATATTATTATTTCATCTGATTGCATAAATAACTGTATCCTTCACATATAATATTAAAAGTATAAAAGATAACATGTAGTAAAATATGTAGTTTCAGATATTCGTACAATTTACCTACTTACATAATTAACACATTTTCATCACATACGATGTGATGTTAAACGTGAAGCGGATATATGTATGTACATATTTTGTATTGCAAGAAAAATTTAATGATAAATATTGACATAAAACCTTCAATATGACGTAAATATATAAATAGAGCGGCAACGAAAGATAATTGCGAATATAATATCTAAAATGTTGTTACCTCTGATTTGTTAATGTTTCATTATGAATAGTATAAAATATAAAATAATATAACACACTTTTTTGGATTGGATAAGGAACAACAAAATATAAGAAAATATAAAATAAACATATCCACACCGCATATTGGCTTATAAAATATAAAATAATATCCACACTGCATATTGGCTTATAAAATTTTCATACATATTTTTTTTAACAAATATTTGACCACACGACGTTTTTATTATAGTACTATGACCTATTGTTACACTAAATTTGTTTAGCATGCTTTAACCACAGTGGCCAAGATCACTCGTAAACGAGTTTTTGCCTTTTTAATTTTAAACTAGAAATAAATAATGACCTTGTTATTTTATTAAATTGGTTTGTACATCTAGTAAACTGCATAAGTATGTATAGTGAAATTGTAATTAGAGGAAAATGTTAATATCCATTTTTGGTTGAACAATGGGAATGCATAGCATAAAAAAATTTACTCGTTGGGAAGAACTATTAAAATAAAGAGATCAAGATTTGAAGACAAAACAATTCAAAACTGGAACAAGTTGAAAATTTTTCATTGTGTAATTTTATCGTAACTTTGACGAAATTTTGTTGAGATAGTTTTCTATTTTTGGTACAATTATGATTTTTTCCAACAAATATCAAACAATGGATTAACGAGTTGCTAGGTTCTTGACAAAATAGAATAAATTAGGTAAAACTGAGCTGAAATGTTATACCTAAAATAAAATAATTAAAAAAAATATGTTGAATCGCCACACGTATCTACTTCTTATTTCTAAATATTAATGTTACGAATCAAATATTCTTACTAAATTGAATTTTCTTTTAAAGTGAGTGTGAGGAGAGTGCATATGATCGATTTCATATTATTGAGATTATTTGGCAGAGAAGTATCAGCCATACCTACTGCCCGCCTGATATTGGAAAGAAATGTTATTTTTATTAATACGAGATTCTAGAAAAACATTTGGATCTTCGTTGTCACAAAGCCTGAGAATCTTATCAAAATATAATATGGATTCATGTAATAATAAAATATAATATGGATTCATGTAATAATAAAATGCTACACCAAATCCCTTCTTCAAAATAATGATATTGTAGCAAAGTAAATAATACTTTATGCTGAAGCTTCAGACAAATAACAGTATTGCCAGCAAATATTACGTCGTATTATTTGTTAGCGAGGCGATATTATTATACCAATATTAGGTATACCTACCTATCATATACAGTATAGGTACTCGTATTTATTGGATGTTACTTTTTCTCTTACAATACACACTAACATATACATATAATAACTTATTTACTTTAATGGTAGTGAATATTTATCCTACAGCCATGTATACCTATAATAAACACGTTACTACAAAGATAATTAATAAGGTAGATATATAATATATAGTAGGTATATAATTATTATGTTTATATAATATAAAATAATGGATGATACGATTCTAAAACTTGTTAAGGAGTTGAAATAGGTATAGTATATAGATGATAGATGTTAGCTACCGAGGAATAAAATGAATGCATAAAATGTGCTAATTTTAATATAGTATAAGTAAGTGTAATTAATATAGCTGGAGTAAGTTAGTACATTATACAGCAATGAAGTGTGAGTGGGATATAGGAGAGTGTACTGCAAAGTCTCAAAAATAGTTATGAAATAATGTGTGTGTGGAGAAAGTCCAATGTGGAGAAATCAAAGCGCTATAATATATTGAAGACAAGAGATGATAGAAAAACAAGTACGGAGATTGAGTAAATACTAATACAATGTAGGTAAGTTGCTGCAATGTTAGTAATCTGTGTTAAAAGCTCATTATCAGGAGTGCATAAGTGTCTTGAGGATACTATGTTCACCTGTCCTTGCTGGAGATCCATGTCGTTGACGGTAGGAGGAAGTGGTGGTCCGGAGACAGGGGCGGGAGGAGGAGCCCTCCCTTGCCCTCCTACAGCACCCCTAGCTGCGCTACCCCTATACCCAGTACAACCATAAAAATATGTTACATACACTCACTTTCAATAGCCTTACATAATCATTTATTGAAACCAAATATCTTATACATACAGATGCATTAATTATACTACAGGCTTAAGTGTCTTGTTTATTTATTTCAATTTATATATCCTCTTTAGAAGTCATATCTTCATAATTCAACGTGTTAATGCTATGAAATAAATGGTCATTGTCAGATTAATTTCTATACCTATGCCAGAACTTTTATTCTATAATGAGATATAATATCTGATTATCTTATCTTCTTTTCTTGCAATAATGATAATGAATTGATTGTGAGCACCGACAGTAACAATCGTAGTCGTCATCCAGTAGAATAATTCCAATTGTTCAATAAATGAGTTCACCATGACATAGCATGGATTATTTAACCCGTACGATGTGTAATGAAGGTTGTTATACTACAACTAATCCAGTTGTATAACCGCTCACCTGCCAGAGTGCTCCTGAACTGGTAGACCAAGACCAGAATCTTCACTGGGTGAACGAGCTTCAACAGGTGCAGGTGGTAGACTCTCTGCCTCAGTACAATCCTGAGCAATATTCCAACACAACATAAGGTGCGGTAGTCAAATAACAGTTTCATCTTGGATTAATAATAATTGTACGAAAGAACAGATTCACAGCTCCACAATACTTACGACACTTACTGTACGGTTATATTGTCAAAATCTCCCAAGTAATAAAAATATAATTAAATCCTACTAGTAATTGCTTTCACTGTACATCGTGTGTAGTAATATACCTACTAGTGTATATGTAATACGAGTATACTTAGTCAAATACAGTACATCTTAATATTTCTATGAGTGTAAAACAACATAACGTGGTATATGTACATAATTATTTCTTTGTTAATATCTAGTACCGGAAATGGAACATGCATCGACTAAAGTGGAGGATAAAATATTATTGTGTTCCTTAAGTTAGCGTATAAAAGTCTTATATAAGAGCCTCATAATTGGTAACATAAATCGCAATAGAAAATGTTTGATGGAAGAGCTTTTACCTACATTAATTACAATACATATATATGTATATACCTAGTCGGTATTGTAAATAATATAATAGAGTAAATAATATTTGTTCGAAAATGGTTGAAAACTTTCATAAAATAATAAAGTAGAACACCTATTTGAAATGTGTAATCGTACTACTAAAGAACTTTAAGATCTAGTAGGCCAAATATTTTCGTATTAACGACCTATAAAGATTTTTAAATATGAAATAATGAATTTTCGGTGGCTTGTATAAAGTATTTGTATTGCAAAATTTTAAATAATATTATGAAATTTGTTAATTAGTCATAAAGTTACTGGAGCAATGATTTTGTAAAGCTCTAAGAAGTTTGTCGATTTATTGCATTGCTAAAAATAGATATGTTAATAATAATAAAAAAATCACGATGTCTTAAGTATTTTTATAGGTAACTATTCCAAAAAACCTATTGTCAGAAATATTATAAAAAAGTCAGTGAAAGAAATAATATTCAACAATAGAAAGATTTATAAGAAAATAAAGAAACAATATTTCTACAGCAGCTTAATCTCTATTTATAATGGTTTACTTATGAAATATTTTGCGTAATCCAATCTAATAAATCATGAAAAATTTACTTGCACAGATCTACTGAAGGAAATGGAGTAAAGAATTAAGTTTTTAAAACTAGAAATAACCTACAGCGTTATGATTTTCAATAATAAATATAATCTTATTTCTACATGCCAAATATTAAAAGAATATAGGTACCTACCTACTACTTTATATGCATACGAGTATAATGATTTATCACTTAACAAATGCATTGATGTTTAGATAAACACATTTAAATAATATCTGAATATGCAATGAAAAACTACCTAGTAATAAAAAAATGCAGCAAATTGAAATGCACAAAATTAATAAGCGGTATTCTTTATAAGAGTATTTGAAAAATACCAGTTATAATAAAAAAATTAAATCACGTAAAAAGGTAAAACATATGAAATATAAGTATCTTTTATATTATTTAAGTAACTGCCATTAAACTTATCAAAAATAGGTAACTTTTGCATTAGACTTCTCACATACCAATTTTTCTTAGCACTAATAAACTGATGTATATCAGACTTATGTACCTATATATACTATAATAGTCCACATTTCTTGAATGTCATTAGTATGATTGTGTTTTAATATAAATAATGATGTTTGGCATGGAATCATCACCAGATATCAAAAATTGGCAGTTTTATTTTTTTGGTGGCCGAATTTCTAAATTGTGTTCGTCTACGAATGAAAACTTTGTTTAAATGTTATTTTATTTAAAAAGTATTATATACCTACTTTATTTGAATATTATAACCAGATAATATTAATATTTTAATTTACGCCTAGTAGGTACCTACTTTATTTGAATATTATAACCAGATAACATTAATTCGTGTTCGTGTACTTGGGCAGCAGAACCAGAATGGACGCTCCAAATTGGAAATTATGAGCAGAAGAGTTCGTCGGTAGCCTGGAGGTAGAGTCTCAGCCTCGTGAACATGGGGTCCGTGGTTGCTCGTTGCAGACCAATCCAATGGATTGTAAGTCATCATAATGATACAACTTTAATATTTTATATTACGCCTAATACTTAAGAATATTATAGTTGGATAATAATATTGTGTTATTAAAAATAAACTTTCTTTCGCTTTTTACTATTGACAACAAAATTTTCATATTTGCAACGATTTCTCGATATTCACACAAGTGTGTGACTACTTGTATGACAAATAATAGTTGCTCAAACTTTTAAAGGTTTGTGCCTTTACATTGTGAAAAATATACCTACTGCAGAATATCAACAAGACTAACTATAAAGTTGATATTTTCTACCGGTGAAGTTTATGTCAAATAAATTAATAAATAAATAAAATTATTTCAAATTAAGTGTTATATTTATAAATAAGACTGATTATATTTCGTCAAGATATCTTGACTTGATATTGAAAAAACACGGTCGATTTATATAATTATCAGTTTTGTTGCATTATCCATTTTTCAGAATTGTTATATTTGTTATAGTGCTTTAAATTAAGCAAGTTGTTTGTGGTGAACAATATTGTAGTAAGGAAACTTATTGAAAATGCCAGCTTACATTATTATCTACCAACTTTCAAAATAAAATTAATGTTAATTGCTATTTACATGTAAAAGCAATCCGTAATAAGAAGTACATAGGAAATATTAGAAAGAGAACAAAAGGAGATATTGAATAATAATAAACAGTTTTTTTAAAGTAGATAGGTACCCATTATAGATAATTATTATTGGAACTAAAATGCGATAGAAAGAAAGCAAGTATCGTGTGGGTGATATCAATCATCAAACATCCTTACCTACAGATTTTATTTCTTTATAAATATTCATTTTGTTAAATTATTATAGAGGCTTATGACTCATTCCAAGATTATTTTGAAAAAATTAGCAGATTCCCATAAAACTTTCAATCACAAATTTAAGATTTATTCTTTAGTATACAAGAATCTCATTATTTTATACAATTTTTTATGAAATAAAATCAACATTCAGCAGGGTTACTCTTGACAAAACTAAACACGATCTTAATCTAGTCTTGATCTTGATCATACGACGCACGAAGGGACTATGGTCAAAAACACCGCGCTACCGCTAACGCGCGATCGGTTTGCGTGTATTTTTGGCCAATAGTCACTTCGTGCGTCGTATGATTAAGGTCAAGACTAGATTAAGATCGTGTTTAGTTTTGTCAAGAGTAACCTTGCAGAGTTTATCGCAAAGACGTAATTTCTTCCCACTTTACATGTAAAAGTAAATATAGGTAAGCAACTTGATAGATTTGAGATAAAGCATAATATAGATAACACGTACATAATATCACTATTGAATACTTTTAGTTATGTAAATAAATTAGTCATATATGTAGATGGAAATATATAATATAAATAGGTAGCTCGTATTCAATTCTTATAGGTTCTTATAGGTACCTACTTATGATTGGCAATAATGCGTCTCGTTTTAATAAAGGTACATAAAAATATCAATAAGCTTCAATTTGCAGTGTGTTGTGAATTGCGGTACAAAATCAGTGAAAGAAAAAATATAAAAACAAAATATACAGAAAAAATGCATTTAAATCAAACATATGCAAGGTGGTAAAATGGTAAGTACCTACCTACGTAATATTATTACGGTGAGGTAATTGCTTTAAGGTGACGTGATAAAAGACGATTTGATATTGTGTAGGTACAACATAGTGGGTAAGTATATTAGGTAGGTACTCAATACATGTACATAAATAAACACATGTAATTGTGTGGTGCAAATAAAAATTGTAGTTAACATCAACATATAATATTATACTAACTTTCAAAGTTTAAACATTTTTATGTGAACGTGTTTCTTAAAAATCACTTAATAACTTATCTAGTAGACACTAGATCCAAAAACTTGAATATACCTACCTATGTTCTCACTATTGTCACTACTGTAGTAAAGAAGATAATTCCATTCCTTGTTTAACATAACTATGTATGTTATGGTTGTTTCATAAATAAACTAGGTACAGGTACGTTGATTCGATTCACAGATTATTTCGATTATCAGCATATAAATCACGTAGTTACCTACTTACATGACTGTAATACTTGGTCCTTTACTATAGGTAGATATTTGTCAGGATTTAGATAATATTCATTTGTTTTTTCGTTTCACACATTTGTAATAAATAGTAGCTGTAAATAATATTATGAAGTGACGAGACATGACATGACTGGGATGGTTATAAGTAGTGATGTGAGAAGATAAAATTCTCCAAGGAAATTCCTCGAGAACGAGAAATTTCTCCTTTGATGGAAGAGAAATTTCTCTCCATAATTTTTCTTAGTGGTATTATGATCTGCAGTGATCCAAAAATTTGTGGGGCTGATTAAGGCCCAAATCAGAGGTATTAACATTTTTTTCCATGTACGTACCTCCAATTTTTTTTTAACTTAAATATGGGCATGTGGGGTGTCAAACATTAAGATTTTTCATCAGTTATTAGCACTTTTTTCTATGTAGGTACCTAACATTTTTTTTTTGTTTCCATAATTAATTGTAGCCATATTGGTGATAAATTGTTTCAACATTTGTAAATTGTTATTGATTTATTGAATAAAGTATTTATTCAATAAAGTATTTATAATTATTATTATACTGTTAAATAAAAAATAAAAAAAATCTCCGAAAATTCTCTACTTCGAGAAATTTAACGAGAAATTTCTCGGCAAATTTCTCGAAAAATTATTTTTTGAGAATTCCACAACACTAGTTATAAGGCAGGGTAAGGTAAGGCAATGAGTAGACGTATACGTATATGTATGTATGTATATATATATGATAGAAAGCATAACTTACCGTAGCCTGGAGGTCATGCATGGTGGATGACATCATCATATGGTGGTGATGATGATGATAGTGATTATTCTCCATGACTCCTTTTCTCTGTTCACCGGGTAGTTGTGGTAGTGGTAGAGGTGGTTGGTAATATATTGGGTAAGTGAATTGTTAAAAAGCGCATTCAGTTTATAATCAAAATATATATAAGTACTTACTTAAATTACTATATTATAATTCACTATGTAATAAATTATTATTAAAATACGTGAAAAAGGTATAACAAACATCCAATTCACATGCGTGTATCTATAATATGTATATCTGGGTATAATATACAATATCTGGCTAGTGGGTATACTGCTCAGAAGTGTAGAGTAAAGTAACTACTCTATTAGGTGTTGATAATAATAATATTATTATTATCATCAAGGCCATACATAATACAATAATGTAAGTAGCCACCATAATTTCTGGGATGTTAGATACGTACGTAGGTACCTACTACTTACTAGGTTAATAATAAATTGAATATTATTATCTCATAAGTTATATAAGTTAAATAAAATGTATATTGCCTTTGTTATACCTTGTAAGAGAATTATAAAAATGCGTACAAAGCGATGATGTTTTCAGTGCTCTAGTTAATGTAGTAGGTAATATAATAATAATAATAAATTTATAGTTTCACAACTTGAAACCAAGAAAAATAAAATAATAACTTCCACTATAAATTATTTATCAATTGAAATAGATAGGTAATTAATCAATCGTGCAGTTAACTTTATAGAACTTTTGTATTGAATAATATATTCTATCTACGTTCAAATCAAGAAAAATAAAAGCATAGATGATTTCAAATTATCAATTCGAGAGTATAAATACCTCATGCTATAGCAGGTATCTACTGTAAGCCAAAATCGCTATTACCTATTAAATTCCATTTAGGTATATCATATTTACATTATAGAATTCACAAAAAGCTTTAAATTATAACATAATAATAATATTCTATATAATAGTAACTCATCATACACTCGGATAATGTGCCTAATCTTAAACAATCTATTCGTAGATAATAAAATAAATTGAAATAATTAAAAACAAACGAAATAAAACAAATGTTCTATTCTACTATTCTATTAATTTACGAAAAAGACGTATTTTGTCTTGGTAGGACATTGTTAATCTAATTTTAAAATACAAATATTTATAATAATTTGTATTTTAAATTCAGATTGACAATGTCCTACCGAGACAAAAGACGTTTCTCTCGTAAATAAATCGAATAGTAGAATAGAACATTTGTTTTATCTAGTTTGCTGTGGAATTCTACTACCTAAACACCGACACAGTGAATACATTAAAAACAGACCTGCTGAACTGTTTTTTATAAAGTAGGTATTCTGATTATGTTCAGTGTGAAAAGATTTGAATCTATATCAAAAAAATTAAAACAATTTGTAAGAAAGAACACGTGAATCTTTTCAACTTACCCGCACATGATGGTCCATTACAAAATCTCTTCTATACACTAATTCATCAAATCTTGTCCTATCGTCCATGGCAATTACTTCTCTTAGTTCCGTCATTAGAGTAAACTTTAAAACATAATATGATATTAATATAAGTTATTTACCTCAATACGATATTGGAAATAATTGAAATTAATCTGTAACTAGTTAGTAGAAGTGAATGCATAGTCTATCTAAGAATTTATCTTACTTTTTCAGGTGTATTTAGAAGCTCTAGTAAGACTGTCACAAAGGCTTCTACGGTCATCTGCCTACCGGTGTACTCATCCATGTAATACATCAGGGTAGGAAACTCACTGTTGGGCAATAGAGAGCGTGCCTTCTCCTCCACCATTTGAGCAGCGGGCGATCTTCTGGGGCCCCTACAAGAACCCCCTCGGCTGCTATAACCGTTTTTATATGAATATAGAAAGAGCAAATAATAAAACTACTTCTTGAGATTGATTAAATAGCAACTTATTAACAAAAAACAAATATACACTAATCAATGTTAAATATAAAAAGTGATTTTTTTTTTAATAATAATAATAATATATTTTATTCATTTACAAATATGGATACATTATTACAATACATTGCACTGACTTAAATCATAAATAGACTTTTATTAAATACTTTTCTCCAAACAGCAGTGTTGCTGGTATTAGGAGAAATGGTATCTGAGGTTTATTTTATACCACAATACTATTGTATGCAGACCATAAAGGTTCAAATACATAGTTATTCCCTCCTTTCACAAAAAAACAACATGACACAATAAGACACAAAAACAATATCACACCACTGCACGAGTTTTGAGGATATTTTTCTTTTATTTTTGAGGAGAATCCTTTTATATTAGTTATATTTTTCACATTCTGAGGAAGACAATTATATTCACTTGATGCTGTATACAAGAATCCGCATCTGACTCTGTTAGTCCTGGGTTCATTCACTCTCAAATGTTGTCTTTGACGGGTAAGATAATCATGGAAGTCACTATTTAATGATATACTTATATTTGTTTTAATTAGTCCGTTTATGATTTTGTGCATAATTTTCAATTTTTCAATATTTATTGTGTCATCCAGGTCAAACATATTATTAAATCTCAGTTGTTCTCTTATATCTGTCTAACTCAAACACAATTTTAATAGCTTTATTCATGGCTCTTTTTATTTCATTCTTCAATTGTTGACTACACTGAGACCACACAATGATGCCATATGTAATATGTGGCAGGACAAATGAGTTGTATATTTGTCTTTTTATTGATATATCAAATATGTTGCTCATCCTTCTCAAGACACCCAAAATTGGACCAACCTTGTTTAAAACCATATCTATGTGATCTGACCATGATAGTTTATCATCCAGTTTCATACCCAAATACTTGATCTTCGTTGCCCGATTGATTTCACCCTGATCTATCAGAACTTTAATAGAAATATTAGGTTTGTTTTTCTGTTTTAAAATCATGTAGTTGGTTTTCTCCACATTAATTGTTAATGAATTATTGCACAGCCATTTCATATAGACATTTAGATCATTATTTATCACATTTTCTATTGTACCTTCATCATGTCCAGTGTAAATCAGCACAGTGTCGTCGGCATAGACAAAGTATTTACCATCAAGTTTACAATAGCGAAGGTTATCTATGTATAACAAATACAGCAATGGTCCCAGAATAGAACCCTGCGTAACACCGAAATTTACTGTAAACTCCTCACTTACTACACTGTGATTAATTGTTACTGATTTTCTATCGTTTAAGTAGCTCTTAATAAGTTTGTTTACGTTCCCTCTAAAGCCAAGATTATACAACGAATGCAACAATATTCCATGGTCAACAGTATAAATGCTTTAGATAAATCAATAAACACTGGAATGACATATTTGCCATTATCTAATTCTGTATTCATGAACTGCCGAAGTATTGCTTTTAGGTTGAAAACCATATTGGTAAGAGTCAAACCCTCCATTTTTGTTAACAAATTTAAGAAATCGTTTGTGGAGCACGTTTTCAAAAATTTTACTTAGTGTACCTACTTAGTAAGCTTATAGGTCTGTAATTGCCGGGCTTACTTTTTTCACCTCCCTTATGGACGGGAACAATTTTTGATATCTTAAGACAATCAGGGAAAGAGCCAATCAGCATATGATGGTTAATGAGTCGGGCAATTGGTTCTGATATTACTCTGCTCAATGATTTGATATCCTTAGATGATACATTGTCATATCCACATGCAGAGCTGTTATTAAGATTCCCTATGATGGTATTTATTTCATTTTCATCTGTTGGGGTAAGAAAAATACTAGTCATTGGAGTTTTTGTCTGTGGATTTCTTTTATTAGTATAGTTTCTATTTAGTTTAACTTTATTTGCAAGATCCTCACCAATATTACCAAAGTATTGATTCATATGATTTGCTATGTCTACAAGATCTAGTATAGAACCATTGAGTGTTACTATGTCTTTTATTTCCTTATTGTTGTCATTCATATTTTTTCCGAGTCCTTCATTAATTATACGCCAGAATTTTTTCCTGTCACCACAAGCATTTTCCATCCTTCTCTTATAGTATTGTGTTTTAGCTCTTCTTATTTCATTATTGACCAAGTTTTTTTGTTTGATATAAAGATTCTTATAATATTCCGAGTCGCTATGTAACTTATGTTGTGAATACAAGTTATCTCTTTTTTCTATTAATTTCAAAATATTTACATTCATCCAATCATTATATCTTCGAATTCGATAGGTTTTCACTGTTGTAGCCAATTTCTTTGACTCAGTAATAATGTTAATAATGTCTTCAAACCCATCAATATGCTGTTTTGATATTTGTTCCGAAACCAGTTTTATAAAAGTTGCCTCGTTCACCAATAGTTTTTCAGTGTATTTAAATTTCTCTTTTTCTTTGCCTACATTTGTTATTCTAATTCTAAGTAATTTATGATCAAGTTTAGCCCAATCGTGTATTTCAATTTCAATCTTATTATTGTGGTTATTATCCAGTATATGATTGATCAAAGTTCTCGTGTTGCCTGTAACTCTGGTTGCATATAATGGTTCTTTATTATTTATAACTTTTTAAATCGTTGTATTGGAAGATATATGGATATTATCCCTACCTGTTTCCATCTTCATTCGTGATGGGTTGTCTTGGATACGATACGTTGGAACATCGCAGAGATATATTCTGTGCTCGTCACTTTTTCAAATTGCTGAATGGTATCATATTTAATCCAATAATACTGGAAAATTTTAACATATATGTTCCCGATGCATATGGACGTTCTCGGCATCACGATTTTTTTTATCAACCTCAAAGTAGAACAAACATATTGGCAAAGTCGCCAATAGGAAGGGCTATTCAAATATTTAACGGTCTGGCTAGACACATTGATATATTTGGCGTGACGTATGCGGAGTTTGTCAGGAAGATTGAGAATGTGTTGTGATTGTTGTGTTGTTGTCTAGATGTTGTTGATTTTCTTCTGGGATCGCATTGGCCTTCAGCTGTAAAGATCCCTGTAAGAATCGTCTCTTTGTCAGTAATAATAATAATAATAATAATTGTTTGATTCTTTTGCAAATATGTAGTCGCTATTTATGGAATTCTTAGATAACAAATCAATATTTAAATCACCCACCATGATCATGTTCTTATGATTTGCTAGTAGCTTATCAAGATCTTCCAGGAACAAATGTATATTACTATTAGGTGGTCTATACATTACACAGATCTTCTTATGATAGTTTCGCTTTACAATATCAACAACCATTGTACTATATTCATCAGACTCATATAATATTTTATATTCCAAACCTTCTCTCAAGTAGATTGCTGTACCTCCTCCTCTTGTTTCTGAATTTCTGCAGTTGAAAATGGCATTAAATCCTTTTAAGTTATAGTACTTTGTTTCATCATTGTTTAGCCATGTTTCACAGAAAATACAAAGATACCAACCATGGCTTCAACTTCATGAAATTTATTTCTAATGCTTCTGAGGTTAGCATAAACTATACTTATTTTCATTTCCGATCTATTGTTGCCTGTTCTTGACACATCTTTAGCACTGGTAGTTTGTAATTTCCTTTGTTATGTTTTCATAAAATATTCTGACTGGACAATGCTTTGTCGAATGCGGAATGTTTAAAATCATTTTTTTTACTATCTTTACAGTTAATACAACTAGTTTCCTCTATACTAGCGTTACATTTACGGGAATCATGAGCCCCTGAACAGTGGCCGCAAACATTTTTGTCCGCTGAACACTGTCTATGCATATGTCCGTAAGCCAAACATCTGTAACATTGGACCAGATGGCTCATATTTTCGTAATATTTTTCGTAAGATTTCGTAATAATAATGTATAATTTTTATACAAAATTAAAAAAAATACATGAAAAGATCATGCCCACAAAACATATATTTTCGTAATAGCTTGTAGATATCTTACCCTGGCGGTGACAAGGGTTCCCATGTTTCGTGGTCATACGCAGTACATGAATGTGGAACCTTTCCAACATCTCTCACCAGTAGCGACATTCTCTTATGAAACTTGAGTTGATTCACAGCTTCATCATGGGTCACATCGAGGAAGGATTGGCCATTCACCTCTAGGATTTGGTCACCAATCTGTAAAGTAGACAGAATATTCATAAAAAAAAACATGTTTTATTTATGAGTTGAATTTTAATTATGTAATTGAAATTATTCAAAAGTAATATCTACTAATACAATATCAAAAAGATACAAAAATTGGTGTCTTGAAAATTAATTTTAAAGAATGTTTAGTAGGTACTAGAAGAAATTGTTACTTACCATAAGGCCAGCTCTATCTGCTACTGAATCCTTGTCCACTCCCGTGATGAAAATACCAAGGTTGTACTCTAGACCACCTCGTATCATCAACCCTAGTGATTGTCCTGGTTCTATGCACAAATCAACCTGGAAGTTGGAACAATTACAAATCACCTAATGTTTTGGAATGAATTCAGTATTGATGTATAAATATTTAGATTAAATAAGAATTATTAGTTTTTTAAAAAAGAATTTTATAAAAACAAACATTATTGAACTATAAATATTCTAAGAAAGACTTGATTGCGATGTTTTTTTAAAGAAAATAATAGATAGTTGTTATTTTTTGGTATATAAATAAATAATACTATAAGTGAAATAATGAAAGCATTTTGGCCCTCCGCTCGGACGGTTTCTTGCAGCGCGGAGATTCTGTATTCGATACTACGAGACCGGCATTAGACAGTTAAATATTTCTAATAAATATACACGACATATTTTTAGATTTTTAGGAAAAGCGTGAAATGTACAATTTATACGAAAGAAAACGCGTTCAAACAAACCGTACGTTAGATTTGTGAAATTAAATCATACATTTTATTTTATGTTTGTAACGGTGTAGGTAACTTAGCTGAAATACCTACAATCAGATAACCACGTACAGTAAATATGCCTAGGTACTTACGTATGTATATTATACTAAGAATATCAATGTCAATAAAATAACAATATTGTTTACTGCTTCTCTCAAATTTATTACATCTTATGCAAGAAACAATATTCTCCCCTTTTAAGTTTTTAAGTAAAATACCATTAAAATTAATATTCGTATTACCTACTTACAATTTCCTTACAGAATACTTTCGTAATATATGTAGGTATATAAAAGCGTCATTTTTTTTGAAGGCATATTACTTACAATTTTCGTACAGAATACTTCCGTAATATATATTTTGAAAGGTTGATTCTAATTTTTCGGCAAAAAAAGCATCAAAACGCCTTCATTGACTCGTTGAAACTTCATTTCCTTTCTACTGTGCTAGGGTGGAATTGGCACCCATTTCTTTTGATATTTGACCCCTCCCCCCCAATTGAGTACATCTTAGAGTTAATATCAAAGGGAAATAAGCATCTTATTATTAAAGTACGAAAAAGTTAGTGGAAACGGAATTCTTTTTCATTGAGGAATATGTTTTTTTACAGTTATTGTTGTTAGGTGTTGTCTATTGTCCACTTTGCTGCAATTATTTTCTTGACACCTTGACGTGTGTAAATTTAAAACATGAAAATACCATATAAGGCTTAGAAAAGGCAACGTTACCTTATTCGATAGCGCTCCGGACGGAACTTTACGCGAGGAGTGCTTTGTCCAATTAAGTTACAGAGTGGCTTGCCGAAGGCTCCGATATTCTCTCTTATAAACGCCGCGCCGATGATAGATCCCAGAATATATAATATCGATATGTTGGATTTTCTATCTGTGTGTATTCTTCGCTTTAATTTTTCTTTCTTTTCTTAACACATGTACGTGGATATATTTGATTTGTGAAATTGATATTTGCTGAATCCATTGTCTTATAATGCAGAATGCTTCATAATAATAATGCGAAATGATTGGTAATAACTAGCATTACACTGTGCCAAATTTTCCATAATCGCTTCATTTGTATTTTGTTTATAAGTCTCCTTATTTTCTTAATATCTATTTTCTGTAAATTTAATGTCAAGATTTATTGAACACTTAGATGCTTGACTAATTATTAGTATACCTACGATAGATTTTAAATTTTACGTCTAGGTTATGGAGTATCTGTACTGCATACCTGCATTACTTTATGATACTTATTTTGAATGTTGTTCATCGCTAATGTATCGCATGAGTGACTAGTGAATACCGTATTTATATGCATACAAATGCCCGTAAAAATCGTACTTAGCGATCGACTACTGGCGAACTTTTTGACAATCTACCTACATGAACCGTATAATTATGCGTTATTGTTGCAGTTATTGACGAAAATTCGTTTGTAGTCGATCGCCAAGTGCGTGTTTGTCTAGGGGCTAAGTTCAGCATGTATCGATTGTAGTATATATTTTGATGTTCTCTATGATTTTATTGTTACCAGTTGGGTAGAATTTGTTATTTTTTCTTTTATCAATTTTAATGGATTTACTATAGGTAGTAGCAATGATACCTATAGATGCATAATGTTGTTATTTATTTATTTATTTATTTATTTCATCTCATAAACGGCAAAGCCTTTAACAATATATATCAACAAACATCAGTTCAAAAATTACAGATAAACTAGACACAGAAAAACACAAAATAAAATAAACATATCAATGATATACACAAACAGTAATAGGTAAAAACTTATTTCAACAAAAACACTGCAATTTTCTAACATCTGTTGTAACTAATTCAATTACTTAACAAAGTGCAGCCATTCAGTTTGCACCGTTAATATTGTCATACATACCATTCAACAAAAATATAGATTACCTATTATACATTATTTACCTTCCATCGGATTCATAATATTTTCTGCATATCCGAGCGCATCCAGCTACTTTCGCATAAGAAAAGTCTCCGCGCTAAGTAGTCCCATAATAAATTACAGGAATCTACAACACGCCGTACACAATACATACAGTAGAGGTTGGCTGGTGCGGAACAAATTCAGTTAGCTTAAACGTTATGAAAAAAAAAATTGGTATTTTTAAACCCTTAATATGCAAGACATAAATGAAACACTCAGCATGCAGATACAAACAACAATATAACGACGACAAAAAAAGATCTTCAATAATTAACAAGAAAAATTTACAACAATCTTCGTATAAAACAACAAAAAATTCAATAAAAATTAACACCCGGTACAATAGTTCACGATTTCAACATTACACTCAACAGCAATACCACAGTACATCCATCAATTCATTCACCATCACTACACTAAACAAAATAATCAATTCGATTCATCATTAAAAATTAAAATTTAATTATGGCTGATATCCAAATAAAATCATTAAGCAAATCATTGCTGCAATATAAATCCAACATTTTCACAATAAAAATAAGTACAACAAAAAAAAAAAACATACATAATAAACAAACAAAACCTAACATTTACAAATTACAAAAGCACTTGAATATCATGTATAAATATAACTATCAAAAATCAAAGATCATCATAAAACCAATGTTATCATGCAAAATTATTCGTTCTTACATACTACATAAAATAAAATAAAACTATTCATCAATATGCAACTGTGGATTAAACATTTCTTTTAAAAGCCCTTTAAAAATAGGCAGACTAACATTAAAAACATCAATCGTGTTCAAGTATCGGTTCCCCAGGCGGTGTAAGCGAGGTACCACTGTATTGCTGATATAGTTGGTTGTATAATTGTCACAAAAAAATAAGTCGCGCCCTCTAGTACATCGCCCAGGTACCCGGTACCTAATCAATTCAACCAAATCAGGGTTGTCAATACTGCTATTTACAATTCTATACAAAAAAATTAAATCGTTTATGATTCGTCTATCTGTTAAATTTTCAAGATGGAGATAAGCCTGCAGACTATTATAATTCAACTCCTCCCTTGGAATACCCAATTTATAATTGATAAAACGTAAAAACTTTTTTTGAACACGGTCTATACTATTTATGTGTACACCATAACTTGGACACCATATAGAGGTATTGTACTCTAATTCGCTTCGGACAAGTGAAATATACAAAAGTGTCATAGCTCGTACATTATGGAAATCGCTTACAGTACGAAGTACGAAACCAAGGGTTCTTATTGCTTTTGCAGTCATTTCCGAAACATGACTTATAAAAGAAATCTTTTCGTCAAATATAACTCCCAAATCACTAATTTCGGTTACACATTCAAGCTTATTACCCTGGATGGAATAATCATAGTCTATTGGTTTTTTATTTCTTCTAAAACGGATATATTGACACTTTTGTACGTTCAAAAATAAATTGTTTCTGTGGCACCAACAAATCAATCTGTTAAGGTTTTCCTGTATCGTTTCACAATCATGAATCGTTACAATTTTCTTATACAATTTTATATCGTCTGCAAAAAGCAAGACCTCTACATCTCTCAACTCATTTACTATGTCATTAATGAAAACAAGGAATAAAACTGGTCCAAAATGGCTACCCTGTGGAAGACCACTGGTGGCTGTAAAGGTTGTGGAAATTGAATTATCAATTTTCACTCGCAATGTTCTCCCTCCCAAATAGCTAGTGAACCACTCCATAAGTGAGTCATTAACACCCAAGACTGAAAGTTTTCTCAACAATATACTGTGAGACACTTTATCAAAAGCCTTACAAAAGTCTAGATAAACACTGTCGACCTGAAATCCCAGTGCAAGCCCTTCAGCAATATAATTTTCGTACAAAGTTAGATTTGTGAGAGTAGACCTGCCATTGACAAACCCATGCTGCTGCGGACTAATAATTGATGAAATGGATGGCATAATTTGATCCACTACAAGTGATTCAAATAACTTGGCAAGAGTGGACTGCAGACATATTGGACGGTAGTTACTTATATCACTTTTATCTCCCTTTTTATAAATAGGCGTAATATTACCAGTCTTCCAGGTCATAGGATAATAACCTTTCTTGAGAGATTTATTAAAAATGCATGTTAATGGTACAACAAGAGCATCAACGCACTTTATTACAAAAATTGGTGGAACATTATCGGGGCCTGCGGCTTTTCCCATATCTAAACTCATTATTTTTGATTTTAAATCATCAACATGAATGCAAACACTAGATAAATTTATTGATCTATCATATGACATATGAGATTCATTCAAGGCTCCAACATCACCTTCAAACACACTCTTAAAAAAATATGCAAACAAATCAACTACATCCTGTGAATTGTTCACCCACCTTCTACCTAAGAACATTTGAGAAGGATAACCGGAATTACCATTATTCAAGGAATTACGAAATTTCCATAGGCTCTTGGTATCAACAGTCATATCCTCAGCCTTTCTTATGAAATCATTATAACACTGAGACTTCAAGCTGCTACACTGAGCCCTCAGTCTACTGAACTCTTTATAGTAGTCAGAATCGTGTGTCTCTTTGTAATTTTTATGCGATAACTTTTTTTCAGCTATCAACCTTTTTAATTCTGGAGAGAACCAAACCGGAAACGCATCACTTCTATACTCCTCATAAGGAACAAATTTAGCTATAGTCTCATATAAAATTCCATACAAAGATGCTACAACAAAATCCACATTCTCGCTCAGAAGAAAAGTCCAGTCACACTTAAATAGATAGTCCACAGCCCCCTGATAATTTCCCCTGTTAAAATTAAATGAGTGAGTGGTTTTTTTCTTTTGTTTTTCAATATTCAGTTTTATCTTTGTAAACAATGGCGGGTGATGTGCATCCACAGGCAAGAGCTCCTCACTCGGACGTTCCACATTTGTAAATTCGTGATTAGTTAAAATCAAATCCAATAAACGATTTTGAGCATTATAAACAAAATTATATTGATTAAGACCCAAAAAATACAACGTGTCTAGAATCTCACTTGCACCCTCATGATTACCATTGTTAATATGAACGGCATCCCCGCATGAAGACCACACAACACCAGGCAGGTTGAAATCCCCAAACAGACAGAAAATCGCCTGAGGATGCTTGGAATACAAACACTCCAGTTCTTCGCAATAAGATTTGTAGATGTCAATATGAGAAGAGGGAGGAATATACACACAACCAACAATAATCTTTTGCAAATTTGCATGTATCATCACATATAACTGCTCAATCTGATTGTGTTTCACCTTTATGGATGTTGAAGGAATGTCTTTCTTGATGGCAATAAGCACTCCCCCGCCTCTTCCCTTACTACTTGTTTGAGAATTACGATCCGTTCGATATACATTGTAAGATGAAAAACCCAATTCTGAACTCTTTATTGATTTATCCAGCCACGTTTCTGTGAATATGTATATAGCATGATCCAAAAGTGGAACATTTTGACGAAGATATGACAATTTAGTGCGAATGCCTCTTGTATTTTGGTAATAAAAATCTACATTTAAAAGTTTTTTTTTCCGATAGACACAATCTTGGGCATGCCATTAATGAACTTGATCGTGATGTCATTTTCGCCATTCTTTTTCCTATTTTCAAGCTCTTCCCACAACATCTTGAGATGAGACCTCTGTATTATTGTCAAATCTTGTTTGATCTTTATGTGTTGAGGTAATTTAGATTTATTAAAGAACATCATTTTGGCATATGGTTATTGTATGTATACCCGTATGTATGTTGTACCTATGTTGCACAGTGGAATGTAAGATGTATATCTTTTTATAATTTTTAATTTTATAGCAGACGTGAAATGTAAATTTTTATTTTATCTTGTAATATTATTTTCTGTACAAGGCAATTGCCGTATATTTAATAAATAAATAAATACTCCTCGACCTGTCTAATTGAGAAAGGTTACTCGTTTGTCCACAGAACTTCGTGATATTTTTGAAGTTTGCAGAGACATTGGTTTTTCGGTGGAAACTTCTACGTCGACTGGGTGTACCCCTAGCCGAGGCGGGACCTTGTCGTCCAGTCTAAGGAGGGATTATGTAATTATGGAATTCCACTACGTGTGCACCGACACAATTAATATACTAAGGAGGTATGTTCCTTTTGGGAGAGAAATCTTGTTTGTTGTGTTCAATAAAATTATCAAATTATATTATGTTCATAAGTAAATAGGTATATAAGGAGTAAGTAAGCATATAAGCACGTAAGTAGATACTATCTATTAGATAGTACCTACATTGGAATATACGCACAAGTAGGTAGGTAGATATTTTGTAGGTATCAAATCTGGCGTTAATAATTCATCGTTTTCCCTCTTAAATGTCTAGACTGTTTTGTATTGAATTCCGATTTTATGTAAATACGAGTATGTTTGCATGAATATTATGTGTATTTATGAGAGATCGAGAATCAAAATGTGACATAGTATAGGTGTTTCGACGCTTACGAATCAGTTTGATGCGGTTGAACCATACCTATCATAAAATATATGTCTATGAATAGTTTCTTAAGGGAGAAAATTCCAGTTTATACTCGTACGAGTAACAAATAAAACCTCATTATATTATATATGCGAAGGTACTTAATAACACAGCGTGTGTGCTTTATCCACAAAAGATATATACACTTACCCTTCGTATACTCCTGTCCTTGCTACTAGATCTAGATGATCCACCTGGAAGAGCAGGGTATCTTTGTGAAGTGAGAGGTGGTGGTGGAGGCGGAGGGGGCACCGCTTGCGTCCTTTGGTACTCCAAAGGAGGTGACACAGGCCGCCCCTGCCGATCCATCCAAGAACATGTCTGCCTATTAGGACCAAATCCAAGACCCGCTGTAGGGCTCCGCACAGTCATGCTAAGTTGTCGACACGACTTGAGCATCTGGAACAAGACCTTGAATAGTGTTATATTATTGTAAAATCATTACTGAGTTCAGATATTAATTCTAAGTACCTTAAACAAATAATTTATTTCATTAATTGATTATTCAACGATCAATATTGTATTCACAAAAAAATATTTACGACAGTGGATAGAAAATGTGCTAGGTATGAGATGAAGTAGATTGATTACATTTGTTCTTATTTTTTGCCTTTTATCGCTAATGGCAGGTCGATGAAAATTTGTAGGTATGTATAATTAAATTTCCATGTTAGTAAAAAATGGAGCATACGAAGAAAATGGAGAAGAGTTGTCCGCACTTAAGGAGAGTACATGTATTTGGTTGGAGTTTGTTAAAGCTCTTCAATCAGTTATTATTTTTCCAAAATTGGAACATTGATTCCAAATTATGAAAAAACACTGATCATGAAGGATCTAAATACTTACGTTCCGAGAAGCGACTGTTGTGAGAAACTCAAAAGTTTACTAGGTTCAATCGATTGATTTAATAAAAAAATATTTTTTCATAGGATCTCGATAAATATTTCCCCAGATCCCAATATGCTTGGTTCAAATTAAAATTGCCTTAACTCACCAAAAAGAGGTTTTCTCTTTTTTCTCAAACCCAAACTCACATTTTCCGAAGTTTCAAACGAATAAATATCGAATATTTTAATGCAGATATGTAATGACCCTGGACTAGAATGGCTTGTATCAATATGAGGATCATGACAAATATACATTTAATGCTCTTATTATTGGCTTTTTTGATAGGCATGCCTTCTACTTGGTTGACTAATATCCGTAGAATTATGGCTAGATGTGATATATCTTACATATGTAATAAGGCCTGTAATACTGGAATAAATTCAAATATCTGAGAAAATCTTTGTTTCTATAGTCAATACTACACTATACTATACTCTCAATCCATGTTCCTGGTGGGGAAGGCACATTAAGGGTTGCACCCTCCCTCCCCCATGCATTTTGTAGGAATATCAATTTCTATGTCATCAAAGGTGGGGAAGGCAGAGAAAACGGAACGCCATATATGTAGATCTATTCTTACATACTTCTTTCGCTTCATCCTCATGAGATGCTTGGAATTTTCTCAGACAGCATGGCATCGGTACAATAAGGAAATCTTTTAAAGCTTGCTCGTTCAATCTCAATACATTGAATTATTACACAGGATTCAAATCTATTAAAATTGATTCTAATTTAAAGGTAGATTCATTCATGTCCTTACTACCCATTTTAGTCCATTTCCAGCTTAAAACTTATCTCAATGAGCATAATCTACTCGATCCTTTATAGTCTGGTTTTATAATGGACCATAGTATCACAGTACCATTAATGCACTGCTAAAGATTACATAAGATGTCAGATTTGTAATATATGAGAGAAAACTCACCCTGCGCAACCTGTTGGACTTGTGTAATGTTTTTGGCATCGTTTATTTCGATTTACTTTTCACTAGATATAGGTTCATCAATATCTTCGAAAATTGTTACCTTGCAAAAAGTTATCAAAAAATAGTTGCATTTGTTAGAAACTCACATAATATTCTTTTGACTACAGAAGTCTACAAATTTTAGCGTTATGTAGTCGTTTGACTATAGACGACTTTGATAGAAAGTATTCTCTTGTCTTTCTTGTGCATCCCACAAAATCGCGCAAACTGATGGAACCACCTTGGCCTTCTTAAGAGCACTTCCACCCAACACTAAAACTGTCGTTTTGTCTCTGGGGTGTAAGAATAATAATAATGTCTTATAAGAATAATATTTTTATGAATACATGCGAGTATTTTAGTTTGTATACAATTCTAGTTAGAATATAACTTTTATGATAACGCTGAAAGCTATTCTGATCTATATTTGAAATCTAAAATACATAAATTGCCCAGATGGAAACAGCATTAGTTTGCGTGTTTATAGCATCTAAAACGGATTTTTTAGGGATTGGCTCGAGCACAATCAAAGAAAGTTTCTATATAATTACAGGAACACTACTGCGTTATGAGTTTTATTAATTAATATACCAACATACATTTATAATGTATAATATTTGTTTGGGTTTACAGTTATAATAGTTGATGTTAGGTTCGCCCAACTCGTAGACTGTAACATGAGGGTAGGTGATGATTTCACAAGCTCTTATTATTCTCACTAATTATAATTACTCGTGGGGCTGTTTATTTAGATATGTATCTGCATAGGTAATATTGAGCTATATTTTCATAAACAAAAAGTTAAAATATGTATACTAACTCGACATCCTATTGTTGACACACTATTCATAGTACAGAGGTGTGCGTCATAAATTATGGACTTATTAAATATATCTATAATATTTTATTTATTTACCAAACAAACGGCATACGCCTTTTATGAAATATCAAAACTGCAATATATAGGTAACACTTTTATACATCCACACTAACATTATATGCATAATATTCATAATAATTCATCAGGCGCCTTAGTTTCTTAAAGGGCCAATATTTTGAGAATTATAAAGAAGCGCTTACTTTTCATAAAATACCATCACTTGAGAGCGGGAGAACACAGAGTGACTTATTGTACCTGTTTAAACTTGTGAATAATGACGTTGACTCCTCAAAACTCTTGGGAGAATCGTTCTTTAACTGCCCATCGTGAAATACTAGATCTAACTATCTTTTCAGATTGCCTCCATGTAGTACAAACATACAGAGCTCTTTTCTACAGCGTAGTTGTTCTCATTATAATACTTTCTTCAAGGGTCTCGATATATTTAATATGACCAAAGACCAATTCAGGAATGGCGTTATTGGCTTCTCCAGCATTGCATTAATTGATATCATTGCATAAATTATTATTACATTAATGTGCACCCACGTACTCTGAAATCTCATTAGTAAGTTTTTATCATTAATTTTTTGTAATAATCTTTGTTTTATTTTATGTTTTTGCATATTTTGACCGTTTTATTATGTATTTGTTGTTGTATTTATATTTTTATTCCTTTATATTTTAAATATCTTAAGTTCTTACATGTATCTTCACATATTTATATTTTTTGTGGATACTTTAAATTATCTTGCTTGTTTTGTATGTTTATTAATTTTATTACGATTTTTGAATTTTGACATGTTCATATTGTGTGTTTTTTTATTTTATTCTTTTGTATTTGTCTCATGCTTAGGATTGTTTAAATTTACATGTCTGGCACTGTTGTTGTATTCATTGTTTGTATTACATATTGGTAATGATAGGGGACTTTACTGGTCCACTTATGGCTTTATATGATTCTGTTTATTGTTACCTGTTAATATCCCTACATCCCTGTAAAATGTAATAAATAAAATAATAATACAATCATACTTACAAAGGTACATTTTATAATTAGATCTCTAATATTTGTACCTCTAATTTTACTGATTATGTCTATTGAACAACTGTAATGCGCATAATATAAATAAATATAACATTCATTGCTAAAATAAATAAGGAACAAGGAAGTACCCCTATACAATAATATCAAGAACATTATTATTTGCGAGTACATCTGACAAATGTAGCTAATAGTGACATTCACTTGGAGTTTATGCGTGATACATAAAGTAAATTAATTATTAAATACAAACTAGGGCAAGAGGTATGAAATCATTATTTGCAAATGTTATTAGATACATAATAAAGTTGATATTTTCAACCGACGGTACTTAGTGGAAATTCATGTTGAATTAATCAAAATAAAACACTTATTTAAAGTAAATCCACGGTGACTTTTTATTGGACGCGAGCCGGCTTGTTTTATTTTGATGTCAGGTTGAATATATATATATATTTGAATAGGTGTTTTCGCAGAGCATATTATTCATATAGAAGTATCGCTTTTGGGTACTCTACGTACAGTAGAGTAGCAGTAGCCTTGAGAAAGGCTTTTCTAGTTGGTCTTGAGAAAGACCGTTGGCTTCTGCCCGACGTTTCGTGTAGGATTCAACCTGACATCAGCTGAGGCGTTGAGGGGCGGTGGCATGCTTCGGCGGCGCAGGTGTCGTGAAGGCAGCAGGCGTCGATGAGCAAGGGAGAACGGAGATTATGTCGACGTACACCTACTACGGTTCACGGCCGCAGCGTGAAACGATCGGTGTTGTGAGAGAGCGTGCAGCGAGGCGGGTACTACGTCGCGCAGGCTGGGGGGTGGCATGTTTTTTAAATCATTTTAAAGATCACATCCCAAACGAATCACACGGTGTATACGAGGTCCCGTGTAAAGACTGTCCTAAAGTCTATATAGGCAAAACTAACCGCCACACATCTGCTCGAGTGGCTGAACACAGAATAGATGTGAAGGGTAAAAAAACATCTTCTACCCTAGCGATGCATAGTATGACTGAAGGACACTGTATCGACTTCGATTCAGCTCGAACAATCGCCAAACTCAACAACGAGTCTTCGCGCGTATACCGCGAGGCGATTAAGATACACAAACGGGACCACAGCATGAATTCACGTGATGACAGTAAGCGATTACCGTTCGCCTGGCAAACGGTAATCGACAAAACGCATCACTCATCTTCACGCTCGATCGCTCCCTCTCGCACAGCCGTCAACCAAACACCACCGATCGACGTCACTTGAACATCCCCGAACGCAACGACCCACACCCGTACTCGACATGCTAACATACCCAGCCTGCGCGACGTAGTACCCGCCTCGCTGCACGCTCTCTCCCTACACCGACCGTTTTACGCTGCGGCTGTGAACCGTAGTAGGTGTACGTCGACAAAATCTCCGTTCTCCTTTGCAAATCGACGCCTGCTGCCTTCACGACACCCGCGTCGCCGAAGCATGCCAACGCCCCAACTGATGTCAGGTTGAATCCTGCACGAAACGTCGGGCAGAAGCCAACGGTCTTTCTCAAGACCAACTAGAAAAGCCTTTTTCAAGGCTACTGTACGTAGAGTACCCAAAAGCGATGCTTCTATATGAATATATATATCAATACCTATCTGAAATTCAATCACTACCTATGGTACCATCAAGTACTGTATTTATACACGTCACAATACATTTTCAATCAATTCTAAAGAAAGGTCGTTCATTTTTCGACGTGTTGTAGTGAAAACAAAATTATGTACTTGCGTAGAAATCGTTACTTATTTTTTTTATGAAATTCAATGTACAGAGGGCGAGTTTATCGCTAAAATGCGATGTCTTCCAACTATACCGGTTTTCAATAAGTTGATATTAAAAGTTCTTTAGAAACAGCAACGAAATTTTATTAAATTCTAATATAATATTAGTAATGGATAGAATGTTAATATATATCTTTATTTTGTGTAAACAAGTTAGTAAATATGAAATCAATAAAAAAATAATTTTCAAACATAGTAATATAATATAAGAAAATGCAAATGGAAGGAGACACAACATCATCTACATACCACCAAATTGTTACTGCTATGGTGATTGCCTATGATTCAGGCGCGATATCGGTAAGTTGAAAAATCAAATTAGTATTTGGATTCCGTTCAAAGTGCGATGCCAGGAATCGTTGCCAAAATACCATGCAACAAGTTCCTTCACACACGAGCACTTGCTCTTAAAGATACAAATGACTTAACCATTTTAATTTTATATGCAAATAATACCTTGGCGCATAAATATTACTTTATATTATAATTATTATTTTTATATTTTAATTAATTAGTTATCGAAGCTTACAAAATATTTTATTTATTAAAATAATTAAAGAAGTATAATATGATGTAAGGAGTGCGAACACAAGTCCTCCGATTTAATTTGATCACCATCATTATTCTTACATGCTTAATTTATTTGTTCAATTAATTTCTACCACAAAGCAGAGAAATGAGAACGCTATTTATTCCAACTCATAGAATATTTATGAAAGTTTACTGGAGTAGAAATAAATGACCAATTTGGTTGGTTTCTTTTCTAAAATAGCTATACTATGTTTAGAATATTTACTAATTTTTTTCTAATTTCTTCTGATTAATTTTAAACTATACTATACCTTCACGCCGTGTCCCAGGTAGGGTAGGCAGAGAGAACGAACCGCCATGTTGATCTATCCTTACAAACTTCTTTCGCTTCCTCTACATTCATCCAGTTTCTTATACATGCACGCTGATTCCTCTTACTTAACATGCGACCGTCCTTGAGAATTTGATCCACGTGGTCAAGCCATGTAGTTCTTGGACGTCCGCGCTTGCTCACACCCCCTCTTTCAGATAAATACACCCTCTTCATCAATCTTACACCATCCATTCGCTCCAAATGACCAAACCATCTCAATTTATTTACACGCATTCCTCTACAACACTCCTCTTGCATCCACTCATTCTTCTAATATCCTCATTTCTTACTCTATCACGCAATGTTTTACCTACCATTCTTCTCAGTGATCGTATCTCCCCTGCATTTATTCCACTCTCGTCCTTCTTCAGCCATGTCCAAGTATGTCCAAGTTTCGCTTGCATACATAAGTGTCGGTATAAGTAGTATCAAGATAACAGCGAGAGTCGCTGTTGTATTAGTGAGTTCTAGACGTATACGTATAGGCCCAAAAACAAAAAATGTTATTGTGTGAGTGTATACCGATAGGGGTTGGGTCGTAAACAGAGCCCATTGTTGTTGACTGGTGTGCAAGTCAGTACGTTGAAAGCTCTCAAGGTGGAAGGTTGTTTCTTAGCGCACGGTGACGACACGTTGTAAATAAATTTATTTTTTTATTTTTTTCGAGATGGAAAATAAAAGTGAACGAAGCAAACCTTTGCATAAACATATCTTTGAATGCTTCACTAAAATAATATTTTTTTGTGCTTGTATCTTATTTATTTATTTATACTTTTTGTATGGAAATAAAATGTTTTTCTCTATTAGGTATAAAGAAGTTTTTATTTCATTTTTCAAAGATAAAAAAAGGTATATTTTCGGGTACATATGTCTGGTATGTTTGTCAAAGGTATATAATATATATTTTCAGGTAGATGTGGGGTATGTTTTCAAGTATGAATACAATAGGTAAGTAGACATGGGATATGGATATTACTCACACTAATAGGAAATGCTAATGAGTGAACTAAGTGTAAACGGTAATTCTATATTGTACGTTAATACTAAAAATCTTATATTGGTTAATTACGATGCATTGTCATGGGTTGTGACTCAGAACATAATTATAAAAATATCTATTTAATTCGTAGAAGACATGAGTCACGTGGTCACCCTACCATTTTTGTCACTAATACAACAGCGACTCTCGCTGTTATCTTGATACTACTTCTACAAGGATGGCGTTGTGCACCAGCATTTTAGCCATGTTCGAGACATTGCTATTGCTAACAATAGATCGAAGTGCACTGTTCACTCTCGCATCAGCCACTTTTCTTTTTTTAATGTCCCTATCGTATCTACCATCCCTCGCAAACATACTTCCTAAATATACATATTCGTCCACTTACTCCAAACATTCATTCCAACCTTTATTTCACACATTGTTCTATCTATCTCTCTTTCAAACACCTAAAATTCTAAAATTATATGAGATCTATATGATAAATCTACCTTCGTAATGTCAATATACAGGATTTTCATAGTAATTCAGAATGTACCTATATGAGTTTATTTTCACATATTTAATAACAAAATAAAAAATACAAAAAATTATAAAAATTATTTTAATGTAATAATACCTTAAGTGCTTCATCGTGAGAGATTCCAGTAAAAGGTGTGCCGTTAACTTGTAGAATAGAGTCACCCGGTCTGAGGCCAGCTCTCTCAGCTACAGATCCTTCCTCTACGCGTGATATATATACTCCAACGCCTGTAAACAAACAATACTAGTACTTGCATACATAATGATATTACTTTATAAATCTTTAGAATTATTATATAAAGTAACATCTATAAGGCACACCACCACTACCAGGAGGTACCTACCTACCTAACAGTTGCTACGTATTTAATCTTATATTTTATGAACCACTCTATTTATTTATTTATTTACATGGAAAGACATATAAATTCAAACACTCTAGATTAATCATTCCATTTAGTTTGTTCACCGATAGTCAACCTATTTAAATAGGTATTAACTAGGTAGGTATGTTGTATATGAAACACATACATAATAATAATTATGTGAACTTTCTTTAGGAGTACATGATACAGAATTTCTAGGCTCAAATATTAGAAAGAGTTTCTAAAATAATATTGACTTCTTTCATTAATGCATTATACTTTATACTAAGATGGATGCTTCTACAAGTTATTTCCATTAAAATACAACAGATGACGTCTTTCCACCTTGAAAAAATAAGAATTGTATGAAATCGTATAAAAACCTGATTACAATAATGGAAGATTATCGAATCGAACTATATACCTACCTATACAAATTTAAAAAAAATCAAGTTATGTGATAAATATAACACAGAGGAACTAAGAATGTTACCTAAGTATAAAGAGTACTCTTAACCAAGCCTTGAGTCGATTCATAAGCGTCGAAACTCTGTGTCATGTACTCCTAAAGGAAGTTAACATTATGTACGAGTATGTGTATCATATACGACATACCTACCTAGTTATTACCTACTCATGTAGGTTAACTATCGGTGAACAAAACCAAGTTGAATGATTAATCTAGAGTGGTTCAATAAATATAATTGACATCACACTTGTAGTAAGTAAAATCCAGTCCCTGACATCCAATTACGTCTAAAATTCATGAGTAGTTCTTTTAGGAAAAATAAAATAATCATATAAGGTAGTTATATGAAAGGTTCTAGAATATATAGATCTTTGTAAATTAAGTAAAAGAATATGTATATTATTTATGGAAAAGTGACGAGCAAATTAAGAAAAAGTAAACTAAAAAAACTTAAAAGTTATAGATTTGGAAAATTTTCAACAAAAAAACATCAAATATGTGGGTTTGTAGAATTGAATGTACTGTCATTAAAATCGCGAAAGTTATATTTTTACATATGTTTTACTGTACTTTAAATCTAAGTATGATTAATGAGAAAAAAATATTTAAAAAAAACGTATAAATTCATTTGAAGATAAAACAGCATACGTTGGTAGACAAGCTCATAAAGCACTAAGAGAAAACTTTTTTATTTTTTCTCTGATAAATTTATCAATTTTCATGAAAATGGTGCTCCTTTATGGAGTAGAATTCACTTACTCGCATTAGAACGTAATACACACCCACCTCCACTAATAAATCAAATAACTTACTCAATTAGTATAGTATTAAATAGGTAGGTATCTATTATCTATATAAAAATATCCCTTTTCAATCAATTACTGTAATAATAATAGTTGTCCGGAAATATGAATTAATAATCAAAGACCAAATTTCCTTCTACAAGTATGAACCAAGAAGCGTTTTAGAAAATACCACCCACAAAATTTATTATTATCGAACAATAATGATGGACCACACTACTCACAACAATAGACCTTTGTAGACAAAATTGCAGGACACACGTACATACATTATAGACATTGCTGTTCCTAACACCAACAATCCACTTATGTATGTCTATTACGGAAAATTTATTATTATCGAACAATAATGATGGACCACACTACTCACAACAATAGACCTTTATAGACAAAATTGCAGGACACACGTACATACATTATAGACATTGCTGTTCCTAACACCAACAATCCACTTATGTATGCCTATTACGGAAAATTTATTATTATCGAACAATAATGATGGACCACACTACTCACAACAATAGACCTTTGTAGACAAAATTGCAGGACACACGTACATACATTATAGACATTGCTGTTCCGAACACCAACAATCCACTTATGTATGCCTGTTACGGAAAATTTATTATTATCGAACAATAATGATGGACCACACTACTCACAACAATAGACCTTTGTAGACAAAATTGCAGGACACACGTACATACATTATAGACATTGCTGTTCCTAACACCAACAATCCACTTATGTATGCCTATTACGGGAAATTTATCATTATCGAACAATAATGATGGACCACACTACTCACAACAATAGACCTTAGTAGACAAAATTGCAGGACACACGTACATACATTATAGACATTGCTGTTCCGAACACCAACAATCCACTTACGTACGACTATTACGGAAAATTTATTATTATCGAACAATAATGATGGACCACACTACTCACAACAATAGACCTTTGTAGACAAAATTGCAGGACACACGTACATACATTATAGACATTGCTGTTCCAAACACCAACAATCCACTTATGTATGCCTATTACGGAAAATTTATTATTATCGAACAATAATGATGGACCACACTACTCACAACAATAGACCTTAGTAGACAAAATTGCAGGACACACGTACATACATTATACACATTGCTGTTCCGAACACCAACAATCCACTTACGTACGACTATTACGGAAAAAATTAGAAAGTATACAGAATGGCAGGAAGAAAGGAAAAGAATTTGGAAAATGAAAAATGTAACAATAGTACCAATAGTTCTTTAAAGTAGAGGAATCATACCACATCATCTTTTTAATAGTTTGTATATTGGCACTACCACAAACAGCATATCGAATGTTATCTCTACAGAAAGCCACAATTCTGAATACCTGTAGAATAAATAGTTTATAGAGGAATTTAATACAAGAAATTATAATTAGACTTTGTTTAATACACATCTACGAGAGTTCGTAGGTAATTCAGGAGTTTCGGTCTTGTGTACAAGAGGTGCACAGTTCGACCCCAGGTGCCGAAAAACTCCCCTTTAACGACACAAGCTTTTAGCTTACTGTGAATGGTATATAATGATGTATTTGAATTTATAACCAAAAACCAGATACATTTTTTTATTTAAAAAAGATACATATAACATTTACTTTTAAAATCGATTGTTATTTAGATTTAATACACACGCACAATGTTATTTAGTATATCGATACCTTAATTCGCAGATTGGGTAACTCCAAAATAGCTACTTTACAGGGCGGACAAAAAACTAAATATTTTTGTTATGCATATTATTATTGTTATTTTCCTTATTCTAAAATATCTACATGATGTAGATACATGTTCGTAACAAAATGACCATGACATTATTATGTTTATAATGGTTTTGTAGGCTTTTTTTGGAGTTACCCAATTTTCTGTGATAGTTTTTGTAAAATAAATGCTATAATTGATGGAGTTACCCAATTTGCCTATAAGTATTGTATACTGTTTGGTCTCACAATAATGTTATTTTTAAAGTGTTTTATATGAAAGTAAAATTAAATTGAAGTAATATATATAGGATAAATATTTCAACATCATCATCATCATCATCAACGCTCCTCTCGGGAGCACAGGGCAGAAACCAGCCTCCTCCATTCAGAGCGACTCTGCGCCAATTGCGTCACCTCTTTCTACGATATTTCCTGCGCTCTGCTGTTGTCGTTATAAGAACGGTGTATTGTGAAAGAGGGAAATCACGGGCTGGCGAATCCTTGCGGATGGAAGACCGGTGCTCTTTTTGGCCAATTAGCATTTTCAGGATATTACCTAGCCTGGAACATCGTCTATCCTGTATCACGGAGTTGAACATAGTTGAACAAAAAAGTTGCACCTTTAGAGATATACTCGTTGATAGCTAGACAAAAATAATGAAGAGTGACAAAATGTGAAAATTATTATTCGTGTGGAGCATTATTTTAGAAATCCTGGTAGTCCTGAGTCCATTTTCGTGAAGATATTTTCAGTCTCGTTTAAATTATTTAAGCAGACAATATTTTTTGGGCCAAGGCTTTTCTTCCTTTGAGGCAATTTATTTATTTATTCATTCATTCTTTACTGTACATTTATCACAATATATACAATTTTATAAAAAAAATGCATTCAAATTAGGTGTGATCAATATACAGAGGTAGGTTGCCCAATAAGAGACTCTTACGACTTGTATTATGAGACAGCTGAAGTCCAGTATCCGATCAAAGTGTCTTGCCTCTTGCACACTGATACCCTCTCTGTATATCTCAAGATTTTAAAATCCGCCAAAAGAAATTTGTACTTGGCACAAATCGTTCCACAAGGGACGGGTTGCCGTAATCTTATAAATAATAATAATAATATACAGAGGGCGAGTTTATCACACCTCTTTTTGATTTTTTAAATTTAAATTTTAAATTTTTATTACTCCATGATTCATCCTTTTTCCAAGAGAATTCTCAGAGTTTTCATCAGAATCTAAATGTTCTGAATATGGGACTAACGAGATGTTGACTCTTATGCTGCCCTTCTCTGTTGCAATATTATAATCAATAGCATTAGCCTGTGCATCTAACAATATCCCTTGTGTCGCATTATTATCTAAATTATTATCATCAGTAGGTATTTATATTTTGGATTTCTGCAAGATTACCACTATCAAGTAATATGATGGGCCAACTCCATTATAAAAACTCGAATTGTCTTTGATAAATTTGTTTCACTCATACGATTTTCTTCACTCCTTCAATTTTCAGTTACTAATTTAACCATAGTCTTTAGTCTGCTATTCATCTATAAAATGATAAGCAAACATTTCACTTTTGCCTGACGATGAGAGCGGCTTGTTGCGGCTTGCTTGCCGGCTTGCAAAATAAATAATGTCAATAGTGGAATAACTATATAGGTATCGTGTTTCATTTTAAAAATTATTAATATGAACTTCCACCAAGAACCGTGGGTCGAGAAATTAAACTTATGATAAGTAGGTAATGTATGTAGATACATGTTCAGTTCTTCGGATTTTGAGCTTATTTAAAAATAATCATGATTCAACAAATCCTTATATATCAAAAAATAATGTCGTTTATTTAAGTATTAAAACCTAGATTTTTTATTTGACTAAAAAATAATAACATAATATATTGTGTTAAAAAACAATAAAATATTAGTAAATCAGCTTCAAAATTTGTGCGCAAACATATCCAGTAATAATTAAATTCCACGTAGTAACTCATGCAAAAGTTGCATTATTTAAAATGTGAGTTCCTTACATATAAACTACATCACATAAGGAGCAAATGATAAAAAAAAACTTTAAAAAATTGAAGAAAATAAAGCTGATATTTATGATTACAGTTATCTAACATTTTTTTACAGGATAAGATATCCAAAACCACTTTTTTGTAAAATATTCCTAATACACAACCTATCTCTCGCAAGTCTCCATACAGAATGGTGGAGTTACCCAATTTGCAGTGTTGTAAATACTAACATTGGAGTTACCCAATTTTCTTGAGGTGTTTTTTAGGGCATTTGTAATAACGTTGGATTCTTCAAATTTACCTAGCATGTGTGTTGGAATACAGTCAACATTATGGCATCATTAAGTCATTTTGTCAAAAAATGGAGTTACCAATCTGCGAATTAAGGTATCGTATACTATGTATTAAGATGTCTATGATACGAGCCACAATAAAGTATATTGCGTTAAGAAACTGTTTGCATTAAAATTAAATTACCATGCCAATACAAATTTTCTAAAAAGTTAAGTAAATTGGCGTGAGTACTATTCAGAAAATAACAAGAGAAAGAACAGTGTACAATAATATGTACGTATATCAGTACCTATACTAAATATTATGACAAGGACATAAACTTTTTTTATAAATCTGACACCTGAGATGAATGAATGGCCCCACATAATAATAACTTGGTCCTTGAAAATGTATTGGCAATGTGATTGGCAAATTGAAATATTTTATTTGAAATAATACATAATGATGAAAAAAAATTCCTAGATTATAAATGACTTATGTACATAACTCCATTACGTGCCATTATTTCATAAAAATACTTAGGAAATTAATAACTAAGTATAAAGATAGTATTGAGCTAGGAATATGATTTATAAGCAAAATACTTGCATATCTCTCGTGGATCTCTATATGCCATATGATTGGGCAGGATTAATAGTGTACAAATTATATGAGGGTCTACCACTTCAGAAATAAAGGGAGGGTCAAATATTAAGATTAATGATACGATCAGAAAATAATAATATATGTTGGCTTATATTGTATATTGTAATCATGAAATACTCCTCGTTTCTGTAATGGTTAATATTATGGTATTCGGAAGATTATTGTTATATGTAAGTACAATCAATATCAACGTCACATTTATTTATTTATTTTCACATGCGTACACAAACCAAGTCATAATTATATCAGAACACGAGTCATACCTTAATAAAACAGTTTCTATAAACAATTATTATTTGAATGTTGTGTGATGAAATCATCACTTTACCTAACAATGATTCTCAATATCTGATTCTTTATAATGAAGTACCTACTAAAGCATTATTCGATAAAGTTAGTTTGTTTGTAGGATTTTGTGTCGGAAGCATTGTTATGCATACTGATCAACGTTAATTCATAATATTGTTCAACAGCGTGTCAAATAGACTAAGAAAACTTACAAGCATCATCAAAGAAAGTTATGCTTCGCATCCTCCATTTCATAACTTGACTCGTAACTTCTCCTGAATAATATTGTTGTAGGTATATTAGATAGTTTAGTAATATTATATAGCAGGTATCTAGTATAACTTTAACTAAATACGTATTATGCTTTGAGAACTAACTAACTTGTGAATTTATGTATATTTACAATAAACAATAAGCTAAAATGGTCATTGAATCACATCAGTTCAGTTTTGAAACCTGTTAAATGAATAAAATTTATATTTGGTTGTTTCTAACTAGGACTAAAGCTCAGTTGCACTTGGAATTAAAATAGAGAAAAGAGAAACTGTATAAATCCATTTGTTGAAATCACATTAATTTCCTTACTATTGAAAAAGTTTATTAAAAAAAACTTAAAATTTGATACCCCACATGCTCATATTTAAATAAAAAAAAAACCGGTACCTACGCACAAACGTGAGAAGAATGCCAAAAATATATTTCTATATCAAATGTCCAATTATTAGGTAAGATAAAAAGCATTAAAATAATGATACCTGCATAGAGAAAAATGCAAAAATATTCTCAAATCGAAATTGGTAGCGATTTTTTTATTTGATAGTACGTAGGTACCTCTCTATATTTCCAAATGAAACAAGAATATAGAAAAAAATCCTTCTGTTTTCAATAATGTTTCACTTCAAAATAAGTCTTTGTTAAATAAGCTAAATTTAATGCATGCCCAGGTATTAAGTATTCTGGTACCTACCCACTTATTCATACAATATTCTGGTACCTACCCACTTATTCATACAATATTCTGGTACCTACCCACTTATTCATACAATATTCTGGTACCTACCCACTTATTCATACAATATTCTGGTACCTACCCACTTATTCATACAATATTCTGGTACCTACCCACTTATTCATACAATATTCTGGTACCTACCCACTTATTCATACAATATTCTGGTACCTACCCACTTATTCATACAATATTCTGGTACCTACCCACTTATTCATACAATATTCTGGTACCTACCCACTTATTCATACAATATTCTGGTACCTACCCACTTATTCATACAATATTGTTTTTGAATCGCAGTAGGTACTTATATGATTTCTGTGTTCTTAAATAATTTTCACAAAGAACTAAAGAGTCATTTTTTCTAAAATACCCCTTAAAATTCTAACATCTGGTGTGGGAGGAAAGGCAAAGATTTGAATACTAAGAAAATCATTAAATTTTGAAAATTTATGACCAAAAACTCTACATGTTAATATGTACTTGCAGTAATTCTGTTGGCTATCTCACTTGTGGGATATGCTAATATGGTATAGTAGTAGTAGTAGTAGAGATCATATAAATACGTCCGCACTTTTAAAAAATTGCCCAAAAAAACATTGTTTGAGATATCTTTCATGCACATGACAATACTATACATGAATTGCATTAAACTAAGCCAATGGAAATATGATTAAAAGCCTTTTCTTCAGAAAACCTACTTGAATGTAAAAATAGTAAAAATTATATCTTTCGTTCACAAAATTCGCAAACAAACTTTTTGATATCTCTATTTTTATAATTCCTAGGGATCCATTATAATAGAGATATGATATTAGACTTCTGTGTAGATACATAAATGTAAACGTGAAATAAAGAAGACGTTACGTGTGTACTCACATCCCAGTACATGAGATCGTAGCCTAACAGACGTAACATCTACGTTATTACGCTGCTGGTTACTGGTTACTGGTTACTACCGTGCTGAGAACGTGTTCTAGGCTCTGTCTATACACACTATGTAGCCTACTCGCATACTAGAAACACTCACATAATATTAACTGCTACAATAAATACGTGATGAACTCCTGAGAAACAATTCCGAAAAAGAAACAATGTAATCAAAAATATAATTGATGCACATGCATTCAATTTATTTTTATAAAATATTATTAAATGATAAGGACAAACTTACTTCTTTCTATTTATAAATTCAAAGTATCTAAGAAGAAATGTGATGTTATGCAAGTAGTTAATAATATATTAGTATATTACACAATAAAAAATAATCATGTCCACAATCAGGTCTATTATATAATATAATATTAAAAAATCGGTAAATGTTATCTACCTTCTTAATGTAACGTATTACTTACACATACTAGTGACTAATAACACCCGAAAATAAATGTAATAATGACTCAACTAACACATCACACTTCATTTTAATTTTTTAATTTACATATTGGTAGGTACCAGAAGACAATATGGGTTTAATTTTTATGACTTGATTAATCCTGTTTGGTATGTTTCCACTAAGAAACTCCGACAAATACTAATATATTTTTGTATTCCTTTTGTTATTGAAAAACAATAAATTGATATTTTGTTCAACACAAAGTGCGTGACAAATATTATGTTTGTAGTTGGGTCTGCGTGTAATACCCCTAACTATAATACAAATATATATATACTGATATAATACTTGTATGTACCTACGTTATATTTTGTAGTTAACATAACTAGGTAGGTACTTTAAAAGTATACAGACACTTTCACATTGTACGAACTAAAGGTAACCGACTTGTATTTATGTTAAAGTTGTTCAGTGAATAAATATTTGATAGGTATCTGTACTTAAACTCCCTCGGGAAGTAGGCGATGTACAATGTGAACACTTTTAATATTTTTATTATCTTAATAAGTAGATTTTTTTTTATATTTGAATACATACTGAATAGATTAGGTACAATATTATAAACAAGATACATAATATGTATATAGAAGAGTGAAGGAGACTAGTGAAAGTTAAATATACTTTCTGTGAAAGCTGGTGAAACATATTAATTATTTTCAACCATTATTCATTTTACTATTACAGCCTGGTAAAGGATTTCTTTTTTATTTTGCTTTTTCTTTAAATTGCATAAGAAAGATTATTATCTAACTAAGTATTATCAGTAGATATACCTACACTACATATAGTGGTGTAGTAGTATGACGCTTCGAAATAAAAGCTTCAAAAATAAGTTTATTTTTACGAAAAACACAATTACATGAAGTAAGACGAAGGAATGATACAAGATTATGTGTTCCCACATATGCTTTGGCATTTAATAAAAGTTATTAGGTACTTTTCTAAAAATTCGAGTCACTGGAGATTTCAGAAGTGAAAAAGGTAAACAAAAAGTTGACAGAATAATAGTTCTGAAAAGTTATTTATTTAGTATCACGCGTAAAAGAAATACGCGAGGAAATTAAACCATCAATCTTAATAGAGTGTGACCTAAAAGAAGTTTCCTTCTTTGAGAAGTGGAATAAAATAATATACAAAGAGTAAGTAGGTAAATAGATGTATGTACTTATCTGTTGAAATAATCCACGGAGGCATTGTAACTATAATAGAATGTACGACCTCGCACATGAGACTGTTACTGTGGCTGCGGGCAACATTTATGTAACCGTTATAATAGAAATTTATAGAGATTACAATAAATTATTACAATAGAACTGAACTTTGCAATTTATTTTCAGAGAGTACTCTGCCATTATAATAAACATGTATTTGTACTTTTTTTTAGTATTTAATAATAAATAAATTATTATGTTTTCATATCTTTTAACATTGAAATAGAGACCTTTGATGTGTAATTAATTGAAAGTATAAAAATAATATGAATACCTAAATGCGTATGTATTCTATTTAGAAAGGAAGTAAAAAGGAAACACACTTTTATTCACGTACCCACAAGTCAATCAATATTCATAGTCAACGGGCGTCATTGAATTGACATGTCTCTTTAAAGCCCTTCTATTGTATAAGATTCTCATTCCATCTTTCCATCTCAAGAGTTTCTACATAAATCATATATAGAGGTCCCGCTTTAAATTCTATCTTCTCTTTGACACAACCGAATCGATTTACATATTTCTGAGTTCCATCTTTAATGTACTCGCAAATACTGAAATTATAAAGGTACCTATGAATATTCTGTTCTATAGATTATATGATCGTGGAAACAAATCCTATAAGGAGTATCAATTTTAATAATATTTAAAAACGTTTTTTTAGAGATAAAATTGAATATGATGGATATGTATTAAACTCGCCATACATAATCAAACCGAAAGTATTATACCTGCTTCCTTAATATTTTCCCTACTTCTGAGATCTGATCACAAACTTTCTTATCGTTGGTTGAATATTTGATTTATGATAGGTTAATAATAATAATAATAACTGGACAACTTTTTTTAAGATGCGCCGTTTTGTGGAAAAACCACTGCAAGGGCCCATTCAAGAATCATAGCACCTCCTGAACAATAGGGTTTTCAACCTCGCCTTGAACACCTCCACACTCTCCAGAGGTTACCCACTCAATATTAAACCATTGAACTATTTTAATACTATATGAACAAAATATACAAACATCGAAGGAGTATAAAACACCTAACTGAAAAATCAAAAGTTCATTTTATTTATATTTTTGGATGTGGATTTAAGATTTTTATACATTTTCATACAACTTTCATTTTTTTCAAACTAGAAAGCATCACTCGTTGTAATTCAATGGAAACAACACTTAGAAGCATCCACCGTTACTTTAGATCCAATGCATTGATGAAAGATTCCAATATTATTTAGAAATTCTTTGACAAAAATGGGAACGGAAATAACTAATTTTAAAGGAACATACAGATTTTTTGAAATTTATTTAAGAGCCCTTGATAGGTAGGGAACTCGAAATTGTCACATGATTTTACGCAACCATTTTTCAACATTGATTATTAATTAATTGCAATATTTTCGTGATCGAGATGATATTTTTACTGTTTGTTTTTGATAATATCAAAATTTGAACATATTTTAATGTATTTTTAATAATAATAAAAAAAATAACCGAGAGATTCATGTAGAAATTATCGATTGAAAAACACCTTCCGAAATTTCATCACGACTAGCAGAGGTATTTTAAGACAATCATCTTAGAGGTTACATAAATGATGAAGTAAATTTTGCTCCAAGGATGCTTTAGAAAAAACCTATTTTTCTTAAATTTGGGTAATATTTAGCCGTATTTTTTTTAATATGCGAAAAAAATGGGATTTGTGACGTGCACATAAGAAAATATAATTTTTAGTTCGTCAAGTTCGAATAAGGAAAACATATTTAAAACAATTTTAATTGAATAATTTGTCATATGATTATAATAGCGTGATGTGTTATTTATATTTTGAAATTTTCATTTTAAATTTTCCGCTTGCGGGAAAGTTTTTATGAAAATTTCCGTAGAACTCAAAAATCGGGTTAGTTCGGCCAGCCGAGCCAAAGAGTCGGCACGCTGTTGAATCTGCGTCTGATTATTTATTTAAAATTATTAAAAAATAGAGATGGTTTTATGCTTGAAACTACATAATTACAGCACTAGATTACTTGATTTTTACCAAGGAAACATATTTTTATATGTGTCATCAAGTAATCCCTATATAAATGTTTTTTTTTCATAAAAAAAACATTATAACTTAATATACCTAAATAATATTTATTTCCATGTCTGTCAAAATGCGAATCGACGAATACGAGAATGAGTGTTCAGTACTATAGATGAGGAGTTCACAAGTAAAGGCACACCGATCCATTTTTCACAAATATTTAACTATGAATGAAGTAAAATAAATCAGTGAAGTTGATATTTTCAACCGACGGTTCTCGGTGGAAATTCATGTTGAATTACTTACAAATAAATCACTTATTTATATTATATCCACTGTGACTTTTAATCAATAAAAAGTCACAGTTTAAACACTACAAATAAGTGTTTTATATAATTAATTCAAATAAATTAGTATTTTTTTATTTTTAATTTAATGTTGGTGAACTTGTTTGTGTACTTAATAAAACTGTAGATTGACCTCAGCATATCCGCCTATTTCTCTTTTTGCTTATTAGTTGCAACATATTTCTTTTCTAATGATAAACGCAAAGTGCCAGCTAATATCCAATTATTAAAAGATGAATACAGAAAATATGCTCTTAACACTAAATTACAGTTCGTATACCTTACAAAGACTATGATAAAATAATACAAATACATAGAAATATATCCGGTATCAGGGATCTAAATTGCTGCCGGTACCTACTCTGCAAAGAATTCACCAAATTTATTTAGGTATGCTGTTTTCTTAGTTTCAATGTTCTAGAGTTGATGTAGGTAACTTTGTGTATGAACTCCTCAGAATGACATTCACCGATGTCAATATTGTTGTCATAGCAACATTTTGTTATTTTTGTGAGTATTAGTATTAAATCAGAAATATACTAAATACACTGATTTATAGTTTTATTTTAATTTATTCATTATTTAAAATGACGAAAGAGTCATTACGAATGTTAAGAAAAAATAAATTAGCTACATATTATTCACATGATCAAAATGAGTGAGTATATTATAATGGTTGATTTATATTATATCGTTTTTGACATATTTTTTTTTTGTAACGTAACCTTTCCTAAAGTAATTATTAAAAATAAAATATTTTAATACGCGTGAGTAAGCAAACAATGTTTCTGATAGAATAAATTAATAAATTCTTTATGTTTTATACTTTCCAGATTATCAGATGATTAGATGATTAGTGACATTAAAACGGTGATGGAGAATTACTAAGACTTGAATTATCATTTGCAAATGTAAGTACATAGTTCTTAACTGATATCCTGATATTTAGGTATATAGTAAAATCAGCACTTATTATCTTATTTTCATGTTACTATTTCAAATAAGCTGATATATGAATACACGCAACATGTTTGAATCTCGGATACATATGTATGTTTTAAAACAAGCTTTGGTACAATTATTATTATTTTATTTTATGTATTTATTCATGATGCTATTCACTAGTTTGCGAATGATTTAAGTATTCCATAAATGTAATAAGTAATAATATAAAATTAGTTTGTGAATCAATAGTGAGAAAATGGTTTAATGTAAAAATATATCTCAGCATGCATTTGATTTTTAGATTATTATGAGTATTCGAAGTTTTCTAAATATGCATATTATATATTTACATATTTGCAGAAACCACTTTGCATGTATGGTTACTATGGAAACATATAATATTTATATTTTGACATTCCATTTCCACGTGAAATTTTAGCACAAAGACATTGTACTTTAATAAGACTGTGCATTATTGGCCGGTTTCAATAATCTATCTATCCGCTCCTGTCGATTGAAATCTATTGTGTTCTATATTTTGAATCATACATTTCAATCGATAGTCACGGATAGATAGGTTATTGAAACCGGCCATAAGACACGATTACACATTAAATCACTTTATTGCTATAATTTTGTTTTATTTCGATGATGAAAAAATACTCTGCAAATATATGGACAGATTGTAAATTTATCCTTGGATTATGATGACTCAAATCTTTTTTTGTGATACTAAAGATGCATGAATCATTCTCTCCAAATCCCGGCCTTTTTGTTGTTTGCAATTTAATGGTGGAGTCAAAAATAATAAACAAGGGAAAAACATATTAAATATTCTTTTATACTTTTGCAGCACTGGTGCCACAGTCGCCGTTTCTTAAGGCAGCCATCATTGTCACTTAATTTGACGTCCCAGAAGAAAGAATAAATTATGGTCAACTCAATGCAGAATGGTGCAACAAATTATGGATAAACTCAAATATACCTACTTTACGTGTACTTTTTAAGGTGTATAATATAAATTATATAATTGTTGCAGAATAAAACTGAGTATTATTAAAAAAAAAGTATTTGAGTACTTTATTGGAAATATACCCACTTATACGCCCACATATATGTACATACAACAAGGTAGACATGTAAAGCTAATAAGCTTTTTTATGACCAATGATTTGATGAATCTATCTATACCCTCACGCCACATCCCATGTGGAGTAAGCAGAGAGAAGGGAACGCCAATTAAGTAAACACCTACCACTATCCAGCAAAAATAATAATAGTCTACCTACCTACGTGTTTGCTATATTCATGTATAGGTATATGTAGGCCTATTTATAACTCTTGGGGCATGAATGCTCTCTCGCAGGTGGGCCTTGTTGACCTCTGGTGCATCAATTGCATTATACATGCCGTTTTTTCAATGGAGTGCACAATCTTGTTAAAAATTATGTCTTTGTACGCAATGATTTTTGTGTCATTTGGTGTCATAGATAATGAGTGAAATATACATCACGTACGTCGCATTTTTTATCTCCTTTTTCACTTACCGCAAAAAGAGAGACAGTGATTTTTTAATGTTCGTAGTTTTTCGGACATAATATTAACTATATTTACGTGTGTTAGTGACCAAGTGGTGTATAGATAATGAGTGAAATATACTTCATTTCTTTATCTCCCTTTTCACTTACCGCAAAAAGAGAGACAGTATTTTTTTAATGCTTCGTAGTTTATTGGTTCGTACGTAGTTTAAAAGTTAAAATTTGGAGTAAACACCTGTTTTTAGGCAATTTTTTGCATATAGTCGAACGATTTCAAATTAAATTCTGGCTGTGAAGTCCTGTTAACCCAAAAGAATACAAACAATAAGTACACATAAACCTAATGGTCAATGTGTTTCTCCTATTTCTTAGGGTCCACATTTTATTCTAAGGGTTTGTTTCAGAGGCTATTATGAAATATAAAGTAATTCAGTACCTACTCGTGATAGAAATTGACTGATTGATTATAGGTAGAACACGACTAATTTATTTTAGTTTTTTAAATTTAATTGGTTTTCCGTGTTTATAATTCATAAATACGTATTTTTCTAGCAATCCACCTGAAACATGTGATTTGTGTACATTTATTTCAAACGTTGTGATTAGTTGTTAGATAGTTAATTATCGATTCTAGTTGAGGTTCTACATAAAAAGATACACCATGAGCCGTTTGTTTCATTATTTTGTATATTTTTCCCACCATTGATTTCCTTTAATACATTGTTTTTACTGCTGATTCTGCAAAATATCACTGAGAAAACTCGTTAACTTCTTGGTTAATTGTCATTTTTAGATCGGATTTTTTTCTGTTATAAGATCGGAGATTTTTTTCAATTATGAACCCTACGCTGAATATTCGGGTCTTAGAATACCTAATTAATTTCAAAATCGGGCAAATGAAATGTAATAAAAAGTAAATATTATTATTCTACAACACGCGAAAACTTTACGAAAAGATAATATTGTGTTGATAAGAAGTAAGAAAAGTGAAATTATTCAAATTGATAAGTAGGTAGGGCAAGTGAGTGTGACTTCAATAAAAGTGAGTAGGTATTTCAATAATTACAGAAATTACAGCACATATTTATAATGCTTTGTAGCTATAAGTAATATAGGCAAGTGTGTGTGTGTGTGTGTGTGTGTGATTTTAATAATTAGTTTTATTACATACCTGCATCTTTTCCTCCCTTAACACAAATTCCGAATCCATGTGATCCGTCAGGTGTGTCTCTAGACATGGTCACAGTGCGTGTTGACAACTCAGGGATGTTGGGCGCGCTGCTCTGTAAATAGGACCTGCCTTCCCGGTAGCCGGCCTGTAACATCACAATATAATTACGTTTACATATAATATAATTTTGATCTAATTTTCATCCGAAATGCTCATACTGGATTTAATGTTGTGTCGACCGTTCTGTGACATATTATTGTATATGGTTGTGAAAGATATCAAATGTGACAAGAATACTATTATATACACAATATATAATAAACTGTTATTAAGCTAGTAGGTAGAAACTCCGGTGTTAAATATTAATTATTTCTGTTTTGTGGTCGGGTGACTGCATGTGATACCTATTGGTTATAATGGGAGGGTGTATTTAGTATGATGTAGCAACCATAATATATGTATGTAGTAACTAGGTAGGTATGTAGGTACAAAGCCAATGAGCATGATATAATAATAACAGATACTTTGTATAACCGTACAATTAGTATAGTACCTAGGTACATATAAATGTCGTTACCCATGTACGCTATAAAGCAGTGATATTACGTGACGATCTTATGTGTGAATATTTTGGTGTAAACGTGACAGTAAGTTAACCAGACTAATCTACAAATGATTAGTCTGGTTAACTTACTGTTAGGTATTATTAGGTGTCTAATCTGTAAAGTATTAGGTGTCCCGACGCTTACGAATCGGCTCTGGCTGGCTTAAGCGCTTTACACCATGGCAACGTTCACCAATTCCACCTTTTTCTCCATAAGGGAGACTATCTCCTGCGTAAAATCAAGTGATCTTTCATTAACGGAATGCATGTTGCACATGCATTTCCGATGAAAATATTTATTTATTTATTTTTTATTTATTCATATAATAAACGGCTTTCGCCTTTTACAATGTTAAATCATTCTATGACAATTTTTATACACCTACAAAACTTACTCCAATCTCACATTAAATCATTTATTCTATTCTTTAAGTAGTATATCTATACAAATAAAACACACCTATTACATTCTACACAAAATCAACAAAATATACACAGGCACTCGCAGCCAATACAATTTACATCCAGGCCCACGGTATTCCACACTATATACATCTACATTTTGTATGCATATATGCAATATCAATACCGTGCTTATAGTATACATAGGCATCCTTATGCATATAATATGCACTCAAGTGGGCACAGTGTGCTGTCTATCATTTCGCGGTTATGTTCTGAAAAAATATGATGTATAATAATATAATATTAACAAGTACCGCCCGTTCAATACTAATATTAAAAACAGGTAACAATACTAATAGCACACCTTTTACCCGAGTACAGTCAAACACCGTAAACCTGAATGTGCAAGTTATCAATATTATTAAAAAGATTAAAAAAAAACTGTTAAGTAATAAAACAACAGATAAAAATGTAATATATGTACAGACAAATTAGAATATAGGTTCTTACCAAAAAATATATTAAAAACTTTCTTAATTAAAATCTCATTCTGTATAGAGCAATAGACAACACAATAAAATACTTATATAAAATTTGTACATAACAAGCAATCAGAAATATATACCTATAGATTATTTAGATTAAGTCAATGTGTGGATTGTACACTCATATCGATTTCAATTTGTATAGTGCTCAAATTTAATATTAACAAGATAAGTATAAAAGATACATTAAAATAAAATAAAAAAAAACGTATACAATAGTATATAATATACATTAAAATAAAAATACATATACAATAGTATAGTATAAAATATACATTAAAATTAAAATACATATACCTACAATAGTATAAAAAATACATTAAAATAAAATAAAAATACATATCTGAGACGAAACACATCAAATAAAAACAATAAAATAATAGTAAAAAAAACAACCACAGACACTTTACAACACTACGGATTCGGGTAATGCGGAGCAAATAGGTTCTTAATGTGTCCCTTGAAAACATCCATGCTTACATTAAAGATATCAATATCATTGAGATATTGGTTTCCTAATCCGTGTAAGCGGGGTATCACTGTATGAGTGACGTAGTTTGTCGTATAATTGTCACAGTAAAACAATTCTCTACTTCTTGTACTACGCCCAGGTACACGGAAACTAATAAATTGTAACAGATCAGGGGTGTCAAAAAAATAATTTACAATTTTAAACAAAAAAATAAGATCATTAATAATTCTTCTATCTGCGAGGCTTTTCAGATTCAGCAGAGATTGCAAATACTCATAGTTTAAACATTCCTTAGGAATACGCAGTTTGTAATTAATATACCTCAGAAATCTATGCTGTACGCGTTCTATGCTGTTTATGTGTACGTTATAGCTTGGCGACCAGACTGAGGAATTGTACTCAAGGTGACTTCGTACAATGGACTTATAGAGAAGGGTAATCGCATCAATATTTTGGAATTCGTTCACTGTACGAAGGAGAAAACCAAGCATTTTTAATGCTTTATTGGTTATCTCATATATATGGCTTACAAATGTCATTTTGTCATCAAAAGTGACCCCCAGATCACGTATTTCCCTAACCAATTGAAGTTTATCATTTTCTATATAATAATCATATTGAATAATTTTCTTTATTCTTGCAAAGCGAATGTATTGACATTTATTGACATTCAATAAGAGATCGTTTTTTATGCACCATATATTCAATCTATTGAGATTATCTTGCAATACTTTGCAGTCATCAATACTCTCTATTCTTTTATATAATTTCAAATCATCCGCAAACAAAAGGAAACTTACATCGGATAGTTCATACGTTAAATCATTAATGAATAATAAGAAAAGCAGCGGAGCAAGATGGCTACCTTGCGGTATTCCGCTTGTAACGCTGATACTACTAGAGGACACCTTGTTCATCTTTACGCGCAGCGATCGACCTGTTAGATAACTTGTAAACCAATCATGATCACACAGTCATTCATAATATGCGATACTCCCCGCATACTGGATTTAATGTTGTGTCGGCCATTCTGCGAGATGGTCCTGAAGAAGCACATGTATACACAATGCAGAAACACAACACCTATTCTGCAAATCCAATCTGCATATTCCGGTGACGGGCCGTGTCTCGTCCCATATGCAAAGGCAAGAGCCAAGTCTCTGCCCGACTGTACGCAGTGAAATGGAGTAAAACCTTCACCTCATACTATCTCCTGCGTAAAATCAAGTGATCTTTCATTAATGGAATGCATGTTGCACATGCATTTCCGATGAAAATTTGATCACACAGTCATTCATATATATATATGTTTGTTATATGTATGTATATGAAAGGATTAAAAGTTATTTTAGAATAGTTTCCAAGGTAGTATTTTAAAGTTTTATATATTACTTATTGTAATTACTAGCACACGACGACCGAGACACACTGGGAGGGAACGTAAACATAAATTTAATAATAATAATATGACTATTTATATAGCGCCGTACTGTGATAATATCACTTCAAGGGCGCTTTACATCTATATAAATAAAAATACTATTTATAATCCTATAGGATCAACATCCACGTCCATTTAAAAAAAAAACTACATAATATCAATTAAAAATTGTCGTCAGAAAGATAAAAAATCATAATAATAAAATAATAAAAAATCATGAAAATAAATTGCACTAAATATTCATTTAAGAACCAACAGTGAAAATTAACATAATTTATTTTATTTGAGTAAAAAAGTATTAATTTATTTACGACAATAATTCAAATTCGAATTTAAAAGTATTTATTCAACATTTATACAGTATATAAAATTACACAATCACAGAAAAAACACCTTATAGGTACGATTATATTATCAAGGTGTAGCGAAATAGTAAGACGCTGTGTCTCGCCGCACGGTACCTACACCAAATAATATAATACTTTTACTAATATTAATGATAACATATCCTAGATTAAGGATAAGGCAGGTCCATATATATTATCTTTCCACTGTTGTTATCTGTTAATTTAATAACAGGTATACTTTATTAATAAGGGGCTTATACGGCCAAGCACGCTGAAAACATGTATTTTTATGTAGAAAATGTCGACTACAAAAAACAATACATTACAAACAAACTTCAATGTTTTATGGATATTACAAAAACATAAATTATTTCAAAAGCTCTTGATATGGAAGAAAAATAAAGTAAATACAATAACTGAAAAAGGAAGATAAATCATGTAGGTAGGTACTCATAGCCAATGTACGTTTTAGTAGATACATATATTTATATTTAGTGAGACTTTTAAACTGATTAAGCTATGTTGATCAGACAGCATTGATTTGTATAAATATATTCGAATACACATCAGTTCGTCGGTAGCCTGGAGGTAAAGTCTCGGCCTCGGTATATATTTATATATCATACATACATACATACCATCACGCCGCTTCCCTCGCGGGGTAGGCAGAAAGGATCGAGCGCCACTTCCTTCTATCCTTGCATACATCTTTCGCTTCCGTCACTGTCATACAATTCCTCATGCATGCTCTCCTGTTCAATGTGCTCAACACGTGACCGTCCTGTAGGATTTGATTTAAATGATCTTGCCATTTAATCCTCGGACGTCCGCGTCTCCGAGCACCATTCCTCTCAGCCAAATATATCTTCTTAGTCATTCTGTCCTCATTCATTCTTTCCACGTGCCCAAACCATCTTAACTTATTTACATTCATCTTTGTTATTACACCAACTTTCATTCCACATTCCTTTCGTATATCACTGTTACGCACACGATCTCTCAGACTCTTGCCACACATCCTTCTCAACGATCTCATTTCCACTGCATTTATGCCACTTTCATCCTTTTAGAACCATGTCCACGTCTCACTTGCATACATAAGTGTTGGCACTAAGATAGCAGAGTGCACCAACCTTTTAGCTGTGGTGGATATGTTTCTATTTGCAATTATTGGTCGGATTGCACCATTTACCTTATTGCCAGCAACTTTTCTCCTTTCAATATCGCTTTCACACTTCCCATCTCTCGTGAACAAACTACCTAAGTACACACATTCGTCAACTTGCTCTAACACTTCGTTGTCAATCATTACCTGGCATACTGTTCTCTCACTTCCTCTTTCAAACACCATGATTTTTGTCTTTTTTGCATTCATTCTCAATCCATTAATCGCACAATTTTCATACACACACGTCATCATTCGCTGTAGATCACTTTCACTTTCAGCCATCAATACCAAATCATCGGCAAACATTAACGCTCTTACATTCATCCCATTCATATCAACACCTACATTCATTTCTTTCAATGGACGAATACAATGATCAATGTATAGGTTAAAAAGCCATGGCGACATCACGCACCCTTGTTTTACTCCTTTTGTCAATGTGAACCATTCCGACAGGTTATTGTTCACTCTAACACACGCAGAACTTCCTGTATATATATAGGTGTACAAAATGAAAAACAAAGATCAAAACATTACATTTTAATGATTAAATCAAAACATGAAACACATTATTTAATATTTACTTGATATTCGTAACGAGCGAGTAGATTTAATATAGGCTACGAATTCCGTAAGACGATAAAATATGTATATTCAGAGTCAAGATATGGATAATATGTATAATTGTATATGTATCATTACGATGATATACTTGCTCATTTTATCTAATCCGATCAAATAATAAACCGAACCTACTAAAAGTTTTTATCTATAGAAATGTTTTTATTAATATTATATTTACACGACTGCAACACTTTCTTTTAACGTTTTGTTTTTCTCTCTATTAGTAGTATAATAAAAAACGTTTTGAAATCAAGGGCATACGAAAACCAAATAAGAGCATGAAGTATACAATAAATTGTAATATATATTTGCATCCATACTCACATGACTTGTATAAGAATTTAACACGTGTCTCACCTATGCAACTGGTCGGTTATTAGAAATTGCCTGCAGACAGAAAGTCCGCCATTTTTACAGCCCCCTACTAATAGAACTACTGAATAATATTAATGTAAAAATTAAAACACGAGTGAAAATGAAATAAGTTGAATATTGTTACACCTATAACTTTGGAAAGATGAAAAATTTGAAGGTCACATTATCGGGATACAGAGATTACAATACGAACACAAAATGATGTAGATAGTTCAAATGTTGTTTAAACGAAATATGTACATATACATTTAAATAGATATACCTACATATTATATCTACTCGTATGATTTTTATTTATTTATTCAAAACCAGTTATTTATTCAAAACCAGTTACACACTTCAGACAACACATACAAATAAAAACAAACAATTATAATCATTACAAGAGACCATGCATTGCCCAATTTAAAAGTGTATACAAATTAACTATTTGATATATTTCATTAGCCCATAAGGTTGTCATGTAATATAAAAAAAGAACAAACAATAATAAAAATATTAGAGATAAAGCATTAATCCTAAAACAAACAGTAATCACCATCAATCAATTCAATACTGGATCAATACACAAACATACAAGAATAATAAGAACATAACAACACATTACAAATCAAATATAAAATTTAAAATTATGATAGTCATGTTAACATCAATCGAGCACAGCAAGTAAGGGAAAGGGATGGGAGGAAACTCATCGTAATGCAGAAGGATAGTCGTTAATGATTAGTGTGATATCAAAACACGTGTTTATTTTCTTGATATTTCATTACCTACTTTCCTCACTAGTGTGTTCCTATCTATCTGTATTCATGTAGTTTACTCTACCAAGGTTATTATACTCAACATATTATTTCGATTATAGTTTTCTTTTATTACTCTGCAGATGCAACAAACTCCCGGTGATCTAACTACTGCGGAACTTTTACCGTAAAGCTATTAAAGTTGTTTTTATATCATTTCTCCTATCACACGCAATACCTATCCTAAGCAGGTTATAGTTTGTTTCAAGTATATATGTATATTCTCATACTTACACTAAAACTGGCGAATAGAAGTATGGCCAATAGAGTTTTCTTAATATAAATGTTGTCTTTGTTGTCTGTGTTTTCTTAATATAAATCAGTATTCCACTTAAGTGTTTGCGTATTGAATAAAGTGAATTATGAACAACTAGATGACAAAGTGTTATGATACCTACTCCTGTATGTAATTAAAGTTGGAACATGAAAACTCTTAAGACACCATTGCATACTTAGATATATCATTATGACTTATTCATGTTTTTATCTGAAAAGTAATAGACTATTACATACACATTAAATATCCCATAAATAACAGCTTTAAGAATATTTCTAGACTTCACCAATACTAGATAGCCACATTCGAGTTCCATACAATAGAGCTTACAACTTCAAACAACATTCAAGATAAGCAATTTTCTCACAAAGACAATTTGAACTAAAAATAGAACGTTAGAAGCTTTCAAATACGAGTATTTTAAGGCGTATTATTTAAAGGATAATCCTCGTGAGATATTTCCTACGCTACATTTCTCAATTTGCTTCTTTTGAATTTATAAAAAAAAGACTTAGTGTGTAGTGTCTGTATTTACAATACGTATACAAATTTTGAAATTCATGACAAAAGTTTATTTTAGTTGATAGTGAATGATCAGCTTCTCTTTTCTTTTTGTCTCAAATTTTAATTTTACTCTTATTACTCCTCTGTAATAAGAGTAAAAATACATTCTTGAAATACATTAAATAAATTCTTTCTTCCCAATGGAGAAAATCTTCCATTGAGTTAATTATTCATACCGCGAATTTCATTACTGGAATTCCTATTTATCACTTCTATTTTATGTCTTTTCTTTCAACATGCTCATTCATTATGTTTTCTTCGTTTACCTAACATATTTCCATTGCTATATCATAAACATCACAACACTGTTTTGGGCATAATGTTGCGTATCTATTACTAGGTATACTATCACGGTATAGGTATATCATAAGAAGAGTAGCCAGCCAACCAACTGCATCAGTGGGGGATACATATGGGGGCGCCCCTATTAACGTGACTTTGTATGAGACTTGATTATTTTTTATTACAATAAAAGTAAAGTTGTCTCAGAATATCTTTAGCCCCCCCCCTTAAGTCTTTTCTAAATCCGCCACTGCATGTAATAAGCATGGAAGATATCCTCTCCATGCCAACAAAAAGATATTCAGAATGGGTTGCAAATCTCATCGCTAAATTGAGATGTTATATGTCCTTATTTTTTCGAAAACTTTTTCAGCACACTCGTATACATACGGAAAAGAGTGGAAACCTGTTGGTTTGGACTTAGCGGTTATTCTACGAAAAAATCTTAAAATAAATCTACATAACATTATCAAGATGTTGGAAACTAATATTTCAATTCGATAATGTGCTTTTACCAAAAAATAAAATGAAAAATAATAAACATATATCATATTTGATACATACCAATATAATTTATTTTTTTATAAATTTGGTTAGATGGAAGGAATCACTATATAGTGTTTTTCGTGTCACTGTATATCATCACATTTTTTCTTATGTAAACTGATTTGTTGATTTTGTTATGTGAACGATGATATACAAAAAGAATAAATTACCTTAATAAATAAAAATAATATAAAAAAGTCGAAGGAAATTTCAAAAGCAATTTTCAACCTTAGCGTTTATTATGCACTTAAAATAATATCCGAAGTTTTATTTTATTTCTTTATAGGAACAGTGAGTATGATAACAAAATCCTTTTGAAGTGGATTAAAGAGTTCTTGGATGTCAGCCAAAATACAGAAGACTGTTTACTCACACAAAGGATTTTCCTCTCATGAAATGTTTCAAAAAGTGTTGCTTTTCCTTCAAAGATTTTCCATTACTTATATTTTTCACCTGTATTTAAGATATTATATATAGATTCTCGTGATATTACAATGTGCAACCCACTGTAATAATCAATAGTATGCAATTCAGAAATAATTAAAACACTGTTATATTTTCACTATAATTTATTTAGATAACGTTTTCGCCCACTTCAATGGGGATTCTCAAGAGTATAGTCTCAGTACTCTTGAGAATGCCCATTGAAGTGGGCAAAAACGTTAAGAGTCTAAATAAATTATAGTGAAAATATAACAGTGTTTTAATTATTTCTGAATTATTGAATATGAATTTTCACAGTGTGAACACAAACACCCTTCAACAATTAATTAACCAATATTATGTTTCACTTCATTTTTGAGTTTTTCTTTTACATTTAGCCCTACTTTGTAAAAAAATAAAATTATATGAATCATTTATTGATGAATGATAAATTAATCAACAGTTGTCCGAAATGTTTTAAGATGAGCAACAATAGTGTAATAAAGAGCTCATTTATACTCACATGGTGTGTGGTGCTCGGTGGACTGCTGGCTGGTAAAGTAGGTGGCTGAGTTCTTCTTTGACCCCGGGTTCCCCCTGTGCCTCCGGTTCCTTGTCCCAGTAATCGTAATACTTGTTCGGGGCTGATGGGGCGTTTCTTTCCCGGGGGCACTCCCGGAGCGGGGGCGCGGGAGCCGAGATACGTACCACGGGGGCGGTGGTGAGCGTGAGAGCTGGCAGGGCGCTCCACGATGGTATAAGAAGTGCCAGGTGGGGAATAGTAGAGGGCGGGCTGGCGGGCGTCCCCCTGAGAGCGAGAGAGCCGCCCTAGGCCTGAGGCCCCCCGCGCGCTCCACCCTCCACGCCCGCCAGCCCCCAACTCCGACAGCTCTGACAGCTCTGGCTCCCCCATCCTCATGACGGGGGACGGCCGTCGCTTCTGAAAAAGAAACAAATATACATCAGACACATCAACATATATTATTATAATGTACTGTCACAGAAACGTGTACCACGAAGTCAAATAGACAACTTCCTAACTTACTACGGTATAAAGCCGCAAGAAATATTTACCAGTAGGTATATACATTACGAAGGGGAGAGATCACGTCATATGATATTATTATACTCAAATAGACAACTTCCTAACATACTACGGTATAAAGCCGCAAGAAATATTTACCAGTGGGTACCTATACATTACGGAGGGGAGAGATCACGTCATATGATATTATTATACTCAAATAGACAACTTCCTAACATACTACGGTATAAAGCCGCAAGAAATATTTACCAGTAGGTATATACATTACGAAGGGGAGAGATCACGTCATATGATATTATTATACTCAAATAGACAACTTCCTAACATACTACGGTATAAAGCCGCAAGAAATATTTACCAGTAGGTACCTATACATTACGAAGGGGAGAGATCACGTCATATGATATTATTATACTCAAATAGACAACTTCCTAACATACTACGGTATAAAGCCGTAAGAAATATTTACCAGCAGGCATACATTACGAAGGGGAGAGATCACGTCATATGATATTATTATACTCAAAACGTACCTACTCAACTGGTTTATACAAATTTGTACCTAATTTTATTGTTTGGCCTTATCTGCACCATATACTGCTTTTTTCTTTATTGTGTTACAAGGTACATCGAAATAAATTAATATAAATTTACATCCACACATAAATATTTGAGCCCGTTCATATGTATGTTTGTATGTCCTTAATAGACTCTAAAATTAGGAAAGACAGAAGTAAAATAATACACTCTATACGAGGTCTAATCTCTTGGGCAGGTTTAAGTCCAAAACATTAGAAATATTTAGCATCTGACTCCTAAAATCCTTTCCGCTATGCATGTGCACGCTGCAATATATGTATGTTATACTTTTTTTATTATTATGTGTCCATGAATGCATTGATGCCTGCATGTGCCTTTTTCATTTGTTTGTTTTATATTGTATTTTTGTTTTTTGATTTTAATAACCGGGTTAGTTGGAAGACATCGCATTTTAGCGATAAACTCGCCCTCTGTACATTGAATTGTATAAATGATATTTTCTATGTAAATTTGTATTATTATAAACAATGTACAGTGAAGAATAAAATAAAATAAAATAAATAAATAAATATCTTATTTATTAATAAAGATATTATAATCAAAACATTTGTTTGTTAAATCTATCAAAGGTTTAGTAAGTAGCAATATTCACACATTTTTCATTGTATTGAATTAATTTCACAGTGGATGCAACAATATCTATATACAACAATTGTATGGAATTAATTTCACAGTGGATGCAACAATATCTATATACAACAATTGTATTGAATTAATTTCACAGTGGATGCAACAATATCTATATACAACAATTGTATTGAATTAATTTCACAGTGGATGCAACAATATCTATATACAACAATTGTATTGAATTAATTTCACAGTGGATGCAACAATATCTATATACAACAATTATATTGAATTAATTTCACAGTGGATGCAACAATATCTATATACAACAATTATATTGAATTAATTTCACAGTGGATGCAACAATATCTATATACAACAATTGTATTGAATTAATTTCACAGTGGATGCAACAATATCTATATACAACAATTGTATTGAATTAATTTCACAGTGGATGCAACAATATCTATATACAACAATTGTATTGAATTAATTTCACAGTGGATGCAACAATATCTATATACAACAATTGTATTGAATTAATTTCACAGTGGATGCAACAATATCTATATACAACAATTATATTGAATTAATTTCACAGTGGATGCAACAATATCTATATACAACAATTGTATTGAATTAATTTCACAGTGGATGCAACAATATCTATATACAACAATTGTATTGAATTAATTTCACAGTGGATGCAACAATATCTATATACAACAATTGTATTGAATTAATTTCACAGTGTATGCAACAATATCTATATACAACAATTGTATTGAATTAATTTCACAGTGGATGCAACAATATCTATATACAACAATTGTATTGAATTAATTTCACAGTGGATGCAACAATATCTATATACAACAATTGTATTGAATTAATTTCACAGTGGATGCAACAATATCTATATACAACAATTGTATTGAATTAATTTCACAGTGGATGCAACAATATCTATATACAACAATTGTATTGAATTAATTTCACAGTGGATGCAACAATATCTATATACAACAATTGTATTGAATTAATTTCACAGTGTATGCAACAATATCTATATACAACAATTGTATTGAATTAATTTCACAGTGGATGCAACAATATCTATATACAACAATTGTATTGAATTAATTTCACAGTGGATGCAACAATATCTATATACAACAATTGTATTGAATTAATTTCACAGTGGATGCAACAATATCTATATACAACAATTGTAAAACTAAATAAATAGGGATTATTTTCATTATAAAATATTGTAAGTGCTTATGATAAAAAATCCTGAATTTTGCACAAATATATATTTTAGTTGGTGCGTAGGTATTGTTTGTGATATGTATGTTCTCTATAGTCTCTACGATAATAGATCTCATGCAGTTGGTTAAATATCTTAATTCACAAGAATAATTAAATTTAAATGATATTGTTAATTTTGCCGACTATATGACAAGAAAGGTAAAAGTTTTAAGAAGCATGATACTCTAAATCTCTTCTGAAAACAGAATAAATAACACTGGTAATCGACAAATAAACATAATAATCCATTTGTAACATTTTTTTTATTTTAAGTGAAGCTGTAAATTGCTTTCAGTGTTCTTTTGCCGAAGTATAATAAACATAAGATACAAATCTATAATAATGCTCTGTGTTGTTTGTGTTCTTGTTTTATTGTTGAATGTTTTGAGTATATTTTTATACCAAAATATGATCATCTGTAATACCAAAACATGGGAAACTAGTTAAAATATAATGCCATGAAATGAATCATTTTCAATCGTTTGAGATTTTATCATCATACTTACTCATAGATAAGATTTCTGAAGCATGCACTAAAATAATTTATTGACTTTATGAAGATAGGTAGGTTCTTGACATAATAATATGTTTTAGGCTTTCTATGATATTACATAATGTCTACTTTAATTTGCTTAGTTAAGAAGTTTTTAATTACTCAAACATAATATGTATCTGAAAACATATGAACAAACATTATGTAGAGGAAATAATAATAAAAGGTAGAGTCAGTGTCTGTCAAATTCAGTCTTCATTATTTTTGCTCAAATCTCGTTAATTAACGACTGTACTAGTGATGTTGATTGAGTTTATTAGTGAGATTAAACAGGTTTTTCATACATATATTGGACGCAGACCCCTATGAGGGGTAAGTAAAACATAAATCTGTTTTGAAAATAATTTAAAATTAAACTTGTAAACTGGCAGCTAGGCATTAAAGGTGAAATTCCTTCAGCAGAGAGTGGCAATAGTAATAGTATAAAATCAGGAGTGAACCTTACAAAGCATACCTAATGTGTTTCATAGTGGAGTAACATACATATGAAGGGTACCTACACGGCAAAAACAGCTCATTGATTTTTTTCGTTTTCGTGATTTAAATGCAGTTTTGTTCCCCTCAAAGAGCTCTTTAGAATGGTAAAAGTAAAATGTAAAAAAACTGGCCCATTTCTTTGTAATTCACACTGAAATGATGAAAAAAATATGAAATATATGGTGTTTCAAACTTTATACGGTAAAAACAAGCTAATTGATTTTTTTCGTTTTCGTGATTTAAACACAGTTTTGTTCCCTTCAGAGAGCTCTTTAGAATGGTAAAAGTAAAATGTAAAAAAACTGGCCCATTTCTTTGTAATTCACACTGAAATGATGAAAAAAATTATGAAATATATGGTGTTTCAAACTTTATACGGCAAAAACAAGCTAATTGATTTTTTTCGTTTTCGTGATTTAAATACAGTTTTGTTCCCCTCAAAGAGCTCTTTAGAATGGTAAAAGTAAAATGTAAAAAAACTGGCCCATTTCTTTGTAATTCACACTGAAATTATGAAAAAAATTATGAAATATATGGTGTTTCAACTTTATAGGCAAAAACAAGCTAATTGATTTTTTTCGTTTTCGTGATTTAAATACAGTTTTGTTCCCCTCAAAGAGCTCTTTAGAATGGTAAAAGTAAAATGTAAAAAAACTGGCCCATTTCTTTGTAATTCACACTGAAATGATGAAAAAAATTATGAAATATATGGTGTTTCAAACTTTATACGGCAAAAACAAGCTAATCGATTTTTTTCGTTTTCATGATTTAAATACAGTTTTGTTTCCCTCAAAGAGCTCTTTAGAATGGTAAAAGTAAAATGTAAAAAAACTGGCCCATTTCTTTGTAATTCACACTGAAATGATGAAAAAAATTATGAAATATATGGTGTTTCAAACTTTATATTTGCTCTCCTGTAAAATGATAATTTGTCAATGTGCCTGTTTTTGCCGTGTACCCTTCATATGTATCTACATCTAATATATAAAAGGAAGTCGTGTGTGTTACAACACTTATAACTCAAGAATGGCTGTACCGAAGTGAATGATCTCTGATTTGTTGGATTCTTCTCCGCCCGGAATAAACTATAGGCTATTAAAACATCTTACAAATTCACGGGAAGAAAAAATATGAAGAAAATTATTTACGCCATACACTTTTAATTTCAAAAATAAAAACAATATGGAGAGTTATGGCGCTGTTAGCGCCCCCACGTCGCCTGTTGCATTGTGCTAAAATAATCCGTGGGTTCTGCTATATTAAGAACCAAATTACTATAACTAATATGAACGAAATATGTACTAATATTTTGTTTACAATAATTCGGTAGTTACATGGCAATAGGTTGTATCTCACTAAAACATAATTTTACAGGAGAGCAAAAACAAAGTTTGCAAAAGAGATATTTCAGCCAAATTTCGAGCATTATATATCAAAATGGAGGTAATTATTACATATTTTTACAGGAGAGCAAAAACAAAGTTTGCAAAAGAGATATTTCAGCCAAATTTCGAGCATTATATATCAAAATGGAGGTAATTATTACATATTTCTACAAGATAGATGTAACATTCTCTTAATAATTTCTTCTACAAGATGTATGTAACATTCACTAAATAATTTCTTGCAGTTTAAAAATAGTTTTTTTGCCATGTTGATGAAAACAATCTTTCTACATGTCAATAAGTTACGTCTTTTCTCTTTTATTCTGACTATAAAGAGACATATCCTTTTGCCACATCAAATATTACACTATTTTGAGCATTTTATGGAACAAACTTGAAAACGCAAAAAATGCGAGATACAACCTATTGCCATGTAACTACCGAATAATTCGACTAATATTTATGTATCGATAGATCTTCTGTCACATAAATGTGGACGTGCACAGATTATATTTGAAATTGTATTTTATTTTTGCAGATGGAAAATTATTATTGAACCAAAAATTGTGCTATTAAAGATGAAAATAAGAATGTGTTCATGTAGGTAGTTCTGATGCAAGATTGTGTAGTGAAATTTGCAGACAGAGAAGAAAAATTACGAAGAAAATTATTTACGCCATACATTTTTAATTTCTATACAAAATGCAATATGGAGAATTATACAAAATCAACAATGAAGTTTTTTTTATAGATTGGCCTATTTATATGATAATTTTTCTATACATTCTCAAATTAGAATCGTTATCCATACAATTTAACATCTGTAGTTCTGATATTTCAATTTTTAAAAAATCATGGAAAGAATTTTTATAAATTTTAAATGAATAGGTAAAATCTACCTGAAAAAAAAATTAGTACCTACATAATTATATTACGTACTGCAGATAATTTATAAACAAATCTGAGTTAAGTATAATTGTTCAACATAAATTGTTCATGTCGGCCGGTGTGGCGCGGAGCTCTTTCCTTTGAGTCACGAGGTCCCGGGTTCGATTCCCGGACAGGGCAAAGTGAAGAATGACCTTTTTCAAATTGTCCTGGGTCTGGGTGTTGCATATATATGTATATAGTGCATTGTATATGTGTGTATCGTCGCGTTAGTACCCATAATCAAGATTCATTTAAGTTTGGGACTAGCTCGATGTGTGTGAATTGTCTATGTAAAAAAAATGAATGTAACTTTCGCAGTTTAGCGGCCCCACCCGTTGTCGAGTACTTTTTTCCATAGAAAAGGTAATATTTTTGAAACTTGAGGAAATTGTTGCCATATGTAGAATTATTTTAATTTGCCGGCAAAAAAAAATCTACTTCGAAAATTAATTTCCTAAAATTCCGTACATATTACTCGACAACGGGTGGGGCCGCTCTAGTTTCATAGTTGCGAATTTTTTTTCCTATAAAAGAATTTTCCAAAAATTTGGTGACCAAAAAATAATTCACCATATGGCAACAATTTCCTCAAGTTTCGAAAATATTACTTTTTCTATGGAAAAAAGTACTCGACAACGGGTAGGGCCGCTAAACTGCGAAAGTTCCAAATGAATTATATTTTTTTACACTATACCTTCGATGACACACTTTGACAATTACGGGAGTTTGTAAAGAGATTAATAATATTAATCATTCATAAAGTCAGTGGGAGAGGGCAGAAGATAGGGCAGGTGTCGAACATGTGTTGAAAGGCTTGGTTTGGAGTGGCCAGAGGTCCTGGAAGCAGCGGTGGACGGTTATCTCTGGAGGAGATACTTAGGGGCAATGGGCCCCCGACCGAACTAGGACAAGGGGAAGAAGATGTATGTATGAAATCGTTCATTGATTCTTAGGCGGTACGAAGTTCGCCGGGCCAGCTAGTAATCTAATATAAACAGTACATAAATCTTGCGAGGATATTAGAAGGCGCATTATTCAGCGGCAATTATTGTCTGAGAGTACTATGCACAACTGACATCTCAAGGATATATACAATACATACATTATATTTTATCATAATTATATTCAGCGCTACTAAGCTTGAAGTCGTATTTCGTAATAAAAATTGACAAAAAATATTAAATCTCTATAAAGATTTCCCATCAAGTAAAATGTCACAAATAAAATCTAGAAGTCACACAAACAAAGCAAAAATATTTACATCACTATGTTTGATACTTCTCAGGAAATTGATGTAGATAATTGTGTTGATGTAGTAGGTACAGTGTGTTTTTAGAAACAACTAGTGGCTGTGGAAAATAACAGAGATAAAATAAGAGCCGAAATAATACGCAAAAAAGACCTTGTTGTGAAATGTAAAGAAATACAAACCTCGAAAAAAAGAATATTTAGTTTAGAGAAGCAAAATATGGAGTTGATTTCAATAAAATGTAGAAATTCCAGTTAGAACTGAATGATAAGATTTCGAATATGGAAGCAATGGCTATCCATAACGAATCAGTTATAATAAAATTGAAGCAAAATGAGAAGTAAGTTATGAAATAATAGAAAAACAAACTTGTCTAATGCTGAGAAATTCATATGATAGTGTATTATGAGAGTCTTGAATCATACCGTGGTGTCTTTAATAGGTACTCAGTTATCTGAATACACAGTACAAGAACAATAATTGAAAGATACAAGCTATATGAAGAAACAAAAAATATACCAAATAAGAGACAAGGAATAAATTAAGTAAATTTGAACCGAATATAATATTAATAGGTGATGAATATGCCAAGGGTTTTGGAATATATTTGAATAACAGAGTGAACTACAAGGTAAACTGTAGTGCTTATCCTGGTGCAAGGATTGACTATAATACATATATTCAAATATCTGTCACCATATTGACAAGGCGAGAAGTGAAGATATGATAATATGTATTAAATAAATAAACAACCAACAACCTCGAACACAATCATAAAGATGGTTGCTGTTAGTTGACATGTATGCTCAACGGATGCCGAACATGATAGTTTAAAACAGGAATTGGTGAACGTACCATGGATAAAGTGCACTCAAACCAGCCTATGCCGATTCGTAAGCATCGGGACACCTTTCCTGTTTCATACAAAAGGGAGTTTGCACAGTCTGTTGGTTGTGCGGAAGAGGTGTCTGGTGAATAATATTTTTTTTTTAAAAGATATATCTGGGTTTTTGTTATAAACGAGAAACAAAAAAGAATATATAATATTCTTATATATATATACCTACATAATATGCGATGCTCCTCGCATAATGGGTTTAATGTTGTGTTGGCCATTTTGTGAAATGGTCCTGATGAAAAATATGTACACAATGTTGAAACATAACATCTTTTCAACAAATCCAAACTGCATATTCTGGGACGGACCGGGTCTCGTACCATATGCAAAGGCATGAGCCAAGTTACTGCCCGACTGTACGCAGTGAAATGGAGTTAAACTTTCACCTCATATTATCTCCTGCGTAAAATGATATGATCTTTCATTCGTGAAATGCATGTTATGTTGCTCATGCATTTCGAATGAAACTTTGATCATAGATCATGTGCATCATGCATTCCATGAATGATATATATCTGCGATGCAATTCACATGTTCACATGCAAATAAAATGACCGAAGGCTCACATGTGGTGTTTCTTTTGTACCTACAATATTTCAGGATGTTATATTTATACAATATAATATAATATCATAAAATACACATTACAATAAAATTGTCCTATCCTTGTTTTGAAAGCACCGGAAATGCGGCACAACAATTCAACTTTTAGGTGGAGAAAACTTTTCGATATTTATAAAGGGGGCATCCATAATATTCCATCTCGAACACAGTTAAATAATTATGATAATATTTCATCGATTCATTGTCAGATTAATACTCGTAGAGTGCAACTGGTCGACGCACTGACGTGGAATTATGATTCTTATCGGAGGATGAGTAATTACGTCAAATAGTATGAAAGATATGATTTTCATATAAAATTTGTTTAATATCACTAGCAAAGAATATTTGAAACCTTCCATACTCCATAGAAATCAAATTTTTATCAGAAAAAAAAGAAACTCATGAGATGTGAAAAAAGGCGAGACAAATAAAATAATAGCACGTACAATGTATTTTTTTTTTATTTCTGTCAATCTTGAGGAGGCCTTCGTGTGGAAATGGACAGGAGTGGGTTGAAAAACACAAGAATGGATTATATTTCTGTAATTTTGTTGTTGTTTTCAATTATAATAGATAAGAATGAACTTTATGCCAGAAAATTCCTAGTACTGTATAAAAAAGATATAAAATTGGATGTATCGGATGAAATTAAATTCTTCAGGAAACACAAGCCGCACAAGCGTATGTTTGCAAGGGAAAGGGAAATGAGCATAAACAAGTTATTTGAAGACGACACGTCTCAGAAACATGAAAATATTTCTTTTTGTCAAATTACTATTCCGAGAATGGCTCGATACGCTCAACAGTCAAATTACACTCATTTATAACGAAATTCTTGAACGGAGTGGAAAAAATAAAAAAAAAATTAAAAATGAAATGGAGTTTTGCAAACTTTTTTAAAAAAACTATAACTATATCTAGTTTTGAAAAAGCTATAATAAACTATAGTTTTTTTTAATATTCATGAAAGCTTTTGTAACATTCACTGTGGTCGGCGATGCAAATTTTGAAAGTTTGTGGACGCATATGATAGAACAATATATGTATATATAATGTCACTAACTGATATCAATATGTAGTTGTAGGTAGAGGAAGTAGTGCTATACAGATATGTTAACATCGTACCTATGTATGTAGGTACGTATACCGAGCGTACTACCGCGAAGGGCCTAGCTACCATTTCGCTTTATTTGAATAATTCAATATCATGAGAGATTTACAAAAACAAGTTTATTATTTTTTAAAACATTTTGAAAATCTCATTCCCTTTATGATAACATTATAACTCAAATTTGACATTGCTTATTGTTCTTGTCATGACGTAGGTATTTGTGCTATTACGTAGCTTAAAATGACGTAATGATATTATGACAACGCTTATATTTATTTGTACCTATATAAAATAATGCTCCCAGTAAAGGACATAATATGTAACTGTGACAATGTTTACTCCCATTTAAAAACCATATCACTCATCCGTTTAATAGGGAACATGCATGTGTGAGAAATGTGGATAAAATTATCAGTTGATATCAATAAAAATACTACTACACTATTATACTTACCGTCATGACGTGTCTCAAGTGGGTAGGCAGAGAGAATGGAACGCCAAATAGATCTATTCTTACACACTTCCTTCGCTTCCTCCACATTCATAAAATTTCTCATGGTGGCACGTCGGTTCCTCTTACTTAACGCACGGCCGTCCTTGAGAATTTTAACCATATGATCAAGCCACGTACTTCTTGGACGCCCGCGTTTTCTCTCACCCTTTCTTTCATTCATCAATTTACATTATCTATGTATGTCATTCTTAACTCGTTTATTCGTTCAATATGTCCAAATAAACGTTGCTTATTCACGCGCATTCTGTCCACAACACTCTTCTTGCATTCGCTCGTTCTTCTAATATCCTCATCCTACACTTTTTCGCGCAACGTTTTACTTACCATTCTTCTCAGCGATCGCATCTCCATCGCATTTATTCCACTTTCGTCCTTCTTCAACCACGTCCAAGTTTCACTTGCATACGTAAGTGATGGTACCAGAATGGTATTTTGCACCAGCATTCTAGCCATGTTCGACACATTGGCATTGCTGACAATGGGTCGAAGTGCACCGTTCGCTCCAGCACTAGCCACTTTCCTTCTTTCAATGTGCCTATCGCATCTTCCATCCCTCGAAAATACATAGGTACTCGCTTACTTGCTCCAAAAATTCATGGCCAACTTTTATAATAAAAAAAACGCTGATCACAAACATCCTAATAAGAAGCAATGAAATAAAACTCTTCATTTATGACTACCATTTCAAAAATTTATATTTTCTTCCAACATTTTATACGGCCTGTCATTGAATGTCCGGGTTAGTTGGAAGACATCGCATTTTAGCGATAAACTCGCCCTCTATACATTGAATATACTTACTGTATAACTGTTATTTTTATGACACTGTTTTATTTTGTAATATTATAACCAATGTACAGTGAAGAATAAAATAAATAAAAAAAAATTCCATTGTGATGCCAATAAGTGATAACTGTTATCACAACGCATTTGAAACATAGTCTATTTATTTTTAAACGTTTTCTGTATTGTTCGATGAGGAAAACGCCCAATCTGTTTCTATATTTTGATATTTTTGATTCACACAACTTATAATCAACATGCACACGATTGAAATAAATAAAACAAGCGTTTTATTCTACTAATGATTTAATCGGTGCACTCTGCTATCCTAGTGCCAACACTTATGTATGCAAGTGAGACGTGGACATGGTTAAAGAAGGATGAAAGTGGCATAAATGCAGTGGAAATGAGATCGTTGAGAAGGATGTGTGGTAAAAGTCTGAGAGATCGTGTGCGTAACAGTGATATACGGAAGGAATGTGGAATGAAAGTTGGTGTAATAACAAGGATGCATGTAAATAAGTTAAGATGGTTTGGGCACGTGGAAAGAATGAATGAGGACAGAATGACTAAGAAGATATATTTGGCTGAGAGGAATGGTGCTCGGAGACGCGGACGTCCTAGGATTAAATGGCAAGATCATTTAAATCAAATCCTACAGGACGGTCACGTGTTGAGCACATTGAACAGGAGACCATGCATGAGGAATTGTATGACAGTGACGGAAGCGAAAGATGTATGCAAGGATAGAAGGAAGTGGCGCTCGATCCTTTCTGCCTACCCCGCGAGGGAAGCGGCGTGATGGTATGTATGTATGTATGATTTAATCGGTGAGAGAGACGTCTTTCGTCTTATGAGGACATTGTCAATCTGATTTTAAAAATACAACAATATTCATATATATAAAAAATATTTACAATAACAATGATAAGAGAGTATTACTGATTTCTTAGAATTAGTTACTGATACATACTACATTATAATATTATACATCTCACCGATTAAATCATTAGTAGAATAAAACGCTTGTTTTATTTATTTCGATATGGAATTCTACTACCTAAACACCAACACTGTGAATGCACACGATTATTTTAAGGGACAATCGGGTAAATTTTATAAAATTAACAAATAATAAATAAGTGCTGTTGACAATCCCGAGTTTTGTAGTTTGGAAATTAGTTGTGTCAAAGTCGACAGTTAAGCCTTTTATTAATTTTTGTGTAGCTTGATTACTATGCAAATAGATTCTGTGGATGTTGCGTTCCCCCTAACATGAGGCTTTATGTTAACCTAGACATCTTTTAACGGTATTTTATAAATGATCATCAAATAATCTTTTTGATCCTAGTCACCGACTCTCAGAAAAATAAAACGATAATCAAAAATTAAAATTAACACCAAAACAATACCACCAAATATTTCATATTCCGATCATCAAAATATTTCGTTATGACCACCAAAAAATACATTTGACCATAAAATAAATAGGTTGACTGCCAAAATAGTAGATTGATCGTCAAATCTTCTCATTATTAGTTGTAATAATAATAACAACAAAAATCGTTCATAATATTTTAAGTAAATTCATTAAAAAGTCTCTTTCTTTACAATCGTGATTTTTTAAGAATGCTTAAAATGACATGACCCTTTTTATTATTTCACTATCCACGACTACAATAATAATATTTGAATACTCAAACTCGTTGCAGATTCACTGCGAGATTTTAAAATGTAAAAAAACGGATTGTACTCTCGGTTCAAAAATTGGACGCTCACGGCGTTAGTAGTCCGTTCCATTGTCGACAGCCAACCCACAAAACAATTTGAAGATAATAAAACAAATATTTGCAACATAATACATTTTGTATATTTTAATATTTATTTTATACATCTTACATTACACATATTTAATAAGATACAATGTATTGAACTACAAAATGTACAAGAAATAGTTGTACAAAATGTACATGGTGCACCTTTCCACTATTAGTTATAACAATAATATTCAAAATTTTCGTTACACCTTTATTGAAAGAGATTCATCATCATATCAGCGGATACCGCAGAAGTCTGGGGACTTCCATTTAACCTTAGTAATAATTTTCTGTGTAGCGCCTAGCAAGGAATAGGTTTCCCTATCTTTTTCGTAAATTTTCGAGTGTTCTGTAAAAAGCAGGTATTTTACATTTCAAATTCTGAATGTCTTATACTTGTAATGGCACGGAGAGGACAATCTATATGTTTATTACATGCGGTTAGTCTGCTGGCTACCCCACTTGAGGAATACGACGTGCATGTGTAGTAGTACTAGAACCTATACTTAATTATTACCTATTTATTTAATTTTTCATTAATAAGTGTCTTGTAAAAGGACGATGTAAAAAATAAAGACTTTTACATCTTTAATTCAGCGATGAGGTTTGCCACCCATTCTGAATGTCTTATACCTACTTTTATTGACACGGAGAGGACAATCTATATGTTTATTACATGCGTTTAGTCTATTGGCTTCCCCACTTGTGGTATACGACGTGAACGTAGATCTGTTATCCTCCAGATAAAATACTATACATTATCATCATAAAAATAATCGAAGTTTTGTTGCATTCACCTGAACTTAAATATCCCCATATAATAAGCACGCAAGCTGTCCTCTTCGTACCAATATAAAATCAAAACATTCAGGATGGGTGACAAACCTTATCGTTGAATTTAAGATATAAAATGTCTATATTTTTTCGAACACCTTTACAGGACACTCGAAAACTTACGGAGAAGAGTGGGAGACGAATTCTTTACTGGGTGCTCCACGTAATGAAAATTAACTCATTAAACTAACCCTTTCTTTTTTTCCATACAAAATATTATAATACATAAAGGTTTGATGTGATGTTTACTTTCACATAGGTATCATATTATTAGTCTCCAAGCTAAGGAGAATGTGGCGTATTTGGTCAGACTTTAATACTAATAGTATAAAAGTCTATGGTCATAGATATGAGAGAACTACTAACGCTACGAGTGTCCAATTTTTGAACTTGGAGTACAATCCGTTTTTTTACATTTTAAAATCTCGCAGATGCACTAGTATCAGAACTATGATACTTGAGCGACCCCACCCATTGTCGAGTATTTTTTCAATAGAAAAAGTAATATCTACGAAACTTGAGAAAATTGATGCCATATGTAGAATTATTTTTTGTTCAAGTTTTTGGAAAAAAACTTTTTTCTTTCGGCCCCACCCGTTGTCGAGTATTTTTTTCCTATAAAAAAGTAATATGTACGAAACTTAAGTATTTCTTTATATTGAAATCAGATTTTATTTTTGCCGGCAAATGTTTTGGATTCAATTTAGAAATATTTGAGGATCACGATTTGATGATCAATCTACTATTTTGGCGATCATATTGAATAATTTGGTGACGATTTTGGTATATTTTTGAACATCACTTAAATAAGAGCCTTTTTTTAATGATTTAAGTTACAGATACCATCAAACCTGAGGCCTGAGTCAACAACACACTTTCGTCCCACGTTCCCGCTCCGTTAGCGTTCGGGTGCAGACGATGTTGCAAGCAAGTGTCAATTTGGTTGCTAAGATACACAATAGTTACGAAAATTAACACTTTGGCGCACCATCGTCTGCACCCGAACGCTAGCGGAGCGGGAACGTGAGACGAAAGTGTGTTGTTGACTCAGGCCTCTGGAGTGTATGTAGAAAGTCACTGCTGCTGCAAGCAGTGGCTTTTTTATTTCTTCTGAAATGCGATTTTTCCCCTGTGTACTTTAACTTAGGGATATGAGTTTTCGAATGTGGGTTACTACGTGAATATATATTTTCTAGCATTAGTTTTTATCTCATCATATCTTTCTCATGGTGTAAGAAATGAATACAATAGTTTAATATTGTCAATGCTCATAATAAAATGTGAAGTTCCTTTAGATGTTAATTATATTTTGATAATCATATTTTTTTCAAAATCAAAATATGATTAGCGTCTACACTTCTTAGTAAGTAAAATCCAGTCTCTATATAAAATACTTAGAGATTATAATTTAGAATAAGGCATATCAAACTCCAAGACAACCAGAACATTTGAATACTCCAAAAGGCCTCAAGCATACCTACTTTATTCAATTCCATCAATATTGAATATGTCGCTGAAATACGATTTGTAAAATTAAATAACCATTATCATTATTGAACAACATAAGTGTCTTATGCAGGCCAAAGCACTTCAAGGATACTGTTCAATCATCAATTTTTAGAATCCACTCCATGTATTGACATGACTGTTTATCATTTCACATTTTTGTATATATTATATTCATCGGCTTGTCTAATGTTTGTTACATATTATATTACATTAGATATTTCGGATACAAGAATGTCAATTCATTCGTGTCAAGAATGTAAAACATAATGATGAATAAATACACAAATAATAATTTATTCATTTTCGAAGAGAAAACACTGTGAAAGTTTGTCGTAATTAAATATTTAGTTTGATTTGATTAAATTAAAACACTGCGTCTTTTATTTAAAGTATTATATATTTTCATGAGCTTTTCGGAGTCCATCATCAGTGATTTTTTTTAATACTTAATACAATGGACAGATAATACAAGATAATTAAGAAAAGGGTGAAGTGTATAGGGAGGGGGTGTGAGGTTAGGATGTATTGGTGGTAGATCACATAACATAACGTGTATAGACAATTCACACAGACCGTGCTAGTTCCAAACTAAGAAATGAATCTTGTATTATGGGTACACGACGATACACACATACGTATTTACAATGTACTAAACACATATACATGTAACACCCAAACCCAGGACAATAAGAAAAAGGTCATTCTTCATTTTGTCCTAACCGGGAATCGATCCCGGGACCTCGTGACTTAAAGGCAAGAGCGTTAGCCTCCGCGCTACACCGGTCGTCAAATATACAAAGATAATAATATAATTTATTTTCCTTTCCTTAAAACGATATTCTTTCCTTGTTTTGCATCATTCATTTATCTATCTGACATAAGTATATATTTGTAAAAAAATAAGATAAATGTAATAAGTCAGATACCCGAAATACGTGTATGTAAAAAAAGTATAACTCAATTAAGAATATTCTCTTTACGTAAAAATATTTAAAGCTTGAAGTAAACCGGAATAAGCTTACAAAGATAAATTAATATAAACTGACTTATTTTGAATAAGTTTACAAAGCCGCAGTACCTAATGCCAGGGTGCAATTATTACAAAAACATACAATGTACTCAATATAAGAGCATATTTGGATGAACAATTAGATTGTACTTCAAATGAACGTATTTAATAAAACAGCCAATTAAATCTACAAACAAGTGTACTTCGGTGAAGTGCTCTTGTGCGCATTCAAATGCTAGCGGTTATTTTGTTACTACGGAAACTCTTAATCGCTCTGCATCAAAGTCAAAATAATACCTATATACTATAGTTCCGACTGTGTGAAACAAGTATGTCGTATACCTTTTTTTGATCATTGGTATGCCCGGTGATGACGGGTGCTAGAGATCTGATGTTTGAGGAAATGAGGAAAAGGACCCCCAGACTTATTTGGTTAGGTGAGGTTCTGTTGCGTCCTCAGAGTTTTAGAGCCATCACAAAGTTTATAGATACCTCTATATATAGGTGGGACCTCTTGCGTTTCCCGGGCTCACCTTCAGCTGACGTGGGTGAATCTGTGAGTTTATTTGGTTTGAAGAGCGGTCTTTCTTTAAACCAAATAAACTCACAGATTAAATGCGAATACGCCCATTAATTAGCAAGTTTTTTTTTTAAAGATATATCGGGGTTTTGTTATAAACCCAAATACAACCTTATACACCTTTCACAGAAAGCTAAAAGCTTGTGTCGTGAAAGGGGAGTTTGCCGGCACATCATTCCACGTTAAATTTAAACATTGATCAAAAGCACTGATTGGTGAATGAATCTATGTAGTGTCCGAAAGATGAGACTCTTCCAGTGGCAACGAACACAGCTTTGATATGCCACGCTTGATATCTCCTTGAGCAGTCTTCAGAGAGACAACTCTGGTCACGCTGTCCCATCCAGGATGCAGAGTAGTGACTCGTCCCAGCTTCCATGTCATAGGTGGTACATAGTCCTCCTTGATGAGCACCAAATCTCCTGGTTGTAATGATCTTGTGGTACCCTTGTACCACTTGCTGCGTCGTTGTAGCTCACTGAGATACTCCACATGCAATCTCTTCCAGAAGGTTTGAAGCATTTGCATCAAGGCTTGGTAATGATTCAACCTGTTGACAGGCAAATGCAGAACACTACATTCTGGTAACGCTAACAGGCTTTTTCCAATTAGGAAGTGCCTGGGTATTAAAGGATTTTGGTCATTGGGATCGGAAGACAAAGGGGTGATAGGGCGGGAATTGACACACGCTTTAATCTGCGTGATTACAGTGTGCATACCTTCGCAATCCATCAGTCTGGACCAGGGTTGCCAGGTCTTCTCCAAAAAAATACCGAACATTGGGCAAAAAAAGTTTTAATCGTTGAACTATATTATGACCTTGAAATACAAAGTGCCTTTGCACAAGACCAACTAGCTACCCTAACTTATAAATATTTTATTTTTTCTCACTAATGCATAGTTACGCTTTCAGCAATACGTCTTATTTTGCTTTAACTGCCCATGCATTTCGCGACATGTCAAACTGATATTACATCGTATATCTACATGATTCAGCCTTCACCATGTCCACACTTAATTTATTACGGCTGTTCGTCCACAAATAATTCATATGGCTAAATACTCTTTCCACAAAAGCATTATTACTACATTGGTACTGCCATTATCGTTTTAATTATCTGTTTCAAGTTAGCGCTTATGTTGTTTATTAGGGAGAAAAATTAATCAGAAAAAAATACCGAACCGCCCATACTTCGGTATTTTTGTCATACCGAACACCGAACACGGTGCTAAAATACCGAACGGTTCGGTAGAATACCGAACACCTGGCAACCCTGGTCTGGACTGCAAAACCTTTCTTAAACGTACCTTTACTAATTTAACACTAAACTCCCACAAACCACCGAAGTGGGGTGCCCTGGGGGGAATGAAACTCCACTCAATGGACTCTTTAGCCAAACTATTGTGAATTTGTAAATTTTCTGCTGAGATGATTTCAAAAAATTGTAGATAGTCTTAATTTCCTTGGATGCTGCTACGAAATTTGTTCCATTATCTGCATAAACTTATTGAGGTTTCCCTCTTCTGGAGATGAATCTTTTGAATGAGTTAAGGAATGTTTTTTACGTGAGTGTTAGAACAAGTTCAAGATGGATGGCCTTGGTGGCAAAACAAATAAAAAGACACACATATGACTTGACTGGTCGTGCATTTTTATGATTGATTGAGTCCTGATTTTACATGTATGTATCAGGGATGTTGCGAATATTCGCATCCGCATCCGCAAATGCGGAGCTTCCGCATGTATTTGGGCATCTGCATCCGCATCCGCATCCGCAATAATCGATGCGGATGATCATGCGGATGCGGATGTAAGACAATTTGCGACAAGAAAAAAATGAGGCGGGGCCGGCGAAATGCGCGTGTCGTTTGCACTTGACATTAACCAATGGGAACGAAAATAATGGTGACAAGATCCGACGCGTTTTTATTTTTGCCGGTTTTATTTTATTTTTGCAAATAACAAAGAAGAAGAAAAATATTTCGCCAAAAAATCCATAATATTATTGTAGTAAAAATTTTGTCACATATTTGACAGTGGGGCCTACCAACTAAGATAGTTCCTACTTTTTTTTCTATAACGTCTTAAACATCCGCATCCGCATTCGCATCCGCATCCGCGGATGTGAGCCTTCAAAAATCCGCATCCGCATTCACATCCGCGGATGTGTAAAAATCGACATCCGCAACATCCCTGGTATGTATTAGCCCCATAAAATCAACTCCACAGATAGAAAATGGTCGGATCACTGTTACTCTATCCCTGGGCAAATCTGCCATAATTTGGTTTTAAGTGTGAGGTCTGTAACTAAAGCAGAGAATGCAGGTTCGGAAGATTTTCTTAACTATATTTCTTCTTAATATGGGCCAATATTTTAGTCTTATGTTTGCCAGCAGAGCTTGTGTTCCCAAATGAAGATTGGAATAATGATGTTGTTTAACAATAAGTTCTGCCAGTTTTCATAAAAAGCATATCATTGTGCTGGTAATAATATTTGATGTTTCTGTGATTCTTCCAAATAGCTTCTAGATAATCTTCCACCTACTTTTTCAGAGTGATAAATCCTTTTATTTATACTCGTATAGTCGACGTTAATTTTATGAAACTCCGTGTTTACATATGGATAAAAACTCAATTGGTTTTAGTTTTTCTTAAAATTTACTAAGCAATGATCTGGTTTTTTACAATGTCTTTATAAGTCGATTTTCATTAACTTTGTCCTCATTATGATTTTTATTATTATTAGTATGTGCTTTCTCATTCACGTGAGACTGCCGAAAAAGCAAAAAGTGTTATTTTACACCCTTCGCAGATTAAGTCGTGGTACATTGAGCCTAATCTAATATCAGGGGCTGTGAGGGTCATAATATATTAGACGACGTACGTGGCGCAAGTCACGTAATATGCTGATCGTGTGTGGTTGCGCAGACTTTCCATGGGCTCTGTGCCGATGGCGGTCCTAGGGGAACAGAGGTTCCTGTTATTCCCCGTCACAGGTGGGGCGTACATAATGTGTATTATTCGTAGTGCAAAGGACCTTAACTTTTGTACCGAATATGTTGTATAAATTTTTTTTTTTTTTTTTTTATTTAATGAAAATAGTACATTGAATAATAATATATACATCTTATGATAATGAGTCACGCCAAATCTAAAAGATTTGTCGGCGTGTTCTCTTATAACATACTTTATACATATATTGACCTAATACGACATTAACCTAAATACAAAAATAATTCAAGAAGGTGCGAATCTTTAAATTACTCGGTTGGTTTTTCCCAGTAACGTTGTAAGGGTCTTGCATGTTATATTTACGTAATCATAAGAACTGAAACAAGGGTGAAATTGGTATTTGTAACCACAAACATAATAATAATAATAAACTTTATTGTACAAAATATTTAAACAAAAAGAATGAGATAACAACATGGTATATACAAATATTTTGCACAATGGGCGAGTTTATCGCAGGGACGCGATATCTTCCAACTAACCCAATATACTCCATGGTGCTACTAGAATGGAGGGATAGAGTAGGTAAATGTAATATAATTTACTTAATTCGTGTTTTATGGATGAAATTACCCTTAAGCTAATATTTACCTCGATTTATATTAAAAAAAATAATCATAAGATCTTCTAATTCCATTAATTCAAATCATTTTAAACGATGCAAAATCATTACTGTTAGGAGTTGGATAATTGATAATATTATCATTGTTAATTAATCTTCACTGGTCCACCTTTTGATTTTGTAAATTATTATCATGTAGGTACTATAAACGACTGTCTGATCCTGTGTACATTGTAAAATAAAAAATCAATGCTTAGCAACGCATTCTGTATGAATACGAGTACGAGAAGTAAGACAGAAGAATACATTACAGCATATTGTATCTTAATCCTGATGTCACTGTATAATGTAATTACGTGCATGTGTGGTTAATTCGTTAGATCATCGGGTGCCATGTATTACATTTTCCTGAACTTTCGCTTCCCAACTTTGATATTGGATCATTTAGGAGAAAGTCATATAAATTTAAATTAAGGGAGTTAATCGATAGAGGTGTAACTATGTGTATTTTGATATATATTTATGTATACAAAACACCTACATACCTACATACATACATAGCTCTGTCTATGCATATATCTACATTCTGTTCACCATCTATTTTTTCACTTCACTAAGTTAATGTTCACTTTGAATACAATTGAACAAAATAACTGTTTATAGATTGGTCAATTGTAATTGGTCAATATACAAACTTATGAAATAAATCAGTAACAAGTAAGGAGACATTAACTACATTGAATATATTGTTAATGTATCGAACGTGGCTCTCCCCGTGTACTCTCGCAAGAGTGTGTTGTGTTGTGTGCTGATGCGCTACACCGCGTGGTATAGTTTGGCTATTAGTACCTAGCCATGCGGTGAGTGTGTATGGCATACACACCATTTCAATGTTTATAAAAACATTGTAATTTCATGTATTCATATCAAATTCATATTCTCATACTGTTCATAATGACGTAAAGTGTTGTGTGCTGTCGCGTTACACCGCGTCGGCATAGTTAGGTAAGCACAGATAGGTATGAACCTGTCTGTGATTCTCAGCCGCGCGGTGAGCGAAGCCAGTACACATCACAAACTAATACCTTTTGTGATATTGTATGACATATCTCATATTCTTAATAACTTGTAATATTCAAATTCAAATTCAAATATTTTTATTTAAATAAGATTAACAATTTAATAATATTACATACACACCTTATTACTAAAAAACACATTTATTAGGTACATATTTGACCCTCAAAATTGAGCAGTGCTCGTGCTTTGAGGGTTTAAACATATTTCATATAATTAACATAAAACAATAGCGCTCACCAAATAATAATAAAAACAAACACATATCTACAATACAAATAGCAACCAAATACAGTTTCCTAACAAAACTCAACAACAGAGCAGTTGAACAGCTATTTAAAAATATCTTTCAGATTCAATTTAAAACTCTGATTTTTTTTTTTGTAGAATCAAACTTAGATTTTTTATTCAGCTTATTATACCACACAACACCCAAATGAGTATAGTGGTGTTGTCCAGCAGATGTTTTACTGGGAGGTACCTTAATTAGGCCTCCCAGTCTTGGACACGCACTAATATCATCCGGCGAGTGGAGTGTTTGTACAAAATACTCTTCACAGACCTGAGACACTGCCTTTCTCTTATAAATATTATCCAATGTGGGCACCAGAAATTCTTTAAAAAGTTATGAGGTTGGGTGGTCCATAGGTTTTTTAAGAATTATTTTTATAATACTTCTTTGGCTGACACCCAGGGAATAATACCATATTGCAACACAGATTGGACAAGAGAAAAATACACTTCTTTCATTTGTTTAACATTCAAAATATCCCTTAGCCTATAAAATATATAGAACATTTTCCTCATTCTCTTTACAGTAGTTTGCACATGGTCTTTTCATTTCATATTTGAGTCAATTTCAACTCCAAGATACTTAACAGTATTTGATTCCTTTAAATTTACACAATTTGAACCACCACGTGATTTTATCTTATTTATGCAAGAGTTACTATGAATTTTAATATCAAGGGTGGAAGTAGGTTTACCTTTAATATTTATAGAGAAATTGACATAATTGGTTTTCTCAGCATTCAGTGATAATAAACTCGCGTCAAACCAGCCCTTGAGCAAATTAATTTCTGTATTCACAATTGTTTCCACTTCTTCCCATGTACTACCATGGGCAATCAACGCTGTATCATCGGCAAATGACAACACTGTGGATTTAAGGGAAAGGCCAAAAATTTGATTAACATATAAAATAAATAATATTGGCCCAAGAATCGTACCCTGCGGAATCCCAAACTCAGAAGTTAATGGCTCACTGAGAGAAGACCCAATTTTAACCCTTTGATACAGATAGCTCTCCAGCCATTTTCCAACTTTACCTGCGATCCCTATTTGATTCAATCTTTCCAATAATTTACAGTGGCTAACGCTGTCAAAAGCCTTTCTAAGGTCGACAAACACTCCCACACATTTATCTCCTCTATCCAGACTTTGATTTACCAACGTTGTAAGTCTAGCCAATGCGTCATCAGTGCCCATTCTCTCGATAATAATGTGAAATGTTAATAATATAAATATTTGTAAGACGCGGCTTGCGTAATGTAGGTATAATAAAGCTATCATGCACACCTGCATACATGCGCGTGGTACGTTGTCATCATAATATCATTCATGTAATTGTATCATGTTGTATCTGCTTCCCCGAGATGTTTCCTGTGCGGCAGTTCGCTTGCATGTGAGGTGTCGCGCAGGAGTGGGGAGGTTACTTACGTCGGCCGGTACACGTCCGCGCCTCGTTCTCACCACTGTGTGGTGTAGCGCGCGGACGGCGAGTATCGGTCGCTTTATAAACCATGTCATTTTGTTAAATAAATTATTCTCTCTACAACACTTACACCGTGCGTTTCATTGTGCTACCTCTCTGCTACTTCTACCTACTACTTTGGATCACGACTACTGCTAGACTCGGACTGGATTGGGAACAACTGCTACGACCACTGCTGCACTGGACAAGGACCTCGAGTTGAACTTCAGGCAACAGATCATCGCACACCTTCTTATCACAGACGAGCTCTCGAGTGATACCTGCACTGAGGTGGTTACCGTGAACCGACACCGCCTTGTGAATACGCCGCCGTGTGGCTTCTAGTGTTCTCAATATAGTCTGCGCTTGCTGGGTTCATTGCCCGGTTCGCCCGTACTTGCGAGTGCACTAGCTAGCTGCGCCTAGGTGTTGAAGCGAGGTAGTGGCGGCGGAAGTAAACATCCCCAGGCCGGTGGAACGAGAGGGTCTCCGACGTGTGCGGATTGTGTCGGCGTCTGGGCCGCCCGCCACCTACACACGCGGATTGTGTATACATACGTATACAATCATACCGGCGTATCATACGTCGACGAAGCGAAGGCTGTAACCAGCGAACCCCCCTACTCACCCCCTGCTCCATACCAACCGGAGTACAGTACCGCCGTGGAGCTATCAGAGGCTTTGTCACCTGCCAGCCGAGAGGAGCGGTGGCCGTGCGGTACAGTTAACATACACTTTAGTTCTAACATTTACTCTACTGTTTAGAAAAAGCAGTATTTGTAGTCAATAAGAATAATAAAAACAAAATATAGATAGCGTCCAACATCAAATAACGAAAGTAAATAAAAAATGTTCGAAAAAATAAATACATAACACGTTTTGAATTCACCGATGAGGTTTGCCACTAATCTTGAATGTCTAAATTTTTTATTGCATTTTTATTACGTGCAGTTAGACTGGCTACCTCACTTATAGTATATGCCGTGTTTATAATTATAGTGTAGCACTAGCAAACAGATAAATGTAAGTAAGGATCAATGATCCCCACTTGTAGGATATGCCGTGATGGTATAGTAGTAGTATAATAGTAGTAGGATCAATGATAAATATATTGCGTAGTTTTTTTCTTGTGGAACATACCTAGGTACTAAATGAATTTATATGAAATCAAAATAATAATGCAACGAATATAGATATATATATATATATATATATATATATATATATATATATATATATATATATGTATGTATATATGTATTGAAGTACACTTCATTTGCAAATTAAGTTTTAATTGTATAACACAAACCTTTCGCTGTTCTGAAGTAACAAGACCTTTCAATATTACATAATTATCGTAATGTTATGTAGTTATTTTTGATTAAATTTATTAATTGTAAGAATTTAAATCAAAAATTTACTTGTATATTTTAATTAAATCAAACACTGTTTCATTCCACTATGAGATTGTTTTAATTTTTATGTCAAAATTAGAGTTTTATATAATATTTGTGTTAACAGTTGCATAATACAAATATAATTTTACCAAGCCATTGAAGATTTTTAAAAGGTATAGAAAAATATAAAATACTTACTGTAAATATTTAAATATTTACTGTAAATTGATGAGAAACAATTACACACAAAAGTTATATATATATATATACCTATATTAAAATAGTCAATATACAGAGGGTGAGTTTATAGTAAAGCGTTTATAAGCTATATTACAAACATTTAGGTCATTTGTTAGATTATACCTATAATAATTATACTTAGTTGTATATGTTTTCACTATTTCACATTTCTTACATTTAGTCAATATTTTCTTTACAAGTAGATATTTATGACTGAGTCGGGTCTTGAAACACGGTTTGTTTTTTTCCACATAGTTAAGCCATGGCGACAAACAATATTCAAGTAGTTGCGCATACGAGTAGTTACATTACCTCACGGCCGCCACATTTCCTTACGTGAATAGTAACAAGGGGAAAAACATGTCGTGTACTTTATGTACGCGACATTTGTTTATTCACATAATATAGTAGCTACTACTAGACACGATGTTTACAATACCCATATGTACAAAGGAACTGTTGAATAAATATTAGACAAAAGTGAAGTGTACTCATATGTATATAATGTAGAGACAATAATATATATTTTAATAAATAAAATATAAAAATATATTATTGAGCACTGTTTAATCTCCACTATGTTAGGTTAAATACCGAACGTTTTCGCCTATACTTGTAGGCATCTTCAGGGAAACTGAAATCTAAAAATTGTGAGGGCTGTTGTTCATGTATTGAGAAGGGTGCAGGTAGTGGGAGGGGTAGTAGGAGGGGGTAATGGTAGATATGGAGGCGGGATGGTTGGCAGGAGTAGGATATACTAACAAAGGAGATGAGGGTGGGATCTGTATATTTACAATGTTATTCTTATTCCTATAAATCTCTAATGTTTCCAAGGCGTTTAGTCTACCCGCCCCACACACAGAATGTAATACCTTTGTACCGTTTATGTCAAATGTATGGTCATATTCGATACAATGGTCCGCAATTTCTGAATATGTAGACATTCCCCTAAACGCCCTGTTATGTTCAGCAAATCTAGTACGCACTGTACGAGATGTCTGTCCTATGTATTTTGCATCACAATCGTTACATCCAATACAATACACACCACTACCATCCATTCGATCTATCTTGTCTTTATGATTAAATAATAATTTGTTT